>OZ038503.1:5455545-5498045 GCA_964036315.1 Acanthosepion esculentum
TAGTGATTTTATAACATATTTGTTATAATATTTAAATAAATAAATGATTATATATATATATATATATATATATATATATATATATCAAAGAGGCACGGTGGATAGCGGCTCGGATTGAGGAATCGGAGAACCGAGTTCGAATTCCAGTCGAATCCATTACATTCACTTACGTGCTAATACCATTAGGAAGGGTATTGATACTCTTCTTCTCCCTCCAGCTATGGGTAAATAGCAGGACAGACTGGGTTCTATAGTCTTGTATGGCAACTGGTCTAGGAGAAGGACAATTCTGAATTCAACAACATATATATATATATTAGAATTTTAATTTAGGCGCATCTATACCCTAAGTTTTAATCTCAAAGTTATTGGATACATTTTAAAAGTCTCAGTATTATCTATTTGCAGCTATGTCCTCTTTTTTGTTACAATGTTTAACGTTTTGGTTTTTCTGCTCTCCGACACTCTTCGGGTGTCTGTTTTATTCATTAAACGAGTGTCAATTTAGAATTTATTCAGTCTACGGTCATCAAGTCTTTTATTTCCCTAGCTATACATAATAATATACTTTTCTTCTATGTGTCGTGCCCGTTCAGGACGTTGGCGTCATGTCTCTCCACAATTTCCTGTCCTTTGTAGTTCAATAATTTTGCTCATTTTGTCACCTCTTCTTCCGCCATCCATTTACTTAAACTCGCTAGGTTGGTGATGCGTTGTTTTCTTCTGACCCTATTGCCTCCAATCTGCCCTGCGAGTATCAAATTTTCTAAGCCCTCTTTCCTTATTATGTGCCCCAGAAATTTAAACTCTCTTATTCTGAGATTAAGTATTACTATCCGTTTTCTTTTAATTGTCTCTAAAACTTTGTCTCAGCATCCTTCTAGAGAATTATATTTCTGTTGTTTAAGTCTCTCCTTCATCTTCGGGGAGATTGTTCAGCATTCACTGCCATAAAGGAGCTGATATTACATAACTGTTCAGTTCTTTTTTCTTGGTTTTTAACGAAATTTTCCTGTTTCTTAATATTTTGCTGATGCCAGTTAATTATTCTGATCTAATTTCTCCTGATGACGCCGGTTTTGTATTTTCAAGGTATGATCCAGAATTTGAACTCACGGCCACCAGTTTGTCCTCGCTTTTATCCGCTGGAGCATTTTGCCGTAGTACAGTCAAAACAGCGCTCTAAACCTTATGCTTGTTCTTTCCTTATCATTTCTCTACTTGACCTGCTGAGTGCGTTCTTAAAACATAACATGTCTGCTGATACTTTCAACCGTCTTATTTTCTTGTATTGTACTAAATCGATTGGTCTAACTTCATTCCACAGATATAATCATGATAATTCTTGGTATCAGAAATTAGGTTAATTTTTTTTTAAATTGAAAAGAGTTTGAAAATTATAAATATACAAGAGAAAGTCCAAATGAGGAATGATAGAAAGATTGTGCTGCGCCATTGTTTCAAATGAGATCTGCATACCTCGAAAATCATTCTTCTAAATTCTGGCTTTTTAATTGACTTCCAATGCTAACTCCTGGCATTGATGAGAAAGACAGCAACTACCTTAGCCACCAAGCAGGTTCTTTTGTTTACTGTTTATAGGGGGTAGTGAAACATGGTTTTTCCTTCTTTCTTTTTTTCTTTCTCGACATCACTGGAATTTTCTTCGTCTCTCTTTCTTTTTCCAATTTTTCTTCTTCCCACCCCCACTGCTTCTTTTTGTCTCTTCTTTTTTTGTCCCTTCTTTTTTGTCCCTTTTTTTGTCCCTTCTTAGTATGTTCCATTCTCATGCCTTCGTGTCGAATAAAATCTTTTGTCAGTTATTCTCTATCTCGATCTGTTTGTCGATAAACAAATTCTGTTCTGTTTAATATACATGCAAAATAAAATTTAAAAAAAACAAAACATTTTTCAGAGTCCGATAAAGGATGTGTGTATTTTTCCTCACATTTATGAACAGAGTTCGATATCAAATAACAGCTAGATTCTCGAAGGCTGATTTTCAGGAAATGAACACGTAAAAGATTTTATAAAAGGTTTTCTTTATACCCTTATTTGGCCTTGTGCTAAACTGAGCTGAGTTTCGTAAAAGACACAAGTGTTACAAAGTCGATTCTCATAAGAATCCCACTACACAATTAGCCTTGTGTCAGACATGTCTAAGCGTAAGAAATATTTACATTTACATTCGAATAATCAGCCAATGATTGAAGTAAATCTTTAACAATTCTCTTAAATATAAACATAAAAGCTTTTTAAATTAAAATTTAATTTACTCCTGCTTATAGATTACATTACCTTTACAGATACATAAAACCAATGAGTTACTATCGGCAATGTTACATAGCTCTTTATAGGTTTTTATTATTAGTGTTGCCTTTTTTTATTGTCTGGACTACTACTACTACTAGTAGCAGTAGTAATATTACATTTATTTGTTTAAACCGGGAGAATCTGGTGGCTTGCAACGTCAGATTAAAATAGGAGACTAAATTTTTCATAAATAAAATAATTGCTTATTCACCGTCAAATTAACATCGGCCGTGTAGGGTATGTGGTTTCTGGGGACTTCGAACGTTCGATCTTCTCACGAGGATATGAGGGATATATTTTCCCTCTCGTGCGTCAGGCATTTATATAATTTCCAGATGTCCTATGTGTGTGTGTATCAACTAGGTTTACTTTCTGTTTTGTATCGACGAACCCACCGACATCTTTGACGCCCGACTCTGCACTTGGTGGCTATGAGGAAAACTCTCACCTAGGGCTTTTGACATTCTAATGTGACACGAAGTACAAAGGTTGTTTTGCTATCTTTTAGGGGAAGCTCAGCATATTTGGGGGCTAACAAAAATCAACTTCATTTTGAAAGACTTTAAATTCGATCCAGACTTCTGTTAATTCCTTACGGAAATCCGACTCTACGCAATAAGTCTTCTCAGTGTTCTCTTCCGAGCTGTGACGTGAAAGACAATTTTTCTCTCCAGAATCTATCTTACATATCTATAAGTCTTCCATTCGTCCATGCTTAGAATATTGCTGCTACGTTTGGTCCTGTGCTGCTGCTATTTATCTAGATCTCATTGATAAAATCCAAAGAAAAATCAGCAATATTATTGGCCCTGTTCTGGCGTTTCGGCTTCAGTCATTTTCCCATCGCCGTTTGTGCCTTTTCTATAAATACTTTCATGGTAATTGCCCGGATGAACTCTTCACTATGAATTTAAACGAAGTACTAGACTGGCGTCGAGCTCTCATCAATTTACAGTTGAGTTGGCTGGATATAACCATAATTTCTATGCTAACAGTTTCTTTTCTCGCACTTTTCGCACGTGGAACTCTTTACCGATTCCATGCTTTCCAATCAACTTTAATCTGCAAAAATGTGAATGCAATGTCAATCGCTATCTACTGTCCTCCTGATTAATCTTATTTTGTTTTTGCTCCTTAGTACTGTTTTTGTTTCTAACTCTTACACACTCTGTAACCCCCTTGCGTCTCTGTGGCTTTAGTGCCTTGCTTGGAGGGAAATTGATTAAAATAAATAAATAAATATTAACATCATTATTATCAAATGGTTTTATCTGGGGATCATATGATAACAAGTTTTCTCAACTCTCTAGCACTCTTGTCAGTGTTTTTTTATTAATATTAAAAATGTATTTTATTGGAATGGTTTCAATTCTTCTTGTGGTCTCTATTCTTTTTAATCATTTGTATATTCAGAATTTTATAATTATTTTTTAAACAAGGTTAAAATATATTTTGGTTAATAGTGAAATTTTTAGGAATTTGGAGATGAACGAAACCAGAACACTGATTTTGTTTTATCTTTTAAAAAAAAAAAAAAATTTAAAATAATCGTTATTAAAAAAAAAATATATCATACGAAATGAAACAAAGTCTCGGTGAATTAGTATTAGTATATTTTAGTGTTGGTGAATAATTATAGGTGTATTACACTGAGCTTCGAGTTTTGTTGGTGTAGTTGGTTTTCTTCCGACCAACTTTAAAGCCGAAGTGTTTCCTTTCCTGTCTTAGCGAATAGGACGTTGCATATTGAAAGGCCATCATTGGGTGGGCGACCAGAGACTCCTTCTCCGCATTCTGACCAGCTGCACCGATGTCCATGTTGACTCTATCTACCACGGTGATTTGCATCATGCTAAAGAATATTGAAAAACGTGGGAGTTAGCACTCAAAACCTTGCTTGATTCCCTTGGCGATTGGGAAATGATTTGGGGAAGGGCTTCGCAGTAAGCAAGGCTCTTTTATACCCGAACGAACGCACATCGCCCACTTCACTCAGATTATTTTTCTAGAGAGCCCATATCGGCTTTCTTTCGTATCAGAAACGTACAAAGAGTGTTGCTTACTTGCCAAGTCCTTTGTGTTCGAGAGGGGAGAGCACATCGGCTCAAAAAGTAGTTTCCCCTACAAAGAAGGACGCAGGTTCAATTCCTTCTGGTGGATACAGATTCATTACTTAAAATTCTCGAAAGCGCAGGCCGATAGACGTATTATACACTGTTTAATAAATAAAAATTGGGCGTCTCTTTCAACTAAGAAATGTTCATTATAATAGGTTTTGAAGTAATATGAAGTCGCTCGAATCTTCCATACTCTTTAAAATATCTTTTAATTCTTTAAAAATTGCTTTGCTAACGTTTCAGATGTGAAAAACAGCAAATATAGGATGTCAAGAAAAACAATCTGTGAAGAGAATGTGCTTTCCTTAAAAAAGGGTAAAAAAAGTCTTGTTTACTGTGAAGTCCTTCCTGACCGAGCGGTGAAGCATGCCGGATCAAACGGTGGTTTTCCCTACAAAGGGGGAGACAAAATTCGAACCCAGCCGGACGTCACATTTTCCTTATTTAGACTTCTTGAATGCGCTGGGCGATAGACAATACGCACTGCTGAATATATAAAAAATTGGCCGTCTATTTCAAATAAGAATTGCTTACTGTAATAATGTTTGAAGTAATAAAAATATCGGATTGGAAATAAATCTATTAATTCTTTAGAAAATATATGATCCTATGATTTTGTGTCCTGGCTTGTATATCTTGTCTTGTGTTTATTAACTTTGGTTCCAAAACCATCCTAAATTATATAACCCGTTTGTCCCTATTTTTTAGTCTTTCGGACACTAAATAATCATAATGAGTTCATATTGTATAATAAAATAATACAAATCCTCAGAAATGAATAAAAGTAAAAACTGCTTTGTTAAATAAAGGAGCAGACGAAAATCATATCAAAAATTGCTTTGCTAACGTTTCAGATGCGAAAGAGAGCAGATATGGGCTGTCAAGAAAAACAATCTTAAAAAGGCTAAAAAAAAGCCTTGTTTACTGTGAAGTAATTCCTGACCGAGCGGTAGAGCATGCCGGATCAAACGGTGGTTTCCCTACAAAGGGGGAGACAAAATTCGAACCCAGCCGGATTTCACATTTTCCTTATTTAGATTTCGATAGACGTAATACACACTGCTTAATATATATAAACAAAATGGGGCGTCTATTTCAAATAAGAATTGCCTACTATAATAACGTTCGAAATAATAAAAATGCCGGATTAAAATAAATTCATTAATATTTTACATCGACATTGGTGCATCTACCTAGAAACAGGCTCTCTGTGCTATCTTAGGAATGTCAAGTTAATTTTATCATGCTGTTCAAGCAGCAGAACGATGGTGTATTTATTTTGTTATTTACTTGTTTAACTCTAGGTTGGGTGTTCGAATCCCGGCAGGATTCAGTTGTTAATAAAAATCTGTTTGCATCAGCGCCGCAGAAATGACGGACAAAGAAATACAGAAAAATAGAGTGTCACACTTTATTATTATAGATGTTGAATGTCGAAATGGATACAATAGATAATATAGAAATAATATGATGTCCTCTCGGGGAGACACCGGGCCTTGAAAGGCTGTTGAGTCTCAGGTGGAACTCGGACTTACGATCCGTTGCTAAGGATACAAGAAAAATGTTCAGCTTCCTGCTATACTCTACATTTACAAGAGCCAGGTCAGGTCAAAAAGTGGAGAACTGTTGCCATATTTGGTCGGGAACTGCCTAGACCTCTCTCTCTCCAGCCTTCATAGAGTCCAAAAGCGACACCGAGCCCGTGTGGGTGACGAATTATTCTCCAATATATATATATATATATATAGAGAGAGAGAGAGAGAGAAATAATTTAACTATGATTTCACCGTTTTACCCGTTAAGCACACCGGCTCTCCGATTAACAGTTCTGAGTCATTATCCATTACACCGTCCGCATAGATGTGGCAAGCCTGTCGCTGCTCTACCGCTACTTCCATGGAAGGTGGTCGGGCGAACTACATTCCCGGGTCCCGGCAAGGACACGCCATGCCACTCCCATAGTAGCAAACCATCCATATTCCCTCCGTATTCCATCGGCGAGAAGTAAGTCCCACTCAAACAGTTTCTTTCCGCGAACAACGGCTCTGTAAAACCGACTCCCAAGAGGATGTTTCCCGGATCACTACAATCTTAACCTGTTCAAGGCTAAGTTTAACCGTTATCTTCCCCTCCTATCCGCACAAATAACCTCCTAACGTAACCCTCTACATCGAGTGGCTCCCGGGCCTTGTAAAGGGTGAACCTTACTGTAACAAAATTATATTACCTATAGATTGATTGATTTGTTTTCTATGGCTTATTACCCCTTTGCAGGTTATTTAAAACCAGATATTTTTAGATTGTGAGAATTTGGGTGGGGGAGATAATTGTTTACAAATACAAACCTTACTAATAAATTTGAACTTAATTGAATATAACGAAACCAACTGGAATTGGAACTCGGCTCTCTGATTAACAGTTCTGAGTCATTATCCATTACACCGTCCGCACATCCAAGCTTACAACACTTGGTAACTCCAAGCGGTCACTCATTTAGTTACTGACCAGCCTCAAACGTAGCTTAATCTATATAGATAATATAGCTAATGATAACTAATGTCTGCAATTTTTGATGTCAGAATTTCTCTTGAAGACGACTGAAAAAATCTATTATTTTTTTGTTTTTGTTTTTGTTTTAATTTTCTCTTTTTTTGACTAGATGGAGTATTGCTGCCATGTCTGGGCTGGAGCTGTTCAATTCTCACCTTCTGGTCTTGATAGAGTTCAAAATCGTTTATGGGGTCTTTTCCCCTCTCCAGCCTCTTTGCTAAAGAGTTAACTTTGTCAGCCTATCGCTTCTCTTCGCTATTTCCATGGCAAATGTTCGGATGAAATCCACTCTTTAATACCACAAGTTCAGATCTCTATAGCTTTTACTCGTTGTGCTACTTCCACGGAGACGAATCGCCAATATTCCC
Source organism: Acanthosepion esculentum (assembly GCA_964036315.1). NCBI lineage: Eukaryota > Metazoa > Mollusca > Cephalopoda > Sepiida > Sepiidae > Acanthosepion > Acanthosepion esculentum. The sequence continues at coordinate 5,462,894 of OZ038503.1, forward strand.
CCCGTATTCCATTCATAAAAAAGGAAGTTCTAGTCAGACACATTCACCTCAAGAACCGCTGCTTTGTTGAAGAAAATCCCGCGATAATGCTTCCCTAAACACTACACTCTTAACACTTTTAAGTTAAGGGTCAATTTTTATTTCTCTACCTTATCCTCATAATGTTCACTTTCATCTTCTTGCGTCCATATCACATATCTCGTTGATTAAACTCTACCATGAGTGACTCTTGTGCTTTCTGTTGGCTGAACCTTGTAATAATAGAGGGGCTAAATCATGAATGCAGATAGTGTAATATATAAAGATAGGTTTAAATTATATATATATATATATATATATATATATTAAGACATTTTTATGTTTATACATTGTTTTTAGATACAAATATTTAAGTAAATGCTCTGTTTATAAAAAACAGTATTAAACAACATTTAGTGGTCTGAATGTCCGAGAAATTTTCATAGAACGCTCCTCTGTGCCTCAATCGGTTAAGGCACGTCAGGGTATATGACGATTCCGTATAGGATACAGGTTCGATTCTTGTTGGAGGACGAATATATTCTATGAAAATTTCTCGGACATTCAGGCCGGTAAATGTTATTAATACTGTTTATTATAAAACAGAGAATTTACTTAAATTTTTGTATCTATAAAAAGAATGTATAACCATAAAAATGTCTTAAAATAATTGTCGAACTTTGTCCATTTCATTATATATATATATATATATATATATATATATATATATATAAATAAAGTCCGACAATTATTTTAAGACATTTTTGTTTATACATTCTTTTTATAGATACACTATATATATCTATATATATCTATATATATCTATATATATATGTAAATAAAGTGATGTAATGGAATAACCAATCACCCCACCATGAATGATTACACTATATGTAGTAAGTACCTATAAAGTTAACTGTCTACGAGAGACTCGGAAATGAGTGAGAGCGAGACGACTCAAGCACGTCCGACCATTCAATTCGTGGCACTCACTACTAGAATGACCTGTGTGTATAACGGTACCATATTTCATATTGTACTGGTTGTGTACAATAAACCTTTCTTCTATCATCCACCTGGCGTTAAGTATTTATTCCCTTGGTATGGAATATAACAGTAAGATAGGGGGAAAAGCTTGTGACACGTTTCGTTTTCGTCCTTCAGGAATTATTCGGACTAAATTTCTTATATTGGTGCGACTACACATGCGCACGAACGAGGGATGCTGGGAATTTTAATTTTTTTTCTTTTTTTATCTATCCGATTACATTTAGATTCCTTTCTTTTTCTTTCCATAAGAATAATAAGATATAGATAAATAATATAGTATATAATAGCAGCTGTATAAAGGACGATATAACATAGATATAACGTTGATAAATTATATGCAGTTATATTCAAGTTATCGAAAGTTTAAGAAATTTAACGGCAATTGTCGTTAATTTTTAGCGCCTCGCTAATTCATTTAAACAGGAAAAGGAACGACATTAAAGATAAAAGGATATAACATTCGCGTGCACGGTGCACAGGAAGATGCATGTGAGTTTGTAGAAAAAAAAGAAGACGATTAGAGAGAGAGAAAGAAAGCGAAAATCAGAGTATATGTGCCTATAAGTTCATGTATATATGCATGTACAGTGTAACCCGGATATAAGAGAAACCCGCATATAAGAGAAACTTGGATATAAGAGAGATTTTCTCTGGTCCCAAATTAGAGCCTGTGTTAATAAAACAAAATAGACCAAACCCGGATATAAGAGACTTCTTCTGCGGTCCCGACAACTCTCTTATATCCGGGTTACACTGTATATGAAATCATCTATAGGATGTCCATAAAAAAAACGGCAAATTTATTAATCTAGAAAATACACCAACTCTAATTGATCTATCCCAGTGGCTCTCTAAAAACCCAGATCTGAATGTTGTGGATGACTGTATCTGGAGTATACTCCTAGGTCATTACAAAACCATCGTCGTGACATCATCGATATTGATTTATTGAAATGGAACTTAACTGAATCTTGGAATTAAATTCCTCTTTGACGCACTCTGTAACGCTACTGCCTCCTCCTGGTTACGACGCTTACAACTTTGAACATCAGGCAAACATTTCGAACATCTGCGATGATTGTTCAGCCTGTGCATGAATCGTGATAGCTAAATAAATTTCTTTCTGAATTTCCTGCATTTTACTAGGTACCCTGTATATTTGTGAGAATGTTCTTTACGACCACTTTGTGAACTTTTGTTTCTTCTAAAGTTGGCATGAGAAACAGAGGTTTTGGTAGACAGCGTGAAACCCTGGCGAACGAGTGGACTAAAAAAAGTCTTCCAGAATAAACTTCTAGGAAAGAAACATGCTAAATAGGAAGCCGGGGAAGGAGAGGGGGATGAAAACAAAGAAAAAAACGATAGCCAAGAAGATAAGAAAAGCTGGGAAGGAAGTTTGAAAAAATAGATCAGCAAATGAAGAAAGAAAAATTAAAAATGGTGCCAAGAAAAATGGCATGAACAAAAGCAAGAATTTGGATGAAAAGCGAAGAGACAGCTGCGACGGCATGTCTCTGCGACCCCCAAAATGTTTGTCTGTTTTTAACTTTTACTTCCGTTCCTCTCGTCCCAACCTGTTACTTCCACCCGTCCGCTTCTTTCTTTCTACCTCCCTCTCTCTCTTTCTCTCTCTCCCTCCCTCCTTCCCAATGTTTCTTCTTTCACTCAGGCCTCAACCATATTTTCTCCGCTTTCACACAACATCTTTACTCAAGGCGAAGAGGTCAGGCCGAGTCAAGGAGAGAGAGAGGGAGAAACCTTTGAACAAGAAGTGTGTGGTTCTCTTTATAAAAGACGCATATGCACACACACACACACACACACACTTACACACATCAGAATTGGGAGACGATGAGTCGGGGATGAGTAGTGGGGGGAGTATTCTTCAACGACTTATTTTCATTTGACCGCAGTGAATTTTAGGCCATTGCTATTTCCGATAAAATCTCCCAATTTTTATGACTACCTTTCTCTCTCTTCTTTATACTCTGTATCTCTCTCTCTCTCTCTTTCTCACTGTCCTTCTTTTTTTTTTTGCTTTCTCGCTCCTACTCTTTGCCTTTTTGCTTTCTCTCTATTCCACTCTTTTTGCTTACCCTCTCTCTCTCTCTCTCACTTTTTCCTTTTTCTCTCATCCTTTTTTCTCCCCCTCTTTTCCTTCCACTCTCACTCTCTCTTGGTCTTTTCCTTCTCACCCGTGGCTTTTTCTTTCTCTCTATCTCTCTCTGCCTTTTTACGTTCTCTCTCTCTGCCTTTTTACGTTCTCTCTCTCTGCCTTTTTACGTTCTCTCTCTCTGCCTTTTTACGTTCTCTCTCTCTGCCTTTTTACGTTCTCTCTCTCTCTGCCTTTTTACGTTCTCTCTCTCTCTGCCTTTTTACGTTCTCTCTCTCTCTGCCTTTTTACGTTCTCTCTCTCTCTGCCTTTTTACGTTCTCTCTCTCTGCCTTTTTACGTTCTCTCTCTCTGCCTTTTTACGTTCTCTCTCTCTCTGCCTTTTTACGTTCTCTCTCTCTCTGCCTTTTTACGTTCTCTCTCTCTCTGCCTTTTTACGTTCTCTCTCTCTCTGCCTTTTTACGTTCTCTCTCTCTCTGCCTTTTTACGTTCTCTCTCTCTCTGCCTTTTTACGTTCTCTCTCTCTCTGCCTTTTTACGTTCTCTCTCTCTCTGCCTTTTTACGTTCTCTCTCTCTCTGCCTTTTTACGTTCTCTCTCTCTCTGCCTTTTTACGTTCTCTCTCTCTCTGCCTTTTTACGTTCTCTCTCTCTCTGCCTTTTTACGTTCTCTCTCTCTCTGCCTTTTTACGTTCTCTCTCTCTCTGCCTTTTTACGTTCTCTCTCTCTCTGCCTTTTTACGTTCTCTCTCTCTCTGCCTTTTTACGTTCTCTCTCTCTCTGCCTTTTTACGTTCTCTCTCTCTCTGCCTTTTTACGTTCTCTCTCTCTCTGCCTTTTTACGTTCTCTCTCTCTTGCATTCTTTCTCTTTATCTCTGTCTTTTTAGCATTCTTTGTCTCTCTGTCTCTCTCTGTTTGCCCTCTCACTCTCTCTTCTGATTCCTCTCACTCTCTCTTGCTCTTCCTCTTTCTCTTTCTACATCCTTTCCCTTTTTCCTATTCTTTTCATCTTTTTTTTCTTTCTTTTTTTTGCATTCGTCCTTTCTCTATCTCTTTACCCATTATTTCTCTTTCTCTATCTTTATTCTATTCTCCCCACCTTATAATTTTTACATTCTCTCTCTCTCTCTCTGTCTCTCTCTCTGTCTCTCTGTCTCTCTCTCTCTCTCTAATCATTTACGCTTCCATCTGGAAAAGCTACTTTTTCCGATTTTGACGCGTCCATGAATTCTAAAAAAAGATGCAGCAATTAACCATCTTCTATACGCCGTGTCCCTTCAGGAAATAGACGATTATAGCTCTCCACAACTTCCTGTCCTTTGTAACTCTTAATACATTTTGTCTTTTTCTTGTTTTTCCTAAAACCTGTTCCGCCATCCATTTACTCAAGCTCTCTCTTTTCCTCTGTCCCTCTTGCCTTCAATCTGCCTCGTGAGTATCAGATTTTCCAAGTCCTCCTTCCTCATTATGTGCCATAGAAATTTCAACTGTCTCTTCCTGATGTTAAGTATTTTTTCCTTTTCGTTTCCATTTTCTCTAAAACTTCGTCGTCACTCACATGTTCGGTCCATCGTATCCTCAGCATCCTTCTGTAGAACAACATTTCTATTGCTGCAAGTTTCTTTATCATCCTTGAGGCGATTGTCTAGCGTATATGGGGATATATATCAAGTAATAGTTCAGTACTCTTTTCCGGTGTTTTCTGTTTCTCAATACCTTGCTTAACTCTTGGAAGGCAATTTTCGCTATGCAAATGCACATTCGGATTTCAGTTTTACACATTCAGTCCGCTGTTAAAACTCTTCCCAAATATTTAAATTTTTGTACTTATTTGATTTTGATATCTCCGATTTGTAAGTTGCATTTTGGGTTCATCCTTTTGGCACCAATCATGCATTCTGTCTTCCAACAGTTAATGATTAATCCCTTTTTTTCGCTTTCCTTCACTGCCTTCTGTAGGAGATTTTGTAGTTTCCTTTCCGTGTCTGCTATCAGCGCTGTGTCATCTTACATTGTTAAGATTATGGCTGCCAATAATGAATCCTGGTAGGACTTCTAATTCTCTCAGAATTGCCTCGCTGTATAGGCTGAATAAGTCTCTTACACGCACCCTATTCTCCTGACTTGGCTTTTCAGATTCTCATTTGTTCCCATCTCGAAAGAACAATTTAAATGACAAAAAATTTGAATGTCGAAATCTACCTGTCAAGATTCTTCCAACAAAAATCACAATATTTCTACGATAATGGCATCAAGAACCTTCTCGAAAGATGAGAAGATGTTAAAATCAATGGAAACTATGGACTTCACTAATAAATGTATGTAAGATTTTATTTTTAATTTTCTAATCAGGCACGAGCTTTTTCAATGATCTACTTATATACATTCTGTTTTCTTACAATTGGTGATTAGTCCTTTCTTCTTGCTTTTCTTTACTGTAAGAGTTTTTGTAGTTTTCTCTCCGTGCCTGCTATCAACACTGTGTCATCTGCATATCTTATGTTGTTAAGATTGTGGACGCCAATAATGAATTCTGGTAGGACTTCAAATTCACTCAGAATCGCATCACTGTATAGGTTGAATAAATCCGGCGAGAAGACATACCCTTGCCTTACACCCTATTTTCTATTTTTGTACATTTACTGTTGTAACCTAGAAAAGGTTACTGAATGAGGAATAACCAAAACAGAGTTTCCTTTCTGTCAACACTATGTCATCTGCATATCTTATATTGTTAAGATTATGGCCGTCAATAATGAATCTTGGTAGGACTTCAATTCTCTCAGAATCGCATCATTTTATAGGTTGAATAAATCTGGCGAGAAGACAGCCTTGCCTTACACCCTATTTTTGTATATTTACTGAATTTATTTTCTATCCCTATACAGGCGTTTTGCTGACAGTATAGGTTCTTCATTATTCTAATATCCTCCTCGAATATTCAAGATGTCAAGGTTGCTGAGTAGTTCCAACAGATCTTTGTAGCGTACTTTATCGAGCGCCTTTGTGTAATCTATAAAACACAGGTCCATGTCCTTCTGCATATGTATTCCTCATTCTGACAACATTCTGGGCTTAAGTATCATGTTCCTTGTTTCACTGTGTTTGACGAACCCGCAGTATTCTTGTTCTATCTCCGGTCTGATGGTGCTTCCTGAATTCGGATGATAAGTTTTGTTATATGGCTCATTAGGCCGATCGTCAGATAGAGTTCACATTCGTTTGCACCTGGTTTCTTAAGCAGTGACAATAGATCCACTAAGGTCTTCCAGTATATTATAGTATAATACATATTATAGTACAGTATGTTATAGATTTCATTTATTATTTCTGTAATCTTGTCAATGCCGAAATCGTCTAATCTGCCAGCATCTTTATTACAATTCTGTCTGGCTTTACCGCTTCGTTTCTGTTTAATTTGGCCAGTTCAGATTTCACTTCAGATTTTAATAATTCCAGTCCGTCGATATTTCTCTGTATTGTTGGCTGTTCTCTTTCGTCATGGTAGTGGACCAAATAACTGTGAGCTGCCCCCCATACATTCACTGACGATCCGTATCGTATATATAGGCAGTTTGTGTCTTTTATAACATACAAGAAACTATAAATAGTAAATCTGAAAATCTTGGTATTGTTAGATTACCGCCCCCGGCGATAATCACAGGCGGCGCGATGTTTGAAGAGCTTTTTCTCTTTGGCTTTTGGAGCGGCAAGACAGCTTTCCTTTTGCTCCGATATAGATAAAGCACGTAAATATTTCAGAGATTGAAGATTGTATTGAACTGTTCATAACTTCAGCTTTGTTTTTTCTTTATCTTTCTGTGTCATGTCTTTTTAATATATTTATTTATTTTTGTTTGTTTGAATTCCATATTTTCTCCTCTTTTTTTTTACCTGGACTCACATGAGTCCGCCAAGTATTATTTGCGGGACAAATGTACCAGGAGGTATAAAATGATAATATTTCCATTCCCACAACACTATTCTTGCCATCCAGAATTCAGAATTGTTGAGTCAGAAGAGGCCAACTCCTGAAGTGCCAGAAGGTAAAGATTAATTTAAAATAGATATTTGGCATGGGAGATGCCACGGATGAATGACCAAAAGCCATGGCTGTACCCGACAAATTTACAAAAAAAGCTTTCTTACAACTAATTTGTAATGTGGAAAGAAGAGAAACAAAGAAGTCAAATTAATATTGTCTCTGTCGTTAGCGTGTTACACCAACATTAAAAGTCTAATACAGCCAGGTACGAAGCTAGATTTATGAAGAAAATTAAGAAATGTCTTGAGATAGCGAATAGCAACAATTATACTTAATATCAAAAAGAGACAGTTGAAATTTCTAGTGCACATAATGAGAAAAGGGGGCTTGGAAAGCATGATACTCACATGACAGATTGATGGCAACAATTTTGCAATGAAAGGCACCAAATGAGCTGGAGTAATTGGATGACAGAACAGGGTTTAGTTGACATAACAAAAAGACAAAATTTATAAAGGGTTTACAAAGGACAGAAAATTGTGGAGAGCCATGATCGCCAACGTCCTGAAAGGGCACCGCACACAGAATCAGCAGCTCAATAAGTGTATTGTAATAATTAATCATAAAAGTGAACAAAGATCACAATAGACTTAGAATAAAAGTTACGTGATGAATTGAAGATTCGTTCTTACCGTAGATCTTATTAGCTTCAATAAGAGATTAACATCAATGATTAATAATAATAATAAAACGATTCTAACAATAGGCTGTAATAAAATTTATATGAGGGATAAAAGATTCGTTCTTATCGTAGATCTTATGATGATGATGATAATAATGATGATGATATTAATGATGATGATGATAATAAAATAGAACAATTCTAACAATAGACTGAAATAAAAGTTATGTGACAGAAGATTCGTTATTCGCAACCTCAACATCCCATCAGTTTTTTTTTTATTATTTAGTTGAGAATTTTCATCTTTTTCAGCCAGGAAATAGGTTACAGTAAATCCGAGTTGCACTTTGAAATCATTATTTATAAAAATATAAATTATTTCTTCAAGTGGCCGCGTAGCTAGCTGAAGTCACTGTGGATGACCAAGGTACGTACGGAAGTCAGGTAGTAATTGTCTAAATGCAGTTGTAAACAAGAAAGAAATAATAGATTGACTCGCAATAAAAATCATTTCATCAATGATCGATCAAGGATGACTTAATACTTGTTCTACTTATGCGTGGCATTATGCCAGAATAGACATTTTGCCCTCATATTTCACAAACTTCCCCACTCCATAAAAGGAAGCCAGATACAAGATTAACCAGTGTTTGCTTTCGGACACCGATTGCAGAAGTACATGACTTCACATTTGCATCCTGTATTGCAACTGTAAAAATGTTGGACAAATGAAAGTATAAATAACAGCACTAAACAGTCTCTCACACATCCCAGATGGAGAATGTAAGGACCACGTTCCAACGGCTTAGGGGTAAAATCTCCGATTGACGCCAATTCAGCCAAGTTTCGATCATAGCTAGAGGAAACCGGACGTCTATCCACACTGATGAGCTGTAATACAGCGAAACAGTCTGTGGATGACAATATATATAGTACATAATACTGCTTCAACTAATCTCAAACATATTAATCTCCTATATCGTAATCAAATGCATACTAAGTATAAACAAGATGAAAACATACTCAAAAAATTAGTAAATACTAATATTTCTACAACAGATTCTAGCAAAAAAAGTAAGTTAATCATATACTACACTAAATCTAGTATATCCAACTCAATTATTCGCGGATATTTTTTTTATTATCTTGATCTAAGCTTTCGGCTCACATGAGCCATTTCAGAGTAGTTATGAGGACATTTAAACAAAGATAGTGTCGCATAGCAATCTTCTATGTCAACATAATAGAATATCATCTTTGATGGTGAATATCTTTGTTTAAATGTCCAACATTTTATGCGAAAATCTATTAACTTAAAAAAAAACCTTCCTTTTCAAAATCCATGAATCCCGCTGGAGTCCGAAGGCGGCCCCAGTCCCGGGCCCAGTTGCTCTCTGCAGCTTTGCCTAAATGTAATTTGTTCAGTCTCTGTACGACGCTCCGAATTTGGAAAATGATAGATCTACTTTGTCTTTTCCCCAATTTACGGATGTTTAAAATATTTGCCTTGTGTTTGTCTGCCATTTTGAACAATTGCTTTGGAGAAGGAAATAAGAGACAGTGGGGGGGGGGGCAGTGGGGGGGACGCTTTTGTTTAGAGAGGATCATGGACACTCTAAATCCAATTATATGATTGCTAGGAGTCAAGCATTTGCTCTGACACTATCAGATATCCTCCCCACGAAGATACTTAGAAACATTTTCCTAGTCAGCAGGAATACTAAAGATAGCAGAGACTCTGTTTAAGGGAAAGGCTTTAGTCAAAGTGATTGATTAAAAATAATTGTGGGGGGAGATTCTCTAGCGGACAGGAAATAAAATGGTTAGCAGATGGTGAGGATTCTTGGTCAGTCCTTATTCTTCAACCATTATTTATCTGACGTCACAACTGCTATAGTCATTAAACAGAATTTGAATTTTCAAATTATTTTCTACTAGATTTTTTTTTACATCACGCTAACGTGCGTTGAAATCCTCACAGCATTTAGTATTGTTGAGGTTATTGCTAACATTTTTTGTCGAGAATTACAAACTCTACTTTTCGCTCAATTTCCCGAACCAATCTATGAAATTTGAATAAGCTGATTTGTTTGTAGAAATACTTTGACAAAAATCATTTTGTGGTTTTTACGCGCTCTAGTAAAACTAACTGCATTTTGTAACTTTTCAAATTTTAAATTTGGCATCCCTAAACCTCCAGCGTTTCCTCTTGGTGCATCACTATGATCGAAGTTTTCATACATATTTTCCCACCTCCCCATATATATATATATATATATATATATATATATATACAGTGTAACCCGGATATAAGAGACCCGGATATAAGAGAGATTTTCTCTGGTCCCAAATTAGAGCCCGTGTTAATGTATATATAATAGACCAAACCCGGATATGAGAGACTTCTTCTCCGGTCCCGACAACTCTCTTATATCCGGGTTACACTGTATATATATATATACATATATCAAGGACACATGGCACAGTGGATAAAGGCGTTGGTTAGATCCAGTGACAGACCCAAAGAGTGTGAGTTCAATACCCGGTTCAGGCAGTGGAGAACTTTCAGAGGGAAAATTACCAGGAGATAACTGATAACTGACATCCATCAAACATGGCTCGTGGAACTAGAACAGTCTAACCCAGTGAGCGAAATAAAGCGTTCGGTTCGAAATTCCAACCACCTGAAGAAGGCTGGAGCGTACAACGGCCGAAACGTTGTGACAAATATGGCGACAAAGATGAGGACAATAGTCCGACTAATGTAAATACTGTATATATATATATATATATAATAGTTAAGTTACGAAAAATTTGGTAATCCGTATAGGTTGTCCCAAGGAGGATGAAATCCTGAGAGCTCAATGTAAATTCAGAGCTAATAATTTAAAGAAAAACAGACCACTTTAAGGCTCCATGTAATAATTTATTTCACCATAGCCCTTTTAAAGGACGCTGGATCATCAGACTACACTTCCAAAAGGTGAAAAGAAAAATGAAATGAACATTTACACTTTTGACGGGTAGTATTAAGTTTATGTAATTTAACAGAGAGGGCAGTGAGGAGTGGTGTGACAGACATGATCGAGTTTAGAGAGGGTTTATTTTATATAATATATAATATATATATAATTTATATAATATATATATTTCATCAATAAAAAAATATCACTTTAGTTTGAAGTCCTTTTGAGCAACGAAATGCATTTCATTATTTTTTCCATCTTGTCATTCGATTACTCAACATTTTTAACAGAGATGTTCAGAGGATGCAAGATTTTTAACAACTAGATTTTTGCCACACGCTGTCTTGTCCTGAAATCCTCACAGTATTTCGTCTTGTTGAAGTTATCGCTAACATTTTTGTCGAGATTTACACGCTCTACGTTTCGTTCAATTTCGCAAACCAATCCATGAAATTTGAATAAGCTGATTTGTTTGGAAAAATACTTTGGCAAAAATCCTACTTGGCGGTTTACTAATTTCTAGAAATTAGTAAACCGTGAATTAGGTTAGTCCGTCCGTCACACCCTCTAAAATAGAAATTTAATTTTATAGGACTTCGGCTATACTTTTAGCCATTATCAGGGATGAATTTAGTTTTACTTTAAACTGAATATATTACTTCTATCATTTGCAAATTTTACAGTCAAAGCCCGCTACGCTATGTCCACAACGTCGAAGCCCCCACCCCCACTATTCCCTCCGTATCCCACGTATAAAAAGGAAGTTCCTACCAGGGAACTTTTTTCCCAGGAAAAGCTACTTTGTTTAACAGACTCCCACTATAACCTTTTCAAATCAAGGGTCAATCGTTTTGTCTCCCACATATCCTTATAATCTTCACTTCCTACTTATGTTCATATCACACACCTTATTTAATAACACTCTACCTTGAGTGACTCTTGAGTCTCGGATTGAGTGAACACTAATAAAAAATAGTTTGCTAAAATATACTCTATAGCAGTGTCCAAAATATTTACTTACTGTGGCATAAGGCTATATGCATGGGGCACTCGATAGGGATCGAACTCGTTACTAGAGGATGGAAACTGCGACACGGAAATCCGAAGGCGCATTGGCATAGCGAAATATGCCTTTCAAAAAGTTAAGTAAAGTATTAAGAAATAGGAAAATTTCGTTAAAAACAAAGAAATGAGTCCTGAACTGTCATGTAATACCAGTCTTCCTAAATGCTAGTAAATGTAGGACAATCTCGTTACAGATGAAGAAGAGACTTGAAACAACAGAAATGTGGTTCTACAGAAGGATGCTGAGAATACTATGGACCAAACGTGAGCAGCGATGAAGCTTTAGCGAAATGGAAACAAAAAGTACACTTATACTTGACATCAGGAAGAGACAATTGAAATTTCTAGGGAAGTGGGTTCGGAAAATTTGATATTCACAGGATAGATCGAAGGCGAGAGAGAGAGAGAAAATCAACGCGTAACCTACCCGGTGATTTTGAGACAGGGGATGACGGGTAAAGGTTTTAGGAGTGATAACAAAAAGACAAAATTTATTAAGAGCTACGAAGGACAAGAAATTGTGGAGAGCCATGATCGTTAACATCTTGAAGAGACACGAAGCAGGAGAATGAGCTTGAGTAAATGGATGGCGGAACAAAGTTTATGGAGGAATAACAAAAAGACAAAATTTATTAAGAGCTACAAAGGACAGGAAATTGTGGAGAGCCAGGATCGCCATCGTTCTGAAGTGACACGGCGCATAAAGGAACATCAATCTGTGATATTAAGCTTGTTAACCATTACTCCAATTAGGCTCTTACTAAGAAAGGAAGAAGATGAGACAGCTGTCGCTAATGAAATTAACAGAAACTAAAGGAAAGCTTTAGTTTAGGAAAAAGCAAATTTAATCGGAAATAGAAAGTAAAAAAAAAATAAAAAAGTTAGACTCAATATAGATTGAGCATAGGCGTCGAATGATGCGGGGGTGCAAGGCGCGTATCAAGACTGTGATAGTGATTATATACTTAGCCCCCCCCCTCCCATCTGAGAAAGAGACTCAGGGAGACAGAAATGTTGAGGTGCGTGTGTGGTGAGACAGACACACAAGTCGACGAGGTAATATTGTTAGTTTATCGTCTAAAGAATGTTTCAGGACTGAAACAAGATAAAATGCTTTTTAGCCACAAAACGAAAAATAGTTTTATATTTGAATAGTGACAAAAACACTGTAAATGTTAAATGGAATTAATAAATAAAAAGTCGTTCTAAAAAAATATCAGAGAAAGAGAGGGAAAGAATAATACAAAGAATGGGAGAGGGCGCCTCTGTTACTGTCAGCTTAAGAGGGAACAAAAAAGTACAATTCATCCCCACTCTCCAATCAACTTACGGTCATGATTACCTGCCCCGCCCTATGTAAAACGTGGAAATCAGGCTTCAGTCGACAATAGGAATTTCAATTCGCTGTTTTGGTCAGTCTCCTTCCATCACTATTGGAATCCTTGGTTTGGTATTAGAAAAAAAAAAACACTTTCCGACAACTGGTGATGCTTGGGTTGATTTTAACATGTCTTCAACATACGTCCTTCGGATTGACATTTATATTGACTCGGCCATTGTTTTAAATGATTTCGTTTCTGAAAGGACAGACTAATATACCAAGTTTAACTAACCTACATATTTCTTTCTCTTTTTTTAGCTCTTTTTCTTTATCTCTCTTTCTTTAACTCTTTCGTTCTTTCTCTCTTTTTCTTTCTCTCTCTCTCTCTTTCCTTCTCTCTCTCTGTTTCTCTCTATATATTTCTTTCTCTCTCTCTCTGTTTCTTTCTCTCTCTCTCTGTTTCTTTCTCTCTCTCTCTGTTTCTTTCTCTCTCTCTCTCTGTTTCTTTCTCTCTCTCTCTGTTTCTTTCTCTCTCTCTCTGTTTCTTTCTCTCTCTTTCTCTCTCTCTCTTTTTCTTTCTCTCTCTCTCTTTTTCTTTCTCTCTCTCTATCTCTTTTTCTTTCTCTCTCTCTCTCTCTCTTTTTCTTTCTCTCTCTCTCTCTTTTTCTTTCTCTCTCTTTCTCGTTCTTTCTCTCTCTTTCTCGTTCTTTCTCTCTCTTTCTCGTTCTTTCTCTCTCTTTCTCGTTCTTTCTCGTTCTTTCTCTCTCGTTCTTTCTCTCTCGTTCTTTCTCTCTCGTTCTTTCTCTCTCGTTCTTTCTCTCTCGTTCTTTCTCTCTCGTTCTTTCTCTCTCTTTCACTCTCTCTCTCTTTCACTCTCTCTCTCTTTCACTCTCTCTCTCTTTCACACTCTCTCTCTCTTTCACACTCTCTCTCTTTCACACTCTCTCTCTCTTTCACACTCTCTCTCTCTTTCACTCTCTCTCTCTCTTTCACTCTCTCTCTCTCTTTCACTCTCTCTCTCTCTTTCACTCTCTCTCTCTCTTTCACTCTCTCTCTCTCTTTCACTCTCTCTCTCTCTTTCACTCTCTCTCTCTCTTTCACTCTCTCTCTCTCTTTCACTCTCTCTCTCTCTTTCACTCTCTCTCTCTCTTTCACTCTCTCTCTCTCTTTCACTCTCTTTCACTCTTTCACTCTCTTTATCTCTCTCTCTCTTTTACTCTCTTTATCTCTCTCTCTCTTTTACTCTCTTTATCTCTCTCTCTCTTTTACTCTCTTTATCTCTCTCTTTCACTCTCTTTATCTCTCTCTTTCACTCTCTTTATCTCTCTCTTTCACTCTCTTTATCTCTCTCTTTCACTCTCTTTATCTCTCTCTTTCACTCTCTTTATCTCTCTCTTTCACTCTCTTTATCTCTCTCTCTCTCTTTCACTCTCTTTATCTCTCTCTCTCTCTCTCTTTCACTCTCTTTATCTTTTTCTGTCTCTTTCTCTCTCTGTCTTTCTCTGTCTTTCTCTCTCTGTCTTTCTCTGTCTTTCTTCCTCTTTTTTTTCGATTGGCGTCAACCTATTTTTCATTCGTGATTCGCTCTTTTTATTCCTCAATGTTTTCGTTGGCGTCTTTTATTTCGTATTTTTATCTGCGGACCCAGTAGTGTGCAGACATTAGGATATACCAGGAAATGTATTGTAGACAGACAAGTACTATTGTTTATTTATGAATGGGAAGTCATTATAAACAAACACACACAGTCTGCGAACACTAAACATTCTTTTTTTACAGATGAATTCAGTATCAAAGCTTATGAAAGATAAATGCACCCGAATTTACGAAATCGTTTATTTGATTTCTTCGAACGACTTCAGTGGATGTTTTAACTTTTATTTGATTTTGATTTTTTTACAATTAAGATCGCAACTATAAATGATTCCTAAATAAAGGAAATCTAATTATTTACACACGCACAATATATATATATATATATATATATATATATATACAAAATAAAAACAAAAACAAGTCTTCCATCTGTATGTACGGCACAGTCATTTGCAAGAATTCAAAATACAAGCATTTGTTTTGCACGCATTTAATTCAGAGCTGCACTTCCCTCTCTCTCTCGCTTTCCTTCCCTCTCTCTCGCTTTTCTTCCATCTCTCTCGCTTTCCTTCCCTCTCTCCTTCTCTATTGCAAAAAACATAAACAGCCACAAAATACATACACGCGCACGTTGTAAATATATTACTCTCCATTCTTTCAAACGCATAAGATTTAATCGAAAAAAAGAATCCTTTTTGTTTTTTAATCCTCATCAAGGAACACCATTCTTTATGGAACCAGGATCTTAGTTTTCTTCACTTTGGACTACAATTCTACATTCTACGAATTCTTCATTTTCAAGAGAAACTTCATCCTCAAAATGACATCAGAAAAATTCAACGTCAAGGTAAGTCAAAAAGCATGACATTTCATTGCATTTTTTTTTTGCGCAATAATTAATGACCAGAGTCTGTCTATATTCTGAGACGAGGTATTATGTACAGTATTTACATTAGTCGGACTATTGTCCTCATCTTTGTCGCCAGTGATCGAAATAAAGGGTTCAGTTCGAAATTCCAACCACCTGAAGAAGGCCGGAGCGTACAATGGCCGAAACGTTGTGACAAATATGGCGACAAAGATGAGGACAATAGTCCGACTAATGTAAACACTGTAATTAATGACCATGATGACTGAATAGTGATTTCAGTCCTCACTCTCTCCATATCACACATGCATCTGCCGCTTTGTGAATCTTCAATTTAATTAATTACATTCCTTATATTCTGTGAGTTCTTTAAGCAGTCTAATATGTTGATTTCTGGGAGATTCTTGTCGTATATCAGTGTCACGTTCTCTTGGCAATGTTATGATCGACAACAAAAAGAGAAAAAAAAAACAAAGACTGCATTATTTTGTACTTTTTAGAAACGTTCGACAATGAGCAGAATTTTAATATTTCTTTGGGTTCCACAAGAATTAAAATTATTTTCAAAAAGTGTTACATAGAATTTCTTTTCATTTTCTCATTGAATTTCTCAACATAATACATATGAGCAAAGATTCGTCTGACACGAGACCAAATAAAATGAAATTAGAGTAAGAAGATAGTGTTGCGCCAATGAAGACTTGACTCTATAATCAATATTAAAAATCTTATTTCTATTTTACCCTAAGACCAAACACTAGCATCGAGAGTAAATCTGAAATGATCTCAACCTCAATGTTTAGTCTCTACCCCTAATAAATGCTACCATTCATATATCTTCCATACGCTAAAAATTATTATAGGACATTTTGTGATCTGAATAGTATAAACTAAACAAATTTAGTAGGGTTATTTTAAAGAAAAAGCTGTTTTTGTTTTTTGTTTTTCTATAAAATGTTTTTCAAAATATCCTGTCTGTTGTAGCTATTACAGAAATCATTTTGTTTCTATTCAACATTAAAAAGATGAATAATTCTATAATTTCACTTGAATCATTTTGCTTCGTGTTTTTCCGTCTTTCACTGAAATTGTCGATGAATATAAAAAAGAATGCTTTTCTCTTTCTCTCTCAACATAACTACTTGTGTAACGATTCTGTCTGAATTTCTGGGATGAGGAGTTATCATTATTTGCATTATTTATATTCGGACTATTGTCCTCATCTTTATTTATTTTTATTTTTTTCTAAGCTTATCACCCCAAGCAAGGCTGGAAGCCACTAGCACGCAAGGGGTTACAGAAGGTTTGGAGAAAGAGCAGATAGGAGTGGTAAAGGAGAGGATGTGGAGAAAGATAGTGGATCGATCAAGGCAAGGGGGTTACAGAAGATTTGGAGCGAGAGCAGATAGGAATGAAAGGGGGAAAGGATGTGGAGAAGGGAAGTGGATAGATCAAGGCAACTGGAGATGTCGATTGACGTTACACTTAAATAGTTGGAGATTGTATTTGTCAGGGAAACAGGAATAAGGAAGGGAGTTCCACAGGCGAGATGTGCGAGACATGAAGCTATTGGAGTAGAAGAGACGTCTATATCTAACAGTTTCAACGGTGAAGGGGTGGGAACGGGATGCCAGGATCGTAGGACGTTTAAATTCACGAGGCCTAGGAACCAGCGAAAGCAGCTCCTCGGAGCAATTACCGTGAAAGTATTTGTAAAAAAGACAGAGCGAGGCAACGTCGCGTCTGTGAGAGAGCGACTGCAGACGAGATGACAGATCAGGGCCAATTACATTGCATATCCGTCTCTGGATCTTATCAAGAACCCTGAGGCAAACAGCAGGGGCTCCAGACCATATATGGCAGCAATACTCCATGCAAGGGCGAATGGTCGATTTATAGATTTGGAGGATCGATTCTGGGGAGTGATCGTCTTCTGTTTGAATTTCTGAGATGAGGAGTTATCATTATTTAAACTTTTTACATTCGGACTATTGTCCTCATCTTCCTCGGTTGTGTATCGATCTGGGTAACTTACAGGGAATTCCGAACAGAACCCTTTATTTAATCTACGGGTGTAAACTGTTCATGTCTCGAGATATTGTCTGCTCATGTCTAGGGCTATTGTCTAGGTCTTATTTTATTTAGGAGTGTTCAGTTATTCCACTGAAGGCAGGTACACACTACCCGACCCAGAGATTGAACTTACAACCACTGTAATCAAATTCACACGAAACCGCGTTTTACCCACTAGGACAATTGCTGGAGTAAACTTAGTGTTTTAAATTTAGGTTTAAAGGGTTAGATTTAAAGCTCCAAGTTAACCCCAGCAATTGTCCTACAGCAATGACCTGGTCGAACGGGAACAGGTTACCGACGTAGAATACATAAAGGGTTCCGTTCGGAATTCCCAAATTGATATACACCTGAGAAATGCCGGAGGGCACAGCGGCCGAAACGTTGTGGTAAAAGAAAGAAAGGACAATAGTCCGGATATAAATCGTGTAAATAATTGTGCAACGTTGTCTAAAAAAAAAAAAAAAGAGAGAGAGAGAGAACGACAATCACTCAATAATTATCGGATGCAACATGCACCTGAGGAAGGCTAAAGTACACATCGGCCAAAACGTTATAATCCAAACAAAATGGAATATCAGTTATCATTTCTGTCTGAACATCTGAAGTTATCATTCTTTAAATTCGGATTAATGTCTTAATCTTTGTTATTACTACAACGTTTCGGCTGTTGTACCCACCTGCCTTCATCAGATGCTTCTTAATCTGGGTAACCTTTAGGGAATTTCGAACTAAAACCTTTATTTAATTTATGATGATATATCTTTCTGGTTCTGCTGTTTATGTCTAACTCTTATTTATTATTGTTCGTCCTGTTTTCAATGAATCTGAAACTATACTACTCGGCACAGGAATTGAACTCACAATTACTATGCAACAAAATTCATGAAGCAAGGTTTTAATTTTCCTAGGCTATTGTCCTGTGAAACAATCCTGAAGCTAGAACTTGGAGCCTTAAGCCTAATGTTCTTATTGCTTCTTTTGTTTCTACTACTGTAGCCTTGCTGTGAAGCTTGACTCCTTCGTCTGCCCCTTGTTCTTTTTTTTTCTTTCTTAATGGCTATATTTTATATATATATATATATATATATATATATTTATATATGTTCCATGCTCAGCCTACTGAAGCTACCGTCATAGCCTACCGTACGCACTTCAGACGTCTGATTTTCCATTACCAGTCTAGTATTTTACTTCATTCCACAAGAGTTGATATGTAGCCTTTTCACTCTATACATGATCAACCATCACTGATTTAGTTGTTTCGCCCTTAACTATGGCATTTCGATGCTCCCGCAGCCTTACTCATCTTATGCTTGTTATGTTTATTATGAGATAAACATATTTCATCCCAGAATTACTGAAAGGGTGCCAGTAAGTTCATAGTGATGAAAAAAAAGGTAAGGATGCTAATGGAAGGAATTCTTGAAATAATAATTGTTATCGTTTGCTTTAATGAAGAAAGGCTTTCTATTGCTTTTCACTTTTTAATATTTTTTTCGTTGAAGCAGCTAAGTCCTCACTCCTTCAGCCCTAAAAGTGTTCAAAGTCGCTTATACGGCCTTGTGAGGGGAAGGCTTATTTTCCACCCTACAGCCTATGCAACGTCGCAAGCATGTGGCCATTCTATAGCTATTTTCAAGGCAAATGTCCAGATGAGCTCCATTCCTTAGTTTAACTAGTTTAGATCTTTACAGCTAAAACACATGTTACGTCCACGTAGTCAAACCACTCTCGTTTCCCCCGTACTCTATTTGTAAAGAGAAAGCTCCACTCAGATGACAGTTTTTATAACTAATTGACACCTCGCATTTTTGTTACAATTTCTTCTATAACTCGCATCGTACTTGTCAAGAGGTTATGTATGGATCGGCCTTGATAATTCAAATCAGTGTAGTATCTGTGCACTCTGCTTTGGATCAGTGTCGCTATCTGGCACTTCTGTCTAGATCAGTGTAGTATCTGTGCACTCTGCCTTGGCTCAAAGTGTCGCTCCTTGACACATCTGCCTAGATCAGTAGATCAGTGGAGTATCTGTGCGCTCTATGAAAAGTGTTACACACACACACATACACTTGTGTTTTATATGTTGTTCTAAAAATTATACGCTGATGAGTCTCGTGTCATCGATTTTGACACCTCCACCATTTAAGTTGGAATTCCCTAATATTAAAATCTTTCTACGTCCCAATTCCATTTTAACCCATGACCTATGAGATCGTCAGGGACTGGTATGATAAGCAATTGCCCTTTTTACCGCATTTCTTTGCGTAGTGGAAATCACTTGGTGGGGCCAATTTTCACATACATACGAGGGTTATCAGTCCGACTCACTTTCCAAAATCTGACCAAACGACCTAACACTAGTGGGGAGTCTCTTCGTGGCAAGGTCGAGAAGTTTTCAACACACTCTCGTATTCCTTTCTAGATAGCTTGTATATTTAAATCGAAAATAGTAACTAAGACCCTCTAAACTATCATTAGGTATTACATTGAAAATCGTGAATATCATTCTTTCTATTATTGTTCCCTCCATACAAGGCTCAAGAGCCACTTCAGGTTGAAGGTTACTGACGACAATGGCCGATCCTTGACTTAAAGAGGTTAAAAATTGTAGTTATCGAGGAAGCATCCTCTCAGGAGTTTGTTCCATTAAGTAGGTTCTTGGGAAGAAGCCTGTAGAGTGGAACTACCTCCTTAGCAATGGAATGAGAATGAGTCGACTGAGTGTACGTAGCTTGATGGGTCCTAGCTGTTAAAGTCTGAACTGGTTAAACAGAGGTATGTACCTCGTTTATCTAGTAAATGACTTTCAGAACCAGAGATAAGAATTTGCTTATTTTTTTGTTTTCGGGAAAACAACATGCTTAGAGGAAAATAGGGGAATACCTTTGTTTAAAAACATGCACTGGTAAGATTTAAAGTTCTTAAATTCAAAATTCGCATTTTGTACATGTCAGCTGCGTTTCTGTTTAGCAGAAATACAGGTTGATCTATAATTTTCGATGTATAAGATTTGTGAATCTTTCTCTCATATTCTGAAAAGACTACGAGCTGTAGTGATTTACTAAGCATAGTTTAGATGTGGCAAAGGCTGAAAATATCGGGCACCCAGTGAGGATCGAACTCATTGCTCAGTCGTAATTGATCTAGCGAGACTAGATTGCTAACCATTACACAACGTAGTAGCCTCCACATGGAGTAATGGATAGAGGCTCGGATTGAGGAATCGGAGAGCCGAGTTCGAATTCAATATAAAATGCTTTATATGCCTAGTTCTCCTTGGAAATATTGCAAATATTTTTTACCCCCCCCTCCTCGTCTTTTGCTTTGTTCATCATCACTTGCTGATTAGACATTATCCAACAATTCTTTTAAATGGACTTATTTATTTTATTTATCAACATCCACCTACATACATACATACATACATACATACATATACATGATATTTTTGAATTGGACAATGTCCGACAATTTATTTTAAAGACATTTTGTCATTAAAATAAATTGTCGGACATTGTCCAATTCAAAAATATATGACGTCATTTGTTTACATTTGATACGCTAGAGCAGATATGAATAGAAGTGATTCATGGAAGATTCAAGTTTAAAGATAGTAAAATCGACCTTGCTAACCGGACGCTCCTCTGTGGCCAAACGGTTAAGGCACATCACGCGAAATGATGGTTCCGTATAGGATACAGGTTCGATTCCTGTCGGAGAGCGAAAATTTTCTATGAAAATTTCTCGGACATTCAGGCCGGTAAATGTTATTTAATACTGTTTATTATAAAACAGAGCATTTACTTAAATACTTGTATCTATAAAAAGAACGTTAAACATATCATAAATGTCTTTTATATATATATATATATATATATATATATATATATATATGAATGGAAATGGATTTGACAGTCTCAAGGTAATGAATTGTAGGGATAGGAAAACATCTATCATCACCACTCAGATCAAATTTAATGATTTTATTACCACTTAGGCAGGCGTCCACTTTTGCCAACAGTCCAGAAATGAGATCGAGGCTCACTACAAATACAGAAAACGAACACTGAATCATTAAAAGAACATAAGGAAAATTTATTCCTTTAAAAATTGATTCCTTTTATTTGCCTGAAGAAGGTCACGAGACTGGAAACCCGTGTACCAAAAATATGAAGAATAAAATATAATA
This sequence comes from Acanthosepion esculentum, assembly GCA_964036315.1. NCBI lineage: Eukaryota > Metazoa > Mollusca > Cephalopoda > Sepiida > Sepiidae > Acanthosepion > Acanthosepion esculentum. Next base: position 5,484,821 of record OZ038503.1, read on the forward strand.
TATACACTAAAACAAATCCACATTATATCCAAAAACGTTTGCGGTTTCTCTCTTTTTTTTAAAAAAAATATACATTTTTCTCTCCTTGGAACAACTATATCTTTTTCAATATATATATATATATATATATATATATATATATATATATATATACAGTGTAACCCGGATATAAGAGAGATTTTCTCTGGTCCCAAATTAGAGCCTGTGTTAATGTAAACAAAATAGACCAGGCACAGATATAAGAGAAACCCGGATATAAGATAATTCTTCTCCGGTTCTCTCTTATATCCGGGTTACACTGGATATATTGTGTGTTAAAATTTGCTCCATTTATGGAAGAACAGTGCTCAATATCGGAGATAGGCAGTTTGATATGAAGATCTCTTAAGACGTGAAACTGATAGTGACCATGCAGTGTTGATTCTTTTTTCTTTTTTTTTTTTTTAAGCGTATCACCCCAAGAAAGGCTGGAGGCCACTATCACGCAAGGGGTTAAAGAAGGGTTGGAGGAAGAGCAGATAGGAGTGGTAAAGGAGAGGATGTGGTGAAAGAGAAAGACAGTGGGTCGATCAAGGCAAGGGGGTTACAGAAGATTTGGAGCGAGAGCAGATAGGAATGAAAAATGAAAGGATATGGAGAAGGGAAGTGGATAGATCAAGGCAACTGGAGATGTCGATTGACGCTACACTTAAACCGTTGGAGATTGTATTTGTCAGGGAAACAGTAATAGGGAAGGGAGTTCCATAGGCGAGATGTGCGAGACATGAAGCTATTGGAGTAGAAGAGACGTCTACATCTAACAGTTTCCACGGTGTAGGGGTGGGAGCGTGAAGCCATCCTCGTGCGGCGTTTAAATTCACGAGGTCTGGGGACAAGCGAAAGCAGTTCCTCGGAGCAATTACCGTGAAAGTACTTGTAAAAAAGGCAGAGTTAGGCAACATCGCGTATGTGAGAGAGCGACTGCAGACGAGATGACAGATCAGGGCCAATTACGTTGCCTATCCGTCTCTGGATCTTATCAAGAACCCTGAGGTAAACAGCAGGGGCCCCAGACCATATATGGCAGCAATACTCCATGCAAGGGCGAAGGATCGATTCCGGGGAGAAAAATTTCCTGGCTCGGCACAGAGAACCAACTTTCCTTGCGGTGGCTGATCCTATGTTCATATTCTAACTATCTGTAAGTTTGGTTAAAGACCCACGAAAGTTCTTTGTCATGAGTGTTTATATTTATTTTTTTATGTTTCGGACCATTTTCCTGGTTTCTGGCACATATCTAAATATAAAACGTCCAATCAAGAAATGTGTCCATGACTTTTTTTTAAGAGCCTGAGGGTCAAATGAACAAATTCGAACCGGATTAACAGATTCTGTTTTCCGTGCTGCAAAAACCTAACACATCCCCCGAATCGCGTGTGCGTGTATGAGGGGGGAGAGAGAGAAGGGAGAAAGAGGAGACATTCGTAATCTGTTAACCGCAAATCAGAAATAATCTGTGTTTTTCATTTAAAGTCCTTTTGACGTCATTTTTAATTTCTATTCTTTTCTTTTTTCGTTTTTAATCCTGAGTTGAATCATTTTAATTATTCTCTTCTGATCTTTTTCCCAATTGAAAAGATGACGAGATTTATTTACTAAAGAAGAATTCTGAATGATACGAAAATAACCGAATAAAACCGACGAAGGCTGAAGAACATCTCGGCAGAAAATGTTATGACAAAAAGAAAACAAATACAAGTTTGAATATTTCACGGAATTAATAAAATGAAATTGTCAACCTAGAACCACCCCCACCCCCACTCGAATCTGTTCTCACCAACCTGTATTTCACGTTTTATCAAAAGCCAATTTTTGATTTTGTAACATTTGCTGCAAATTCATTTTTTATTGAACGAAACTGATCTCTTCGGCCAATAATCAAATCTGTTTTCCTCCAAATCCCAAAACGTCCTTGACATCCTTCCATACAAGATTTGTTTAATCATTTAGCTATTATGTGATTTTTCTGTACTATTGATAGCCTCATTATAATATTAAGCAAGTTCAATGTCAGGGCATTTGAGGATCATCGCTTTCAAACCCTATTTTCGATCTTGCTTTTTTTCCTTTTCTTTCTTTCTTTTCTTTTTCTTTTTCTTTTCTTTTTCTTTTTCTTTCATTTTTCTTTCTCTTTTTATTTTTCTTTCTCTTTTTATTTTGCTTTCTCTTTTTATTTTGCTTTCTCTTTTTATTTTGCTTTCTCTTTTTATTTTGCTTTCTCTTTTTATTTTGCTTTCTCTTTTTATTTTGCTTTCTCTTTTTATTTTGCTTTCTCTTTTTATTTTGCTTTCTCTTTTTATTTTGCTTTCTCTTTTTATTTTGCTTTCTCTTTTTATTTTGCTTTCTCTTTGTCTTTGTCTTTCTTTCTCTTTGTCTTTGTCTTTCTTTCTCTTTGTCTTTGTCTTTCTTTCTCTTTGTCTTTGTCTTTCTTTCTCTTTGTCTTTCTCTCTCTCTCTCTCTCTCTTTCGTTCTCTTTTTCTTTCTTTCTCTCTCCCTTTTTTTCTCTCTCTCTCTTTTTCGTTCTCTTTTTCTTTCTTTCTCTCTCCCTTTCTCTCTCTCTCTCTTTCGTTCTTTTTCTTTCTTTCTCTCTCCCTTTTTCTCTCTCTCTTTGATGCACCTGTGAAACCTGTTTTGATTCCCAAAAGCAATTATATTATTGAATATATTATAAAATCGAATAATATCTAAATTCATGAGAAATAAATCCGGCATTTGATATTGACCCATCATAAATATATCAAACGAATTCCATTTGACAGACGGACATATTCGGTTTATAATGGTGGACAGCCGTGGTCAAGGCGAATATCTGCTCACACGAGGATACTGTATTAAAGAGTTGGTTGGTGAATTTAATCTTATAGTAATTGTGAGTTCAAACCCTGGGCCGAGCAGTGAAAACGGACGAGCAATAACTGAGCAGTACTAGAAAGAAGAACCAGGTGAGATATCGCTAGACACGGGCAATGGAATAAGAAGAATCTACCCCCGTAGATTGAATAAAGGGTTCAGTTCGGAATTCACTGTAGGTTACCCGGATCGACATACACCTGATGAAGACAGGAGCGTACAAGGGCCGAAACTTTGTGATAACAACAACAAAGATGAGGAAAATAGTCCGAGTGTAAATAATCATAACTCCTCATCCGTGATATTCAATGAGGAAAATAATTGATAATGACTTTAGTGAACGATAAATATCTCATCAAGTTTATTTGTACTTTAAAAATTGTCCACTTGACCCCCGCCCCACTCTACATGAAGACCCCCCCCCACGATTTAACCCTGGGGCTGAATCCATTTAAGCTTGTCTCTTCTGCTAAAGTTCTGATAGCCTATCTTACAGCCACCATCTTGCGACCTACACCGCTCGAGCGTCCTGACTTCTTGGTAAAAAATCCGTTATCATAGACACACGAGTCTGACAAGTTCACAAATAGATTAATGGAACAACCAGATCTTTCTCTAGCCTCTTTCTCTCACTCCCTTCTCTGTCTCTTCCTCTCTCTCTCTTCCTCTCTCTCTCTCCCCCCTCCTCTCGTTTATCTATATCTGTTCGTTTACTCAATGTGAAAATAAGTAGTGAAAATTTCAAAGAACTAATTGAAATAAATAACTCCATTTGGCACATTTCACACAGAAACCAATTAAAGGCCATGCGCGTATATTTAAGTACATATGTACTTCTCTATGTGTACCTATGTTTTTTTTTTCCTTTACATGGAACAGGTAGAGTCTGACAAAACTAAATCTCCTATTCTCCATGTCAAACACTGGGAGAATTATAAAATCGAGGGCATCGGATCTCCACGTATTTACACTTAAATTGCACGCACACGCGCGTATTATATATCAGCAATGTGGACAGAGAGATCAACACAGTTGAGACAGTCAATCAGGCTTATCAACCTCAATGGGTTATTTAATGCCGACAAGAATTTTATTGCTGGTAATAATTTTTTCAAAAATGTATTGTTGGTAATGTTTTTTCCTTAAAAAAATGTATTGCTGGTAATAATTTTTTTAGAAAAATGTATTGCTGGTATTAAAACCTATTTTTACACTTTCATATTTTGACCCCAGTTTGGGGGTCAACTATTTGCCCATAGCTGGGACCCTAACAGGTGCTACCACCCAGGGTCAGGGTGGACCTGGAACACCAGCAATTAAGAGGTGGTTCCACGCTCCTCAAAACCTCCCAATCAGAGGCCTTGCTGTCTAGTTATCGGTAAATAGTAGGGTAGACTGGGCACTTTACCTTTGGTTGGAAATCAGTCTAGAAGAACAAGTCCGAATTTAAAACCAGCTATGGGTAAAAATAACAAAAAGTACCAAAAAAATATTGATACATTATAAATAGTTAAATGTCTCCTCATGTCCGTAGAATGATGGTAGGGTTGTTGCGACAAAAAGCAACTGCAATTAAAATAAAAGCAATACAAATTTAGGAATGGTTGCCAATACTTCATTTAATAAAAGTTCGAGTTATTCATGCAATCCAGTCTGAATTATATTTTTGATTTCACTCTAATATTATACCAATTTATTATGAAGTGTTCAGATAGCCTGCTGTGAGTTCGAACCCGCCTAAATGCGCCGCTGTGCTATGCTAAACAGTTTCTTAAATCATTAGCTTACTGTGTCGTGCTAGATAATTTTCCTCACCAGAATCAATTGTACACACCTGGCATTCGTTCATGCATCGCTTATTACCGTCACACCTGGTCTGGTGTTTATGCTATGTAATTAGATTGGCTGATTGTTTTTTACAGTTTATCAACCCATTGCAAGTTATTTAAGGCCAGAAAATATTTTTAGATTGTAAGAATTTCTTTTTTTATGGACAGATAATGATTTAGTGGTACAAGTTTTACTAATTAACCCATAGCTGGGGGAGAAGAGGTGGATTCACACCTAATAAGAATTTGATAAACAAGAAATTATGTGGATATAAAGTGAGGGATCAATTCTATATTACAATCAATATATAAACTGATCCCTCACTTTGTTTCTATACATTTATATTCCAGAGAATGTAAATAAATCTAAAAGACATGCCTGTGTAGCTAATCAGTATTTCATTGATTGATTGATTTGTTTTCTACAGCTTATCAACAACCAAGAAATTATAAGTGGATATAAAATGGGGGAACAATTCTACATTACAATCAATATATAAATTAATCCCCCACTTTGTGGCCATTGTAGTTTCTATACATTTATATTCCAGAGAATGTAAATAAATCTAAAAAAAACATACCTGTGTAGCTAATCAGTATTTCGTTTGATTGATTGGTTCGTTTTTTTACGGCTTGGCAGGTAAAGCCAGTAACTATTTATTTATTGTCAGAATTTTTTGCTTTTTTAAGAAAATAATTTTTTATTTATACAAGTCTTACAAATTAACCCATAGCTAAGGGGAGATCTGGATTCATATCTTTCCCATGTGTATTTGCACGTACTGTAGAAGGGCGACTAGCAGGCGCGTATTGTAAACTGGTGATTTTTCATGCTCTTATGTTGGATGCGTCATACTAGTTTGGCTGTGTTTGTCATATTCGTCTAATATTTTTCTCGTAACAATCCTTATTAACATTCTGGGCGGAGGTGAAAACAGGCCATCTGCTTTTCATCTAATATGACCGCATTTGCCAGCTTAAAAGGCACCTAACAAAAAGCATGAAAAAGAATTTCACGGTTTACAGTGCACCACCCTAATATACTGGATGGCAACCCACGAAGGCTCGAACTATACAGTTAGAGGTCAAGTTACGTTCGGGTGATATCTAAGCGGCAAACGCCATTATGAAACTTGCGTCTTACACGTCCATAAATCTGTCTATTGACTTCTGTGCTGGATACTGTTTTTTTTTTTTTTTTTGGTTTGTTTGTTTTTTTTTTTTGGTGGGGGGGGGACAATCTCCTCACAGATGAAGAGACTTAAAAAAACAAAAACATGGTTTTACAGAAGGATCCTGAGGATACTATGGACCGAATATGCGAGAAACGATGTAGTTCTAGACTCAATGGAAACAAAAAGGACATTATATTTAACATCAGGAAGAGACAGTTGACATTTCTAGAACGTATAATGAGGAAAAAGGGCTTGGAAAATTTGATACACACAGGACAAAACGGGATAGAGGAAAAAATCGCATAACCTACCTGGTTTGGAAGAGAAGGCGAAAATACAACATTTATTAAGAGCTACAAAGGAGATTGGAGAGCCAATATCGTGAAGGGACACAGCGCATAGAAGCAGCTGCATACTGTGCAGTTGATCCCTATAAAATCTCACAATTGCGGCTGTTATCCTGAATCTTTTCATGATTTTTTTTACTTCCTTTTGCTAAAATATAAGATATCTTATAATAGAACCAGATTTTTTTTTGTTAACGCTCAGACTCAAGTCAGAAAAAGCAATAAAGCATGAATTTTGAGATTATCACAGATTTCAAATATGACGCATTCTACTCTAAGAAATCCACGCCAACGTTTAGTTAGGGGAACGAAGGGGAGAAAGACAAAAAAATAAAAAACAACTCCTGTGATGGCCACCCCCACCTCCATCTTCAATCCATTTCTTCTATCTTCGCAATCTCTAGAGAGAAAGACTTGCGATTTTGACAACAGATTTCAGATACGTTTGGTGTTGCGGAAAAGAGTGTAGAATTTCGGAATGGAATTTAAGCGATCCTTTGGAAACGACACTTCGGATAAACAGAGAGATTCTTTTTTGCTGTAACTCAGCACCAATCCCTAATCTAGTAACTCGGCACCAATCCCTAATCTAGTAACTCGGCACCAATCCCTAATCTAGTAACTTGGCACCACGCCTATCTATTCTCTTCTAAATGATGCTTCGTTTACGAGATATAAAATGATCAATAACAAAATTGGAAATTTCAGGTTCGATGCCAAATAAAGACTTTTGGAATATTCGTTTCACATAGCTTAATTACAACAAATTTCTAATTTTATTTTTTATTAAATTCCATCCAATACATGGCCCGAGAGCTTCTCTATGTATAGGGGTGCATTTGAAATGCTAATGATGAAGGAAATGTGTGGAAGAAAAGGTGATAAGAAGTAAAAATTGCGATAATAAGGACGAAAGATTGACCCTTGACTTGATGAGGTCAAGATTGAAGCCTTTAGAGAAGCACTCGTATAAGTCTATTCCACAAAGTGGCCGTTCTTAAGGGAAAATGGGACTGTTTTCTTCCATTTGGAACTGTAATTGACAGCCGCGCCGAGCCCTGTCCAGCACAGATCAAGTTCTGTCGATTCTTCTCCCAGCTCGTCTGTGCGGCTCATATTTTATTCAGGTTTTTGACCAAATTAGCAATAGTTTTAAAAGCACTAGGATCACGCATGCGCTTTATCTAAATTGCAAATGGCGGTTCCGACCGGGCAGGCGAGACATCGTTGTCTCTCTTAGCGACAGGTAGGTTAGAATTTCTTGATCCTATTTCACCAGAGGAACACAGAAAATAAAGGTGATTCAACTCAGTGGAGCTAGCATGCTGAATCTAAGCTGTAAAAGTCTGAATTGGCAGAACTAAAGAATGGTGTTCTTCTGGACAGTTGCCATGGAAATAGCGATGGAGTTGCGAGAGACATGCAACGTTGCATCTGTAGGTAGATAAGAGATTGCAATGCAATAGAATAGATTTCCCTTCAGAAGACCACGTAAACGATTTTGAACTCTTATCAAGGTTGGAAAGTTAAGATTGAGTAGCTCTAACCTAGATATAGCAACAATGCTTCATTTTTTGTTTAATCTGAATCTTGTAAAGCATGACAAGTGTCAGTGCGATAGAAAGATCCGACCATATTTCCGGCGCCTTTAGTAATGGATCGTATATATGTTTCACTTGAGGTCTGTTTAAAAGCACGAAGACTTCTTCAAGCATTCATTGTGACTGGAGAAAACGTTGTGTCTGATTTACAAAAGCATTGTCACTTTCATGAACTGCTAATCGCCCTTGCAAGACTTCGTTATCTACACAGTCTTTTTTGTTTTTACTAAATATTCACTAAATACAAGGCCTAAGAGCCACTCAAGATAGAGGGTTGCTAAATTAAGTTGTTGTATAGGAGGAGGAAGTAAGTGCAGATTGTGAGGATATGTAGGATAGATAACGACTAACCGTAGACATGAAGGGGTTAAGATTGAATGTTCGGGGAAATATCCGCTTGGGTGTTTAATCTTTTAAATAGCGGCTCTCTTGTTTTTAAAATTATATATATATATATATATATATATATATATATATATATATATATATAAATTTGAACAAAGACTGATGGTTAACTTTCAGTAAAACGCAGACCATGTCATTTGGGTTCACAAGGATAAAGGAAGCCAGTTCAAATCTCGTCGGAGGCTGTTTCTTTAATTTTTATCCATGCTGTTTGCCTATCTGTCGTAGAATATAAAAACGACCTGCTATTAAAAGCAGCAAATGATAAAATGAAACAAAAAAACTATTTCCAATAAAATGATTTATTAGAAATTGTTCTGTAAATAATTTTCCAATCCAACTTTTTGTAAATGAACGGATCTTCTGTCAATTCATTACAAATTTACTGGATAAGAAACAATAAAAGCCAGAATTTGTAATGCTCTCAATATGAAGGCTTTGAGCGATTGGCGCAACAGAATCTTCCTAGTTCTATTTCTCCGAATTTAGGTTTTTTCATAAGTAAGTAAATATTTAAAAGATGAATCAATAAGATCCTATGAAACTGTTCTTTTATCTTATCGACGAAATACTCAACATTTTTTTGAATCTCAGTAGGGGTTTGAAATCCACAAAGAATTCTTGCAAGATGCAGCGTTTTTTTCCTTCAAACAGATCAGTTACTTAATCATTTGTGACGGTTAGGAAAAACCGGAGCTATTGACAAGCAGGGTGTCTTATTTGCCAATTCCCACGGTACCCAAGCCTCCCCTGCTGACTGACCAAAGTCAGTCTCACTCCACCTTACACCCTACTTAGTACCGGATATACCCTGGCATGTTCTCAGTGAAAGAGTGTGGGGTGAGGGAGAGAGAAAAATACAGAAGGAAAGACAGACAGAAGGAAAGAAAGTTCGTCTGGGGCAATCTTTAGAGATATTCTCCAGCTACAATCGTAAAAGAGGGAGTCGTTAGCAGCTGATGATTCTTTTTAATCAAGGCAGTAATGCCACTAAAATACAAGAGGTTACAGAGTGCGGAAGAATAAAGAACAGAAACATTAGTGATCAGAAAGAGAAAAGAGTAATCAGGTGGACAGTAGATAGCGATTGACATTGCATTTAAATTTTTGCAGATTATCTTAAAATCACAATATTCATGTGACAAGCAATTTGGAAATTTGGGAAATTTAGCCATATTCCTAGATATCTTCTGGCTGTTAGACGTCTTTGTCGAAGATTTGTCGTTGTTTGAAATTAGTTTTTCTTCTATTGAAAAGAAATAAACGAATGCGACCGACTCGGCATCTCAAAGAATCGTATTCATTTCTTCCGACATCAGACTATTGATAGTTTTTTTTTTTTAATCGGTATCACCCCATGCAAGGCAATAAGGACAATAAGACACAAGGGGTTACTGCGTGTGAAAGAATTAGGAACAGAAACATTGAACGGGAAGAGGAAAGAGTAAGTGATTGATATTGCATTTAAGTTTATGAAGATTGTTGGCCGAAAAGCATGCAACTGAAAGAGAGTTCCACAAACGAGAAGTGCGAGAAAAGAAACTGTTAGCATGGTTACATCTAGCCAGCTTTACTGTAAATCGATGAGATCTTAATGTAACGAAAGACATGACTTAACTCAGAATTCGAAACGAGCGCGAACGTGTCTTGCCTGCAAAGTGATGACAAAAAAGTAATATGGCCGCTATCGAAGACGCAATTTATGCGCGCCTGTCTCATCCAAAATGAGACGATATTTGCGCACATGCAAATTTTGGCCGTATTGGAATAGCATAAAAAGCGGTGTGCCAGCAGCACGAGGTGAAGGGAAGCCATTCGGCGGACAGCGTGCAATAGAGTTGGACGTACGGATTGACAGACGGACAAAGAGGAAGTAGCTGGCCTGCCGGCGAGCAACGCACTGCACTTTTTGGCCTCTCATCACCATTTTTTTTTTTTTTTTGCTACACTTAAGGCCAGTCTAGTACTGCGCTTAAATTCAAAATGTCTAGGAACCATAGCGAAGAGTTCATCCGAACAAATGAAAGTATTTATAGAAAAGACACAGGGAGGCAACCTTACGGCGGTTGGAAAGTGACTGAAACCGATCCGTCAGATCGAGACCAATAATATTGCTGATTATTCTTTGGATTATATCAAGGAGCTCAATGTAAATAGCAGGACCATATGTGTCAACAATATTCTAAGTATAAACGAATGCTAGATTTATAGATATGGAAGACATATTCAGGGTAGAAAAATTGTCACGCACGGCACAGTGAAGTGACTTTTTTAGCAGCTGACCTAGCAATGGATCCAATATAGTCTTTCCACTTACCACTATAGTTATACCCAGGGTGGATGGTGCGTATACGGGGCGGTCAGAATTTAGGGCTTACTGTCTTTACAAACGGTGATGACAAAGCAGCAATTGTGACCATCGAACCAATCAAAATTTTTAAGGAAATTCTTTTGGTGAATCTGAAGGCCAACGACAAAATTTAAGAGAACTGATTAACAATGATTGATTATTAGTTCCCACAAATATTTTGTCCGACAACAACTTTAGGCAAAATTATAATTTACTCAGAATTTTTCTCCAAATGTCATTGCTGTTATCTAACGTTCCATTTATTTGGGTGAAATTTCTCCAAAGCTGGTAATATTTAAGAAACAGCGATACTTTTATACTTCACCCAATACATACCTCGAGAGCCAATCAAAGTAGAGATTTACTGATGAATGAAGAATATGATACGAATGAAAGAGGTGGTAGAAGGAAGTGAAGATTCTGAGGATAAAGACGATATATGACGATTGCCCCTTTATTTGAAGAGGTTAAAATTGTAGTTTTCAATGAAGCAGTGACGCTGGAATCTGTTCCACAAAGTGACAGTTCTTGGTGGGTTGGGAGATGTCTGGAACTTTTTTCGTTACAATTGGAATACGAAGGAAATAAGGGTGATTCAACTCCATCGAAGTAGCACGGTGTTTCCCAGTTGTAAATGTCTGAACTGGGGAAGCTAAAGGATAGAGTTCATCTGAACATTTGTCATGAAACTAGCGACAGGAGAAAATTAATCAGTGTCCATTGATTTGAGTAAGCTAGCAGTGCTTGTGAAAATTTCACGCTTTTGTTATTTTAATTTTCTGATGAACCATAATCCTTAATGATTGAATAAGCTCTTTGCAAGTTCTACAATAACAGCAATCAATACCCGTGGAATTTTCCCTATTTCATCGGTAAATATTTGAGCCTGACAATTTGTTAAATATTTTGTTATTGCAATAGCAATCATAAATATGAATGCAGGTAATTATTTAAAGAAGTAAGAGGGCACAAAGGAACAGATTCAAAACTGACAAGATTTTCCACTTCACTGAAGCAGACGTTAAACGCATGAGTGCATTATCGTCTCCTGTTTCTTCTTTTTCTTTCTTTCGTTCTTTCTTATTATGAATGTTTTCATTTTTCTTACTAAATCTAAACTGGATCTCTGATATATATTTTCTTCTGACTTCTGCCTCGCAATCAAAATGGGACGGTCCATTAGTTATCTCCGGTAATGGCAGGGCGTAAGGTACGTGCTAACCAACGGAAAACAAGTGGAATTATATGATCTTTTAAAAGTATTGAATCAGTGTATTCGATTTTTACATTTTCTTGTTGCCCAGAAACCTCATTTCTCTTATGACAAATGAAATTAAACGCTTTCATGTGAATTCGAGAAAGTGATTAGCAAAGAGTTTATCGTTTGCTGGGAAACAGACCGCCTTCAATTCTGGAAAAGATGAACGATGATTTAATAATCGAGAGGGCATAACGTCGTATGTACGCAAAAACCTTATCTCTTATAAAAACAGAATTTGGCAGGGGATGAAGAGTGGGGGTGGGTGATTATATTGGAATAGAACCTCCTGAGAACTCCCCTGGCGAGTTTATATCATTTATATGAAAGCACTTGTTGACATTCTTTTCTCAATTGTTAAACGCAAAAGCGACACCAGATCGTCATAGATTTTGACGTTCGTGTATCCCTCCCTCTTTAGGGGTTGAGATGACGACCCTCCTGGCCACGACCACATTATGGCGCGCAATACAAAGAAAAACAACACATAAGATCAATAATCAATGCAAGTAGACTCATCTACTCTCTCTTTTTTTTTCTTTATTGGTTTATCTTGAATCGATATTGAGAGAAAGCCTCTTAGATTTTCTACCAAGATTAAAATAAATGTAATTAAAAATATTTTTGATTTCTCTTACAATCAGAAATTAAAATCTGTTTTGGAGGGAATGGATTTTAATGTTTGCTATCAATCATTTATTTTCCCCTTGTATGAAAAGTTGTTACTTTTTAAAAATTTTGAACGACCTCTCAGTCTCCAGTTTTCTTTTCTGCCTTTTATTGAGGGTGGAAAGAGAGACACTCTGACGAGTATGGCAGAGTTTCAAACGGTTTGGGCGATTCGTAAATTTTTTAAAAAAATTGCTTTTCTTTACGCAAAAATATCGTAGAAAATAAAGTTAACGAAATGTGTCAATTCCTCAGAGTGTAATATCGTTCTCTTACCTTTGTGTTATGCACGCAGGTGCAAAGGAAGCATTCTTCTTTTAATACAATAATTACAGACTCGTAATTTATAATTCGTCCGGCGTTCCTCTTGTTCTCGATACCTTCGTCAACACAATATGTTATTAAACAGCGTAACTCCCAAGTGTCCATTGCTATTATAATTTACTCTCCTCAGCGGAAATGACACTACCAGACGGTAGACCAACTTGGAGGGTGGGGAATGTCTTCTTTATTATAAGCTTTTAAACATGTAATTTACTTCGTACGAAATTGTAAATGGTTCAAAAGTCCTCCTTTGTCATCTTCCTCGTTGAGTTTTTTTAACTTTTTTTCGATCTGTGTCACCGCGTCTACTGCTTTATTTTGATTTTGATTGATTTATTTATCCTTTTTATTCCTTATTTTATTTTAATTTCTACCCCA
>OZ038503.1:5503045-5530545 GCA_964036315.1 Acanthosepion esculentum
TACTGCCAAAATATAAACAAATATATATATATATATATATATATAAATTGTCCAACATTTGGATATTTTTATTATGCTGTTCCTTGATCTAAGCTTTCGGTTCACATGAGCCATCTTTAAAGTGGTTATATGGACATTTAAACAAAAATATTTACCCTCAAAGATGATATTCTGTTATGTTTACATAGAAGATTGCTATGCGACAATATCATACATATACACGCTTGTTTGCATACATCTTACTGTTTCATGCTAGACGCAGTCGTCAGGCACTCGTGGCCTGACAACTGCCTCTAGCATGAAATAGACTGTCGCCTCTAAGTGTTGACTTCTATGTTCACTTATATATATATATAATAAATCCTAAAGAGCCAGGAAAACCTATCTAGGCTTCACCTAAACGAATCTTCAGGGCAAGCTGGCTAAAAAGGATATGACGAAACAGTAGTTATTGATAAATTTTTTAGCCAGCTTACCCTGAAGATCCGTTTACGTGAAACCTAGGTAGGTTTCACTGGCTCTTTAGGATTTATTTTATTTATTCCCACTCTACTTAGCGTATTACTACTCGCTTGGTTTTTTTCTTTGGACTAAAGACTTAAGTCACTGGACGGTTTGTTTCGCCCTGTTCAAATGTTTTTAGTTCTTTCTTTTTTTTCCCAATTTTTTTCTAAAAAACCGATTTGTTTTGACATATCTACAAGTTGTGTTATCCAACCTTTTTTCCAACCGAGCATTACTATTATTAATATATATATATATATATATATATATATATATATATATATAAAATAAAAAAGGCTCAAACACTAATATTCCATGGTTATAATTTATTACATTGGAATCGTAATCACGATCCAATTCATCAGACCTACAAATTCAAAAAGAAATCGGAAAATATAACTCTGGGTATAAAAAATAAAATTTTATTGAGAGTGTATGTGTGGAAGTGGGGAAACAAGTGTGAGAGGGAAAAGCATGAAAGCTCTAGAGAGGGGTAATAGAAGAAAGAAGAACAGGAAGGCCTAAAAGTGGAGATGGGGATTAAAATTTAACAGGGAAAAGTTTTAAAGAGAGGAGTTAAATAACGGTTTAAATGAGTGAGATACAGATAAATAGGAATTATTTTTCGATGCATAATATTAAATTATAACCATGGAATATTAGTGTTTGAGCCTTTTTTATTATATTCTTACTCTGTCCTGGACATTGAGTTCTACCTTGATTCTATCCTCTTGGAAACATACATATACATACATATATATATATATATATATATATATATATATATATATATATATACACACACACAAACATAGGAAAATATATCAGTTTTACAAGCTTTTCAATGATTGACCATGATTTGTCTAAAGTTTTGCTGCCGTTTATTGAAAACAAGATGTTCTCTGCTTATCGGTTATCGGCGCATCCATTAACGAATGATAACTGACGTATTGGAATCTATTCACAATCACCCAATGCTTGTTCTTCGAGACGGCGAGAGATTGAAACAATCTTTTCTTCTCGGTGGCGGGTTTCGATGACCGTCCTCCTGGTCACCTGATGCATTTACATATACTTGTCCCTTTTATATTCTTTGGCCAAGCGCGTAAATATTAAGATTTATTGATTGTTAAGGCAAAATTCAATCTAGAAATGAACAATGAAGAAACACCGAAATTCTGATTCTGTCTTGAGAATCCGTTCTGCAAAAAATTAATTGACCAAAAATGTTTTAGAAACATTGATTTACACCGATACACGTGTTTGAATTCTGTCGCCGGAGTGACTTCTTTATTTATCGAAGTCCGTTCACTCACCAAATCCAGATAGGGTTTGCAACTTGTCCGTAAGTATCTCCACATATTCGCCAGTGATTACCAATCTGTGTACTGACCAGACTCAAGGTTGCTTAACTTCGGTGATCAGTCGAGAATCGCATTTTCAATATGATATAGAATTAAGCTTATCTAAATCCAAAATAGACTATGCTTAGTACTTTTTTTCGCCGAATTTCTTAGTCCATTAAAAACAGTAGTGACAGCAAGTTAGTTTTTTTTTTTTTTCATAAAAAAGAGGCCAGCCTATATGCAAAATCGACTTATATACGAGTATATCCCGTCAGTCGTAAGTGTTCCCCAAACAAATGAAGACATATTTTTTATGAAATATGTTTTCGCCCATTCTCGTTCGATCCCCGATGTTAGGCGGCAACATTGAGCCTGTTAATTATTCTCGCTACTGTATGTGCTTCTGGACTGACAGGTTGCAAGACCTTACCTGGAGTTGAGTGAGTGAGTTTTCACTTTTGAACAAGTCTTATATAAAAAAAAAAAAATGAAAAAAAGATCTCCGTTACCCATCAACATAATTCAAGCACAAGGCATCATGCGCATAAAGTCCTTGTGAAGTGGAAAGGAACCTTGCATAACGCAAAATAAGCTCCAGCATAACAGCTGCGATTCAGGGTGTCTCGCATGATAATTATTAATTAATACAGGTTCATGTCAGTTGTCTGCCTTAAAACTCTCGTGTAACGCATTAATATCAAAGTATCTATTGAAAGAAATTGTAGATTTGAAATAGGTCAAAATTAAAAGGAAAGCTAAAAAGTTAAATTAAAATTTTTAAAAAAATAATCGCATTTTATGGTTGACCAATTACATGTCAGGACTTGGGTGATGAAAAAAAAGTTTGTTTGTTTTTTTAATTAAGCAATGTTTAATCTGATCGTTCGCTCATTGTGAATGCGACGGTCAAACAAAACCGAAGCTAAGTCAATGATTGCCGACTGAGTAACCCTCTACGAGAGCGTGTGTCAAATATGAACAGCAGAGTTCTTTCTGATTCGCTGTCAAGTTACCTCAAGGCAGCACAACTCAGTTTTGTGCCATGCGTGATACACGCTTAGGCGATCATGTATCTTTCGATACATGACTGACGAGGCAGATTTTTTTACCGCAGTATTTTTTCCTGCCATTTCTTTTTGCGGTAGACCAGTTGCCATAGAACCCGGTCTGTTCTGCTATTTACCTATAGATGGGGAAGAAGAAGAAGATTCATACCTTTCCCAAGGGTAATAGCACGCAAGTGAATGTAATGGATTCGACTGAAATTCGAACTCGGCTCTCCGATTCCTCAATCCGAGCCGCTCCACCGTGCAGCTCAACTAGTATAGAGTCATTATCCTTGAGCTTGTGCTGTCAGGTGGCAGTGTCTTTGTTGTAACAATAGTGAACTGTTCCGAGATGTTTCAGTCAGTTATGTACCATAGGTGATACACGCTTTCTATACATGACTGACGAGGCAGATTTTTTCCCGAAGTAGGTTGCCATTTCTTTCTGCAGTAGACCAGTTGCCATCCAAGGCTATAGAACCCGGCCTGCCCTGCTATTTACCCATAGGTGGGAGGGAGAGAAGAAGAAGATTCATACTTTTTCCAAGAGTATTAGTACGTATGTGAATGTGATGGATTCGACTGGAATTCGAACCCGGTTCTCCGATTCTTCAATCCGTGTAGCACAAGAAGTTACATCCTCGCAGCCCAACTAGTTCTCAAGATATTGGCGTTCTGTCCAAACCTTTTAAATAAACATAAATCTGGCTCGAGAGAAAGTGTTATAGATAGATAGATAGATATGGGCATAATAGGATAAATAGATATGAACGAAAATGAAAGTAAAGTGATAAAATTCGATCTTTCCCCCACTACACACTCTCTCTCCCTCTCCTTCTCGTTACCCGGAGTCATTTTAGCTTTTTCTCTCGACCAATTTCTAGTGGGGTCTGCCTTCTCAATCGGTTCTATTCTGGGAGACACTTAAAGAAAACTAGGACTCCCCCACTCTCTCAAATGTTCTTGTGTACAGCGACAACAGCCAGTGACCCAATTTAAAAGCTGATCGTTTCGCCATTCACAAAGAAAGACAAAATATATGGGAGCTCGTAAGCAGTAAAATTTACTTATTAATCTGGAATTGATAAATGCCGGTGAAATAATCTCCAACCGAGGTCAAGGAATCGATCGATGAATCTGTTCTTTCTGATTAATTGACTTCATGCTATTTATATCTAAATATTTATGCAACTTAGCTTAATCTAGTACAAGGCCAAAATAGTGGAGTATCAAAATTCTTGCAATTAACAATTTGAAAATAAATGAAATCAACATTTATTTCCTTCATTTACAAAACATAATAATGGAAATGCTTAATTCTTCTTCTCAAGATAATAAGACAAGCAAAATGGAGGCAAGATAATAAAGCGAAGTAACATTATGATGACATTAGGTTATAGGAAAGAAACGCTATTTCCAACGCAATGACATACCCACATATATAGCATATTAAAACACGCCCAAACTTTATTTTCTACCCAATAACAGACAATATTAGAAACATGACAAAAAGATTCCACAATACAATACACACGATTAAAATCAAAGTTTCTATTGGCTAGAAATTAACATCGCCATGTGAAATATTTGACCAGTCAGAGAAAATTAAAATCCTATTTTCTCGAGCCTATTTTAGGGGAAATATCTTATAAAAACCCACAGATTTCGACTTTGAAGGAGAGATGCGACTATATCCGAGCCGAAAAGAATACGTGTCTACAAAGCTTTATCCTTCCCGCACAGCGCGTGCCGAAAAAAAAAAACATGTGTCGGTGACATCAAACGAATCATCTCTAAGAACAAAAACAGAGACGGTCAGTGAATCTTCGCTGACGATTAAAGTCTTTTCCTAACCATAGATTTTTCTGTGGACCAACTATTTAAGTCGTTAGTAAACTAGAGCTTTTTTCTGTGAACCAACTGCCCAAAGGCTCTAACTAAAGACTATATTTAATACTTTTTGACACCTTTAAATTCTTGTACATATGTTTATACAAATGATTTATTTAACAGGCATGAGACCATGTTTACTTGTTATTGTTTGGAATTCGGATGTTCGAATTTACTATATAAAATAATCCTTTTGTTACGAGTGTCATCAGTTTAAAGTGGCATTGTCTTGTTTGTTGAAGATATTTTCTTCTGTTGGATATATATATATATATATATATAGAGAGAGAGAGATTGTAGTAGATATATTATTGCTGTCACATGAGGACTTTTGTTCTTTTTTGACAGGAAGTAGAATAACGATAGTATTGTGTTATATACTATGTGACAAGGGGTTTAGTTGAAACCAAGAAGTCCGTTTGGAGGGAAAACGAGACAAGTCTTGCCACCGGGGTTTTCTGAGGCTAAAGAGGGTGTTAGTGCTCCTTCCCCTTGTACTGTTTTATAAAACGCCACCTAATGGGCGTAAGGAAACGTCACCTGGCAGACAGTGCAGTAATCCCATGAAGAAATAAGTTAATCTTTTTTAAATAACGAAAATAATGGCGACTCAATAGACAATTACTCTACGTAGCAACCTCCATTGATTCGCCAAAAAATTAGCATGACATGATGAAAAAATGCTCCAAACTTAATAAAAACAAAGTTTTAGCGTCAAAAAAGGAAAATCCAAAGGATTTTTGGATTATTAAATTATATATTTGATCTTTTTTAAAATGTTCGAAATTTTGGTTAAAATTCTTTTTTTGTGTGTCAGCGGGGGTGAGGGGTACCACAGATTAGTATTTTAATTAAATTATTTTCAGAATTTTTTTTTTGTGGGGTGGGAATCTTGATAAAAATAATTTTTTTTTTACATGTTACCCCCACATGTTATTTAATGTTATGAAATTTCGAGAAATTAAATTTTGAGCCGGTTAATGTTTATATTAGTTAAAAACAGGATTCCTTGGAGAATTTAAAATTTCTTTTTTTTAAAAAACAAGTCCCCCCCCCCAGTTCAGTTACCGAAAATCTGGTCTGAATCGTAAAATAAAATATCCAATAAAACTAAGACATTATTTCATGAGAAAAGCTTTACATTGCCTTTATGAATAAGATTTATGAAGGACACTATTGTCTTAAGTAAAAAAAAAAACAACAAAAAAACTGAATTTTACGAGAGTTGTTTTCATTTTTCTCATTTTAATTAGAATAATTTACAAAGTTTTAAATTTCTGCATTACTTTGTTCCGGTGAGGTGATCTTGTTATTAAGTAAAAACTAGATTTACTTATCATAAATGGGAAAGCTTAATACAACTCATCGAACAACAATATTTTTAAAATAATTTTGAATTTTTTGTGTGTGTGTGTGTAAAATGTAAAAGTGCTAATTTTTGTATATACAGATGTCCATACACGACACTATCAGAAAATAAGGGCAATAACTATAATAAATTTAAAGCCAAAGTACCTAAAATTTAATAAAACATTAGATTACGATGAATATTTTCCTAATTTTTAAAGATTACTTGGTAGATAAAGATTATATAAAAAGGCGCTCACGTTATATTCCTCAAGTAAATTTTACAGATATGTCCACCGTAGAAAAAATTAGATAAACTTCCGTCTGACATTCAAGCAATCAGCTTGCCAACACCTAAAAGAAAGAACTAAAAAAAAATTGCATTTTTTCGATATTTTAAACTTAAAATAAATAATTGTTTAAAAATTGGTTAAATAAACTTTAAATTAGTTAATATTCCTATAAATAAAATTTCAGAAAAGCCTATTTTATTTTTGAAAAATATTTTAATAATGATAACTACATTACAATGACGAAAGGATAAAAATGGCGCTAAAATTAGCGATGTTATTGATTTCTCAAGGAAAAACTCCTTCCATCCAATTCAAATCGGTTTTGAAATACAGCAAATTATTTTGCTTACTGGAAATATTAAATTTATCCTATTAGCTCGAAATCAAAACTAAAATAAAAGTTTCAAGAAAGATTTTTCATTTTAAAAGAATCATTTTAAGCTTTAGGTATCGTATTTCTGTGGAAGTACTTATTCTATGGTGATATATTTTCTAAGCTTAGCATATTTTGTTCGCCTTCTCATGGTGTTGATTTAAAATTGTGTGTTAAGATTTGTTCATTTTCTTATTGTTGTCTATAATATTTAAATTAATTATTTATAATTCGTATCGATAAAAGTCTTCAGTTCGACATACGAAAACTTTTAAAAATTATTTTAAGTATATATATATGTGTGTGTGTGTGTGTGTGTTTAGGCAGCATTTTTTCATTAATGCATGTTTCATTAAATAATATAGACAAGTTTTGTCTATTTCATGTAAATTCTTTTCATATCATTTGATAAGCTTTTGTCCGTGTATTGCTTAATATATTGTAATGTAATTGTCATTTTTGATAATGGCTCATATAAGCCGAAAGCTTAGATAGGATTAAAAAATATGTATCAATATTGTGATTTTCTTTCTTCTTTTAATGATAATGTTAAGCTTATCAGACGATATGAAAAGAATTTACATAAAATAAATAGACAACACTTGTCTATATTATTTTAATGAAATATGCATCAATATATATATATATATATATATAACACAGTTTGTAATTGGTACGGATAATTCCAAGGAAGACATTAATCCAAAGAGTGCTCTATGTAAGTTACAGAGCAATAAAAACAAACAACAATAGAAAGAACTTTTAATAATTTCTAATTTTAATCTTTATTAATAGTTGCTCTACGGCAGGTGTATTGTGTCATCACATTTTATGAAGACACGATTCTTGATAAAAGAAAGAATTTGGAAATTGGTCAAGAATATCCGTGGTTAACGAGTTCGTTTCGTTTGTCCATTCATTAATACAGTAATCTGTACTAATAGGGGTGAGAGCGGAGGGGTCCTACTACATAGCTGAAAAAAAGTTCCTACCTATATTTCTGAGATGAGGTATTATGTACATTATTTACATTATTTGGACTATTGTCTTCATCTTTGTCACCATATTTATTACAACGTTTCGGCTTGTCAGTATCTGTCTGTATTTCTGAGATGAGGTATTATGTACACTATTTACATTATTCGGACTATTGTCCTCATCTTTGTCGCCATATTACAACGTTTCGGCCTGTCAGTATCTGTCTGTATTTCTGAGATGAGGTATTATGTACATTATTTACATTATTCTGACTATTGTCCTCATCTTTGTTGCCATATTTATTACAACGTTTCGGCCTGTCAGTATCTGTCTGTATTTCTGAGATGAGGTATTATGTACATTATTTACATTATTCTGACTATTGTCCTCATCTTTGTCGCCATATTTATTACAACGTTTCGGCCTGTCAGTATCTGTCTGTATTTCTGAGATGAGGTATTATGTACACTATTTACATTATTCGGACTATTGTCCTCATCTTTGTCGCCATATTTATTACAACATTTAGGCCTGTCAGTATCTGTCTGTATTTCTGAGATGAGGTATTATGTACATTATTTACATTATTCTGACTATTGTCCTCATCTTTGTCGCCATATTTATTACAACGTTTCGGCCTGTCAGTATCTGTCTGTATTTCTGAGATGAGGTATTATGTACACTATTTACATTATTCGGACTATTGTCCTCATCTTTGTCGCCATATTACAACGTTTCGGCCTGTCAGTATCTGTCTGTATTTCTGAGATGAGGTATTATGTACATTATTTACATTATTCGGACTATTGTCCTCATCTTTGTCCCCTCAAGGACACATGGTACAGTAGATAAAGGCGTTAGTTAGATCCAGTGACAGGACCGAAAGAGTGTGAGTTCAATACCCGGTTAAGGCAGTGTAGAACTTTCAGAAGGAAATTAACAGGCGATAACTGATAATTGACATCCATTAAACATGGCACGTGGAACTAGAACAGTCTATCCCAGTTCGATATTCCAACCACCTGAAGAAGGCCGGAGCGTACAACAGCCGAAACGTTGTAATAAATATGGCGACAAAGATGAGAACAATAGTCCGAATAATGTAAATAATGAAAAAAAGTTGTATATTTCCATCTGTTGGTTTGCGTTCGAACCCACGTCTCCTCAAGAGATTGGCGCAATATAATCCTTTCACTTTCCCTCATTTGGCTCTTCCAAAGTAAAATTTGGTGGGAATCCAGAAATCGATCCGCTAAAAGAAGAGAGATAATCTCGTATAGCACGCAGGTGTACCTAATTTCATACCCCCCCCCGTCTCACCCCGACTTCATTCTTCGCTTAAGATTTATTGTGTTGTGAGAGTGTCGCGTTGCACATTCCCACCCGCATTTCAACCCAATTTTCCTCAAACCTAAAGTTTCTCTTCCTTAAGCACCCCACCCACGTCCTTCCTCGTCCACAAATCTGACATTCCTCGAAAATTCTTTTACGAATCATTCTTGCCACCTCCACGTGACCTCATATTCCCATTCTTAAAACTGCCCACCACTGCCGTCACTTTTAGCGTCAATACTTCTGCTGCTGCTGCTACTAGACACTTGAAAATTATGAAAATGACGTTAGACAATGAAATTAACGTATCTTTTATTCTTTCAAATCTTGTTTAAACCTGTTGGCACTTTAATTATAAAACGAGACTGACTCGTTTGACCCTTCTTATTAAAAAGAATTTAAAGGCAGAGATTCTTCAGTTAAAAGACTCAACTATTTCTTCTTTATGTGCCTTATCTTCTCGGGACGTAGGCGATCACGGCTCTCCACAACAGCCTGTCCCTTGTAGCTCTCAATAAACTTTCTCTTTCTGCTATTTCTCATAAACCCTGTTCTGCCATACATTTATTCAAGCTCACTAAGTATGTTATGCGTTGTTTTCCTGTGCCGTGAATATCAGATTCTCCGAGCCCTCCTTCCTCGTCACGTGCCTTAAAATGCTCAATTGTCTCTTCATGATGTTAAGTTTAAGTTTCCTTTTTGCTTCCATTTTCTCTAAAACTTCGTTGTTGTTCACCTGTTCGGTCCATGGCATCCTCAGCATCCTTCTGTAGAACCACATTTTTTGTTGGTTCAAGTCTCTTCTTCATTATTTGAGGAGATTGTCCAGCATTTTCGCTGCCGTACAGGAGGACTGATATAGCGTAAAAGTTCCGTACTCTTTTCCTTGTTTCCAGCCAATCTTTTTCCGATATTTGACCGAGCGAAGATGATGTGTACAAAGAACAACAAAATTCATCAGGTGAAAAGGAGAGGGGAGGGTGGGACTGCAAACGAGGCGAGAAGGTTTCGCTTTCTTTCCTTTTCTCCCAAGTCGATGATTTAACCGCAAATTAAGCTAGACCGGAAGATGTGAAACGGATATCGGCGCGAAAAGTGGAATCGGCGAGCCGAGTTCGAATTCTGGGCTAGTCTGTTGCGTTCACTTTCGCACAAATGCCTATGGGAAAGGCATGAACCCGTCTCTTCTTCCCAGCTATACATTAAATAGTAGGATAGAATAGACTCCGGAGCCTTGTCTGGTAAAAAGTTTAAAAGTATAAAATGTCTAAATTCCAAATTGTGGAGAAGGCAACTAGAAGCTACTTCACTATCTTTCCCAATAATTCATGGCAATTGACAGAGTAAAGGAATCTGTGGAGAGCCATGATCGCCTATATCTGGATGAGACATGGTATTATGAAATGAAAGCTATAGATAGTCATAATTGTCTACATACTGACTGGACATGACATTAAAAAACAGAAAAAAAACTGTGGAGAGCCATAATCGTCTACATCCTGACGAGGCATGACATTAAAAAACAAAAGAAAACTGTAGAGAGTCATAATCGTCTACATCCTAACTGGACATGACATTAAAAAGTAGAAAAGAAAGCCGTGGAGAGCCATGATCGTCTACGTCTTGGAAGGACATAGCAAAAGAAAAGAAAGCTGTGAAGAGCCATAATCGTTTGCATTCTGACGAGGCATGGCATTAAAAAACAAAAGAAAGCTGTGGAGAGCCATAATCATCTATATCCTGATAGGACATAGCATTAAAAAGTAGAAAAGAAATCTTCTACGCCTTGAAGGAACATAGCATTAAAAAAACAAAAGAAAGCTGTGGAGAGACATAATTGATTATGTCATAAATGGGCATAGCATAAAAAAATGTCCAGACGAGAGTGACATCTTCGAGATCCCTCGTCCCAGTTTTTTTCGCTTTTGATTAGTCCCTGTAAATGAGATTAATTGAAATGGATTAAGTTATGGATTAAGATTAATTAAATCTTTAATTAAATAGTAATGTAACTTAATAACACAGAAACATTTACATATTTCGACTGGAAAACTTTAAAACCCAAAACAGCAATCACCATATTTTGCTGACATTCGCTTTTCGATAACTTCTTGGAAAAATCTCTGAAATGAATGGCAATGTCGCAAAAGAAACGCCAAAATCCTTGGCGGGAAAAGACATCAATGAAAATTAAAAGAATCAAAAGACATTTTATTTTGTTTATGATTTTAAATGAAATAATTTCAAATTTTAAACTAATCTATTCGTGATTCGATTTATAAAAAAGGAAACATTATTTGATCGTATTATTATTTTTTTATGTAACTCGAAATATCAGGGGGAAAGGTTTCTTTATCAAATTGGTCGCATGAAGGAATTCATATTTCAACAAATTGTCAGCGAACAGATAAGCTTTCGGATTTTCTTATTGTTGAGGAGTCTCCCCTTTTTACACGAATGGACTCACCCAGGGTATACATATACTACTGCTAGTAAATACTCGAAGAGTAGTAATAGGTAAAGTAGAGTCGGTCGGTGTGAGAACGTTGGACAGTCAGACGGTGCAAGAGTGACAGTAACGAAGCACGTAGACTCAGTAAGAAGTCATAGAGCGATACGTCGATATCAAGACTATATGTATATATTTGTCTGCTAACCCCGCATTCCTGGAACTACTAACCTGTATTACCAGTTTGTATTATTACGTTAATACATTTATTTTCCTATATTCATTCTTGGCGTTTGTTATTATTTGATACCGGATTTCATCCCGGAATCCACAACACTTATCATTATCCATTGATTAGGCTACAGTTTTAAGCAACCTCCACCCACCCCACCCTACGCTGCGCTGAGTTGAATTTTAGGAATTTATCTGTAACTTTTATAGCCAGAGTAAAACAAATTTGACAATCATCAAATTTTTTTTTATGTATAATTATAAAAATATTATTATTTAGTAGTATGAAATAATTAAATATTATAATGAATTAAAGTGTGAATAATTAAATATTATATAGTCTGAGTTTGTCTTATACACTTACTTTTGGGAGAAGCATTTTAAAAGAAAGCCAGACTGTTTATTAAAAATTATTTTATTTTGTGTGCAAAGGTTTTTTAGATCTAAAAAGGACCGCCAGGAATAACTGTCATGGTGGACTATTGGGAATTAATTTTTCAAATTCGTAAAAAAATATTACCTTTTGTTTTTTTTCTTCACTGAAAAAGGTGGCTTGTGTCCTCGTAAATTTAAAGTTGAAGCTCGTTTTTTTCACCTCCGAGGTCAGCGGGGGTAAGGCAGAAGTTATTAGGACGTCAGAAGGGATTTGGACATCACGTGCGACAGAAGTCGGCTGGCGGAGGAGTTGCATGTCATATATGAAGTAGATGAAATTGGCTGCTGAATGTTTTTAAGCTTCATCGCGTGAAAGTCGCTAACAAAGCAAAGGACACAAAGGTTTCGGTATTCTAAAAAACTACGCCGACGAAAGACATTTCATAAAAGCGCAAAACTTACCGCAGACTCTTGCTTGAAAATCAAAAGCAAAAAAGCCAAAAAACACGTGAACGTCAAGCAGAAAGAAAACTGAACGACATTACAAAAAGATTAAAGGCTACAGTGAAACACATGTGTCCCAAGCAGAAAGAAAACAGAACGACATTGCAAAAATATCGTCAAACCTCCCAGAAATTCTCATGGGGAAAAACACGTAGGTTTTATTCGTTTATTTATTAGGTGGGTGCACCATATATTTTTTCTTTTTTCCAAAGGTTTTCGTATCACCTCATTTTTTTTCTTTCGCGATTTGAAAAAGAATGTATCGTAAATCAGAACTATTTCTATAATTTCGTTATGTTGCCTAGCCTTATTCTTAATAACGCGCATAAAATGAATTTTTTTTTTTTGTGCAAGCTTTTATTTTTTATTTTTATTTTTTTTGTAAAATATCTACTTCGTTATATTGTCTTATATCTGTTTAATAAATGTCTGTACCTTTCAAATTTTGCACAATAGTTTCGAATCATGTTTGTTACGATAGGCGCCTTTTTTAATATCCGGGATAAACGAGGTGCTTGTTCTCGCTTCTGCCATTCCCTGACAGGAAAAAAAATAATTTTATAATTTAAATGCATTGCTAATGATTTTACTATAAGAATGCATTGACAACAAGGAAGAAAGGGATTGTCGGTGGAGGATTGTTCTGGGGAGGAATGAAGGCAAGCATTGCTGACAGAATAGGACTATTATATATACAGTGTAAATGTATTGCTAATCAATATAAAAATGCATTGAAAATCAAGAAAGGAATTGTCAGTGGTCAGAATTGCGTCATTACTGATAAAATAGGTATTTTATGCATATTGTAAATGCATTGGTAAATAAGGAAGAAAGATGTTATTAGTGGTCAGAAATTAAGGTAAGCATTACTCATAGAATAAGGCTATTAAATTATAACGTAATTTGCTAATGATTTTACTATATAAATGCATTGAAAATCTAGACGATAGTTATTGTCAGTGGTCAGGCATTAATGCAAATGTTACAAACATATTTCGTAGGGATATTATGTGTATAATTGTACCTGGCAATATCATTCGGAATGACGTGTTTTAAACCTGTTCTCTTGTACGAGTGACGTTACAAGGTCGAACTTAACCTGCAGCAATAATTAGGATTTGTTGCTTTAAGGCATTGACAGGCTTTTAGATTTTTTTCCTGAACACCCAACACTTGAGGAGACAGAAATTTCAAAGTCGAATATGATGTCACTTCGCTTAAAAAAACTATGATGGATAAGCGTGTCTCTGTGAATTGGTGTGTTCGGGAGAAACAGGATCTTATCCTGTCTGTCTGTCTTTCTTTCCATCTCTGCTTCTCTCTCTTATCAGTAGAATTTGAAAACAGATTTTGGAAACTGTATTGAAAGATTTGACAATTTTTAATCAAACTGGAAGTGACTTGTAATCAAGTTATTACAAGTGATGAACATAGTTGAGATTTCAATGGACAACTTTGATCCCTTGACTACATCGGTATGAAAATCTTAATTTAATCATTATTAATTAAAAAGCAAGTGACAAATAATATGGGATTTAAGATTGTGTGCTGGTAGATATATTGTAGGTGAGGTTCGGGTTTACATATAAACAATTAAAGAAGCAACAAAATCTTGAGTTTCTACCACGGACCGTTTATTCTCTTCTTTATATATAAACTGTAGGGAAAAAAAGTTCTCGGCGTCTCTTGGGTATGTCCGTTCTCTTTTTCTGGTCCAGAAGTAAGTCAGCGTAAGTAATGATAAGAATGGTTATAATGGTCGAGCTCAAGTCAGCTTTGCACAGAGTTGGAACGACCAAAGTAAAGGTTGTTCTTACTTCATCGGTGGAGGTTTTTCAAAAACACGCCCGAACGTTATACGTTGGAAAGTGGGAAGAGAACGCGGTTGAGTCCTTTTCGGAAGTGACGTCATAAAATTGAGCAAATGACCAAAACCTATAATTGGTTCATTTATTTCTAGCATCATGGGAATTTTTTTTTCCTTTTCATTTTTTATTCTTTATTATTATTTCATTTGCTAACATTTCCCAATATTACTTTAAAATTCTAATCCGCCTGCAAAAATGTCTGTGTATTTCGCTTTTCTTAAACTGTTATTACTTCGCCAAATAATGTTGGTTTTCTTTGAGTGATGAGTTTTCACGCAGGTGAGTAAATGCGAAAGAACAAAAACATTTTTTTTTCCAAATAGGAATGGCTTCACTTTTAGACATGTAGTCACGTGACTAGGACCACGTAGTGTGATCATATGAAGGCGCACGCGGTTTTAAAATATTTTCTTCTTTTTGTCGCTGCTTTTGGCCTTCACGTGTTGGATCAGTCGTTAGAACGTCAATATTGAATTTCGAGGTGGTGAAATGCTTAGCAAGCTTGTCTGGCTAGATCATTTACGACTGAGCAATGCGTCTAATTCTCACTGGGTGCTCCATATTTCCGGCCTTGTGCCACATCTAAGTTACATTTAGTTTTAAAGAGCGCTCCGACACTGTGCAATGGTTAGCAAGCTTGTCCTGATTGATTAGTGGGTTCGATCCTCACTGGGTGCTCCATAAATGCGAAATTATGCCACATCTAAATTCCGATTAAATCATTTTTCGCCACTTACCGTTCTAAGAACTCCAACTGCTACCGAACATGTAAGTTAAGCCGTACAAGCGCCAAGTTATTTAGACTTACTCATGCACACCAAACATATTAAATTTTTAAAATAAATAAATAAATAAATAAATCTTATGTAAATATATTTTTATTTTCAACTTAAATCTTTATTTACTTGTAAAAAATGTTAGTTGCCACTGCCTTTTAAGTAAGCAAGGTGGAATGACCGCCATTGGCGGATTTATATTTTTAGGGTCCCCTTTGCAGCTAGCAAGTTAGATTTGAGAATCTGAATAGATTTTTGCAAGGTCAACGAGCCCAGACAGCTGGGGATTCGGGCACAGCAAGTTCTCAAGAAAATTTAGAAATTTGACCAACTACAGGGCAAATTTTGAGCCCATATGAAATGGGAATTAAAACATATTGTAAATGTCAACATTAGCTATTCGACCCACAGGTTTATGATCACTAAAATGGCCTTATTTAATAACACTTAAAAAAAAAAATATATCGATTTTCTTGAAAAATTAACTTATTGAAGATTTTGCTGCAGGGGATTAGGATCAGGGATTTGTGTCCCTGGAGATTAAGTTTCATAGCAAAATCGCCACATGTGACCGCAACAAACGGGATACAAACCCTTTTCACTCCATGTGGAATATAAGGCCGCAGCATCAACATGTAAGCAGGCATTTTCACGGAATGGCGTTAGCAGCCCGGCCAAGCCCAAACAATTTTGAATTCAAAGTTATTCTACACTGTTTGACAACTAAAGCTAGAGTGTCCAGTCTGTCCTGCTATTTAACCCATAGCCGAGGCAGGGGAAATGGTATCTTATCTTTCTCACGTTTTATTTGCGCGAAAGTGAATGCAACAACCTCGGCCGGAGTTTGAACTCTTGCTTTACTGATTCCACTTTCCGCGATGTTAACCACTACACAACGCGTACATGTGACTGAATGCGCCAGAGTTATTAATGCTGCGAAAGACGAACGTATTTAATAAAACCCTCAACGCATAAACATGAACACGCAAACGTTGACGTGAAAATAAGCGTTGAAATCACGTGTTTAATTCTGTTTATAGTTCATTTGCAGACAGGTCAGTAAGCAGAAAAATGATTCCTTACTTTCTTTCTTTCTTTGGCTTTCGGTTATGTCAATCAATTAAGCGACATAAACACTTGATATTTCACAGAAACAGGTTTTTTTTTCTATTTAAACTGATGTGTGAATTTCAAAGTTTATAAACCAGAATTGAGGCAGCGACGCAAAAGTTAAACAAAGTCTCGTGAGAGATCTTTCCATAAATAATGTCCGAATTTAGGGCAAGAAAACATGGAAAATTCATGTTTGATCAGAATTTATTTATTTACCTACCTAAGCTCATCAGTAAGTTCGTAGCCCAATGATGAAGAAGCATTACCATCAGTATAAGCCTCTTCTTTTTTGAGTGACCTTGACCCAAGGTTCTTTGTTAATCGTATAGAACATTATGCAACGAAACTTTCTGAGTATGAAGGATTTTCTATTTCAACAAATTATAATGGGCGGCGAAGAGGCAAGCTTTCGAATTTTCTTAGCACTACCCACTGACTTAGGCTACAGTTTTAAAGAAATTTCCAACCCAACCAATTTTAGGTATTTATCTGTAACATTTATAGCCGAAGGAAAAGAAATCATCGAAGTTTTTGGTGGTGGTGGCGGAGATGGCTGTGAAGGCCCAGCCTACTTCCGAAGAATCGTGAGGAGTCACATAAGAATGTGGGTGGTGGATGCGGCTACGCGAGTCAGCCCCCCCCCCCCCCCCGACAGCGTGTCGAAGATCTTCTTCATGTTGACGGATGAAATCGAAAGTCTCCTCCTCGGGCGGTTCTACGCCAGTAAGGCCGATTTGCAGCAGCGGTTTCCAGGTCGATGCTGGCCTGCGTCAATGATGTTTTCAACTGATCCTTGAAGCGTCGTTTTTAGCCTTCGCCTACTCTCTTGCCGCTGGGAGTCGAGTGGGACTCATTCAGGACACATGACCCGCACAACGATGTTATAATTAAAAATAATAATTAAAAAGTATGAATAAATAAATAAATATTAAATAGTATGTCTTATAACATGGAGAATTCATGTTTGATTAGAATTTATTTACTTAACCTAAGCTGATCATTAATTTCGTATTTTGATCAGTATAAACTCCTTCATTTTTGAGTGTCCTTAACCCGGTTTTCTTTGTTAATTGTATAGAACATTATACAGTGAATCTTTCTGATTAAAAGTCAAGTAATAACTGTCAACGAATCTGCAGGACAAGCTTAGTGTCATGCGCTCACGTTCAACAATTGAAGACAATATTGCACACATACTGACTGAAGGCGACAGACGGCACGGATTATTTTATATGATGGTTGGTAATTTCTGGTGTAGGTACGCCATGAGATCATCTACGATAAAGTGGGATATCGGAAAGTGTGATAGCTTTGGGTTAATTGACTAAAAAACATAAGTTCGAGCACATGAAATGTTCTCTTCAGCTTTTGCAAGAGTATTGGGGATATGGTGAATACGAAATAAAAATAACTCTCTTTTCTCCACTATTTTCAAATTCGCGAGCCAATGCGAAAATTTATTTTGACCAATAGAAAAGGGATTAGCTCCGGGCTGAAGAAAGGATCAAGACAAAGTTTAACGAGCCTATGTGAAAATTTATTTTGACTAATGGAAAAGGGAGCTGTTTACAATCTGAGAAAAATAGTAACGAGCCAATGTGAAATCGCTTTTTGATATTAATAAGCAGAGAAACTTGAATCAAGGCAGAGAGAAAAAAGCAGAAATAAGCAGGATGCAAAAAGCCAGAGTTCCACGCATTTGAATTACGCCGGCGTCATATTACATGCTGATACATTATCTCTAATGAGAGCAGGGCAATTTCAAAGAACTTTATTCAACTCCAAAGCTAAGTACCTTAAAATATATCTTTTCATTCGTGTTGAATACAACCGTATAACTTTTGTGTGAAAAACGAACTTTCTCAATTTCTTTTAAACTTTTTGGAATATCACTTTGTGTCCGATATGAACAGTTTCTCTTGACAATTCATCGAAACTACGAACTTTAAATATTTGATTCTTTTTCCTGAAACAAGCTACTGACAACTTCAAAGGTGTAAATTTGTAAATCAATTCCTTATCTTGTTTCGTTAAATATAGCACGTGTGCTTCCTGGTCATTTTCCTTCAATACTTCAGGGATTCGATGGGGATTTTCTGGGTTACATTTACATGTGATGAAACTTGAAGACAAAGTTTGATTTTATGACCATGAAACATTCATTGTCACGGACTCTGTGAAAACAACTAGCGAAGTATTTTATGGCCGTTGTGTTCTAAGATGCAAGAGGGTATATATATATATATATATATATATATATATATATATATATATATATATATATATATATCTTTTAACATATATATATATATATATATATATATATCTTTTAACATATATATATATATATATATATATATATATATATATATATATCTTTTAACATATATATTTTTATCTGTTGCCATTGACTTATCTATGAGAAATCATTTTTTTTTCTTTTCTAGTGAATAAATACATGGAATCTGTTAATATTCTTCTCTGTACTTACCTTGATTGGGCCCAGTGCTCTAATTATTATAGGTATAACAGTAGTTATAAGATGGCGCATTTTTCAACTTCATGATACTTATATTTACTTATTTTCCCATATTCTTTAACATATATATATTTGTATCTGATAAAACTACCATACATACATACATACATATATATGTGTATGAGTGTGTGTCTTTTTTTATTTATTATGTCTGTTCCAGTTCTAGTTATATTCACTTATGCGCAAATACTCTTAGAAAATGTGTGAATCCACCTCTTTTCCCTCTAGCTATGGGTTAATTAGCAAGAATTGTATCACTAAAACCATTATCAAAATAAATAAAATTACGTACAAAATATTTAAATTTCGGCGTCAAATAACTCATAGAGATTAATATGTTATTAAACAAAAAACAACCAACCAACCGATGGCAGCCTATTGTGAATGTGAATGGTGGATACCAGCTTATTTTTATTTCGCTTTTCAGTTGTCAATCAGATTTTTTTAAGGCGTCTATGTAGCTGATTTACTTTCTTTTTTTTTTCTTTTTTAGGACTGACTCGTAAATTATCTTTGATTGCAGTAATCTCACGCCCCGAACCCCGATCGAAAACAATCTAGTTAGTAAATTATACACCTTAAGAAGGTTAGAAAATATACCGGCTGAAACATAGCAATGCAAACAAGGATAAGGGTAATAATTCGAATAATTTTTTAAAGAATCGTCGATCTGGTTCTATTCGGTGTGTGCAAATGTCCAGCATTTATTTAATCAAAATAATTTCTTATAGTGAATTCAGTCTAGTCTTTTTAGAAAGAAGGTGCTGGTA
This sequence comes from Acanthosepion esculentum, assembly GCA_964036315.1. Taxonomy (NCBI): domain Eukaryota; kingdom Metazoa; phylum Mollusca; class Cephalopoda; order Sepiida; family Sepiidae; genus Acanthosepion; species Acanthosepion esculentum. Next base: position 5,522,780 of record OZ038503.1, read on the forward strand.
ATATTTTTCACATATCTTATAAATATGAGACGAACATTTTTGGGAACATGAAGCATCTTACATCTGCAAAAAGTATAACTTTATTCGGAAACACATATTTCATTCTTCCTTCCATTCTTTTTCTTCCTTCCATTCTTTTTCTTTCTTCCATTCTTTTTCTTTCTTTCATTCATTTTCTCTCATTCTCTTCTCTTTCTTTCAGTCATTCATTAATTCTTTTTCTTTTATTCTTTTTCTCTCATTCTCTTCTCTTTCTTTCAGTCATTCATTAATTCTTTTTCTTTCATTCTTTTTCTCTCATTCTCTTCTCTTTCTTTCAGTCATTCATTAATTCTTTTTCTTTCATTCTTTTTCTCTCATTCTCTTCTCTTTCTTTCAGTCATTCATTAATTCTTTTTCTTTCATTCTTTTTCTCTCATTCTTTCCTTTTTCTTTCAGTCATTCATTCATTCTTTTTCTTTCATTCTTTCCTTTTTCTTTCATTCTTTCCTTTTTCTTTCAGTCATTCATTCTTTTTCTTTCATTCTTTCCATTTTCTTTCAGTCATTCGTTCATTCTTTTTCTTTCATTCTTTCCATTTTCTTTCAGTCATTCGTTCATTCTTTTTCTTTCATTCTTTCAGTCATTCGTTCATTCTTTTTCTTTCATTCTTTCCATTTTCTTTCAGTCATTCGTTCATTCTTTTTCTTTCATTCTTTCCATTTTCTTTCAGTCATTCGTTCATTCTTTTTCTTTCATTCTTTCCATTTTCTTTCAGTCATTCGTTCATTCTTTTTCTTTCATTCTTTCCATTTTCTTTCAGTCATTCGTTCATTCTTTTTCTTTCTTTCATTCTTTTACTTTACTTCACTTTACATTTTTCTTTTTTCTTTTTTTTGAGTGCGCCAAGGTTTTTGTAACATGAGGTCCGAGGTTTTGTGCAGTTTCTATGTCCTTACTGAGAAGCCTTGAAGAGATAACATCTCTTGACAGTTTCAAATTTATTCTTCATGAAAATTCTCCCCCTTCCTCTTAGTTCTTCTTACAGCGTTCTATTTATTATAAGTAGTAGTAGTAATAATACTGAAGGGTGGTTTGATGTTTCATATTCTGTGTACAATGAAAATACATTAGAACTTGCTTTTCTTCAAGAGAATAAGACAATATCAGCAGATTGAAATGAAAGTGTCTATCATGTTGAGAGCGTGTAAATAAAGATCCTGATTTGAAGAAAAATGACAGATGTGTACAAGATCTTTATATAAAAATAATTTTGGAGAACACATAAGGGTCCATCAAATGTTAATTTAGGGCTGTCAGTTAATTGGGCTGTGAGATGTGTTGTTATAATAATTGTCAGTAGTCATTTTTTCACGTTGAGAAAGAGAAATATATTTTGTGGAGTGACGTCCAGGAAAAAGAAGAGTTGAATTCTCTGTTCAATTTGTCCTGTTGTTGAATCGTCTTATTGGAATAATCCATACTAACCTCTCACCCCTCCGGCATAATCCACTTCACACCAAAATCACCTATCAACCAATCAACACTCTAGTTTCAGCAAACGAGACTTCTCATTGGCTCAAAGCCTTAGAACTGTAGCAAAGTCATGCGAAAATGCCTTTTCGCGCTCAGCTCGATGGAGCCTTTTTTTTTTTTTTTACCAGAAACCTATAAATAGGAAATTCTGAGTCACCTCAAACAGTCAGATTTTAGTCCCTGGAGAGATGCCAAACTAATCCACGCAAGTCAAAACCTTGACCAACTACACTTTTACCGCGCAAATTTCTCTGACTCAACAAAACCACAAGCACGCTCTCTCTCAGGAACACTTTCTAGCAATCACTTACAATACTTAAAAATTGATATTTACTCACTGCCTAATAAGTATTAGTAAACAATCAATCAAACTTCCAAACAACTAAAGGTACGCAACTCCTACCAATTTTGAACAATAACTCAAACAATTTCACGCACACACGCTATTAATTGAATTCACACAAAGGCCAATTTCGTACACAACTAAAGTTTAATTTTATGAACAAATCTTAATAACAATTTCAAACACGCTAAAACATCCACAATAATATTCTACACAACCTAATTCATCTATCCGCATTTATTCATAAATATTCAACCCAGTGGCGTAGCTAGGGGGAGGGGCGGACCGCCCCGGGTGCCAGCACAGGAGGGGTGACACAATGTCACCCCCAACATAATTTTTCAACCAGGCTAAGGTGCCAAAAATAGTCTGAAAACAGTGGTGGAGATAGGGTTTCGCAGGTGGGCATATGACCCCCCCCCCCAGTTTTGTCCCCCCCCCCCGTCAGAAATTTTCTAATAAATTGTCGGGAAATTTGTGAGTAGGAAAAATAACAATGTTTTCAGCTTTCATGTGTTTCAGTTGCTACAATCTTGGTGACTAACAAGAGACATTGTTGTAACATTTTATCGGATGATCTGGTGTTTTAACTCTGCATCATTAATAACAACAAAGCGAAATACGAAGCCAAAAGTGCAACAATTTCAGTCTTGCCTGTGTATCAATTCGCTGAGATACAATTTTCTATTGAGTGGGCGATATACTTTTGAATATATCTACTAGTGTTGGGACGATTAATCGGAATCGAGAATTGGAAAAATCGGAACTTTTTGGGGTATCGGAAACGGTATCGGAATCGGAAAGATTTGTGCCTATTTTCCGATTCCAAAAACGATTCTTTTACATTTTTAACTTAATTTTCCATTATTGGTATTAGGTTGGTGCAAAAATAATGTTTTCTCACATGAAGTTGAACGTCAAAAAACGACATTATTTTTGCACCAACCTAATACTAATGATAAATATTTATTGTTTTTAAATTATCACTAAAACTAAAATTATAATAACATCAAAATACGATGTAAATTTATTTTACTTGTATAAAGAAAAACAAAAAAATAAACTTTGCATAAATTCTCTAGGTAACCTTTAAAAGAATGCAGTTGATTTACAATGTTCCGAAAAATGCTTAAAAATTAAAGTCTTTTGGAAGTCTTGAGGCGCTGTACACTTTTTTGCTCTGTCGACCCATCGCTGGGATGTGCTAGTAGAATACACAGATCTAACAGTGAAGAGACTGTCTACAACTCGCTGGAGTGCACATGCTGACGCTGTGAAGCCAGTGATACAGAAGTTTAACCAGTTTGTGGAAGCCATTGAAGCCCTATGTGGTGTCGAAGAAAGCGAAGAGACAAGAGGCGCTGCGCACAATCTGTTGCCAGCTATATGCGACTTTCCTTTCATTTCTTTCTTGTTTTTCTGGGGTGACGTTTTACAAGAAGTCAACTTATCCCAGAAGTACATGCAAACACCAGGTATTACTCTGGACAATGTTGCTACCAAATTAAGGGCTCTCAAGGTCTTTTTGGAAGAGCAGCGTACAAATGTTGTTGACAGTGCCGTCCAGCAAGCACTTGCCAAATCTGAAGAACTTGATATTCCTACAGAGAAGAGAATCAGAAGAAAGAGAAGAATGCCAGGAGAGGAGCCAAGAGATGCTGGATTGTCATTGCAGCAGAGAGCAATGTTAGAGTGTCTGGACCGTTTCCATATCGAGTTGCATACCAGAGGAAAGGCAGTGAATGACATTTTGCTGACATTCTGTGCCGTTTAGTCAGACCATATTATTTGTGCCAAAGACGAAGAAATACAATTGTCTGTTGCCAAGCTCACTGCTGTGTATGATGAGTTGTCTGAAGAAGAACTTTGTTTAGAAATTCCACGTTTAAGGCGACACCTACAAGCAGACGAAATAAACTTGGAGGAAGCCAAGCACTGGACTGTACTGCAGTTCCTGCAGTTTATCATGAAGTGGGACTTTGTTGAGTCATTGCCATATCTTACGCTGACTCTAAGATTCTTTCTGACAATATGTGTTTCTGTGGCATCGTGTGAAAGAAGTTTCTCCAAAATGAAACTTATAAAAAATTACCTCCGGTCAACCATGAGCCAGTCGAGACTGTCGGATCTGGTTGTGCTGTCCATTGAAAACGAGCTTACATGACAAACAGATTTTGACGATGTCATTGACCAGTTTGCCACAATGAAAACAAGAAAACATTCATTCTAAGACCATAGTATCGAATGTCATTCTTTTGTGTATTGCCGTGTTTTGTATTTAGTTGTTCTGAAAGTGAACAGTTGCATTTTAAAAATCTTTTGATTTGAACTGATTATTTTGTGGTATTGGATTTTGTCTTGGATCATACATGTAAACAGTAACGTACCGGTCAGTAGAGTAAAGTCGAGGTAGAGCATGTCTGAACATTTAGCTACAGCTAACCATTCAGCATAGGGTGAATCGGGGTCATTAGGGTGACATTTGAGCGGACCGCCCCGGGTGACGTTTACTCTAGCTATGCCACTGATTCAACCAATTGTATTAGTGAATTGTATATAAACCAATGTTATTGTTGCACTTTTAATGTTTGTCTTCACTTTACAATTTTCTTGCATGATTTCTTTCCAATATTCTTATTTAAATTGTTGTGGACGAATGTTTTAAAACACCGACACCAAAAATCCTTCTGATAACTTAAAATACATTCACCAGTCTGCAACACAATGGCTATTTTTAAAAAAAGTCCTATTTAAAATAAGTGACAACTAAATTGACGCTCCTTTTGTTGCTTTTATTGCAAAATGATGGCTCCCGACAAACATCTTGAATTTACAGGTATCCATTTCATTGGTCGATAAGTGCTTACTTAGAATTTAAATTAGTATTTAATAAATTTAGTATACAAACTAATGAATATGACTAGCCAATAATGTACAATTAATATTGTGGTTTCCCTTATATTAGCTTAGTATGGCACAAGGCTAAATGAGAGGAATCGTGCGCAGGAGGAATGTGTTGCGACAGTTTCCCACGTGAAAAGAATCCTGGCTTTATACAGAGCTCGAATTTCAAGAAAACGCTAGTCTCTACGCCACCAACCAAATCTTCACCTGACTCAAAACCACAGTATGGTATACTTAGCAATGATCTAGCTTACTAAGTGATCTGTGATGCAATTTTGTTGAGCATCACTCTACAGTAGGAATCTGTTATTATTCATTATTGCGAGACTGAACAGTGCCAGTCAGATTTACTCTAGTAGTAAATGTTCTGCGAGATAAGCACACTAACCATTGCTCCGTGTCAATTGGACATTATCTATAAGAATGAACAGATATCTGTACGGTTGTGTTTGTTACCGTAGCAGACTAAAAAACGGCACATTGTAGCGAGACTTTTGTTAACGCAATACTCTTAAAATATGCTAACATAGAAAATGAGTGTTAAGTTTTCAAATAATGATTTTCTAGATAGGCCCTCTCTACTTGAACTCATTGTAACCTTCCTAGCTTCCTTCCTTACTCCTGCCACGTACATTGCATTCACGAAGTACAAGGTTGAAGGTGAATGAATGTTTCAATAGGCCTTCCTTCTCCAAAAAATTAAGGGCTATGGTGCCTCTGGACGAATATTTAACTTAATCTAATTGTTCTTAACAGCTATATCCTTCAACATCTGTCAATATCTATGAAATGATTACTGTCTTCCTGGAATCTGCTTACTATTGTCCTTTTTCCTAACTAAAGTTTTTCATTCGCTTTCACTCTCATTAACCGCTTGCGTCTTTGTGGCTTTATCACCTTGCTTGGGGGGGGAATGATTAAAACAAAAAGCTGTTTATTTTTATTCGAAGGATTTTGCAAGAATATCCAAGATGTCTTTGATTCCAAGAAGTGAATTCCAAGAAGTGATAAATGAACGATTAACAAAATAAATAAATAAACAATTATTTTAAGAAAATTAAATCTTGGGAAATTCTACCAGAAATTTAAAAAAAAAAGAATTTTTAAAAATTAATTTAAATGCTTTAGTTTCAATTTCCGAAAATAAATCTATTAAAGACTATTTGCAAATTTCAACTTTGGAGCGGGGCGGAGGTAAAATTAAAAACTAAAGCAAAAAAAAGAAATAAAATAAAAACATCGGACGTGAAAAGTCATGTCGCGTGACTTTCCCGTCGATTATTTCCATTATTTTATATCTTCAGACTAATATCCTCATCTATGTTTCGGCCGTTGAAGTCTCCGATCAAAATTTTGTGATAACAGCAACAAAGATGAGGACCTTCTTCGTCTTCTTCTTCTTCTCTCAATAGTTAACCTCCCCCTTCTTCTTCTTCTCTCAATAGTTATCCCTCCTCCTCCTTCTTCTTCCTCTCCTTCTTCTCTCAATATTTAACTCTTCTCCTTCTTCTTTCTCTCAATATTTAACCCTCCTCCTCCTTCTCCCTCATCTCTCAATATTTAATCCTTATTCTTCTTCTTCTCCTCTCAATATTTAACCCTCATTCTTCTTCTCCTCTCAATATTTAACTCTTCTTCTTCTTCTTCTTCTTCTTCTCTCAATATTTAACTCTTTTTCTTTTTCTCTTCCTTATTAACTTTTAGTTTTAGTTTTTCTTCCCATTCGTGTCTTTCATAATGAAATCTTAATGTGTTACTAATCCTTCTTTCCGGTTATGTGTGAATAATTGGTGGTGGTGGTGGGGAGCATAAATAAATGAAAATTCCCCCCTCCCACCCCGCTACTTGCACTTCCCCGTGGTAAACGTGTTTTTTGAAAAAGCATCATTACTTGGAAATATCGTTAGACTATCAAAACTGAAATACTGAAAATTCTTTAAGTCGTGTATGATACGAAACCAACATATAAATTAAAATTTAAATAATTTTTGTACAAATTTAAAAATTTATTTGAAAATTAAATGGAAAATAATTATGGAAAAATATCTAAATATATGCTACTATTTTTTTACACTCCTATCTTAAATTTCACTTATAAAACTGAACTTTTTTTTTTCTTTTTTTCTTTTTATATTTTTATTTTATTTTCCAAAATGACTTCGGAAGAATGTTGATAGTAAATTCAAAATATCTCCTACATTAGAAAATCCTCGAAAGTCGTGTTTATTGTTTGCATTGTTCTTCGTGTGTGTGTGCGTGCGTGCGCGTGTGTGTGTGTGTGTTTTCAATAAGAAGTCAAATCATTTTTCGAACCAGGTTCTCTGTGTCAGGACGTCGGCGATGATAGCTCTCCATAGCATCCTGATTTTAGTTGCTCTCAGCAATACTCCTTTCATGTATATACTGAAGACAATGTAACGAAATAAGAACCCGAATTATAATTTTACAATGAGAATCGTAGGCCGCCAAGTAATAGTGAATGAGTGAGTTCTTTGGGTCGGTTTGTGTCTGGTTTAATGATCACGATCCTCACTGGAAGCCCAACATTGATCTATGTTAAAATAATAGCACTTGTCACGAGATTTGGGGCTGTAAATTCGAGAGAGAAAAAAACGAATGTCTTGTACGGAATGGAAAAGAAAAGGTCTTCGTTTTTGGATAGCATCCTTCAGAATTGGAATAACATTTTAAAAAGGCTTTTAAAAAATGATTAATTCATCCGTCCCACACCCCTTTTTTGCCATGATTTATTTTTATCTCTTTAAGATTTTAATTCCGACCAAATTAAACCTGTATAAAGAAATATAATACTTCTGTAAATATTTCTAATCGCGTGGCTGAACAAACACGTTTCCTCCACATTTTTTTGCTGTGAGTGCATTGCTACTTTGATTGCTAGCGAATGTTACCGTCCTAGACACGAAAACTAGCACCATTATTAAAATATGTGACAAAATATATAAAGATTTGGAAACGCTTCTTTTACGTTCATATATTAACTGCC
>OZ038503.1:5533045-5538045 GCA_964036315.1 Acanthosepion esculentum
TATATATATATATATATATAATCTATATATATATATATATATATATAATCTATATATATATATATATATAATCTATATATATATATATATATATAATCTATATATATATATATATATATATATATAATCTATATATATATATATATATAATCTATATATATATATATATATATAATCTATATATATATAATATATATATATAATCTATATATATATATATATATAATCTATATATATATATATATATATAATCTATATATATATATATATATATATATAATCTATATATATATATATATATAATCTATATATATATATATATATAATCTATATATATATATATATATAATCTATATATATATATATATAATCTATATATATATATATATAATCTATATATATATATATATAATCTATATATATATATATAATCTATATATATATATATATAATCTATATATATATATATATAATCTATATATATATATATATAATCTATATATATATATATATAATCTATATATATATATATAATCTATATATATATATATATATATATAATCTATATATATAATCTATATATATATATAATCTCTATATATATATATAATCTATATATATATAATCTATATATATATATAATCTATATATATATATAATCTATATATATATATAATCTATATATATATATAATCTATATATATATATAATCTATATATATATATAATCTATATATATATATAATCTATATATATATATAATCTATATATATATATATAATCTATATATATATATATATAATCTATATATATATATATAATCTATATATATAATCTATATATATATATAATCTATATATATATATAATCTATATATATATATAATCTATATATATATATATAATCTATATATATATATAATCTATATATATAATCTATATATATAATCTATATATATATATATAATCTATGTATCATATATATATATATATATATAATCCATGTATCATATATATATATATATATAATCCATGTATCATATATATATATATATATATAATCCATGTATCATATATATATATATATATATAATCCATGTATCATATATATATATATATATATAATCCATGTATCATATATATATATATATATATAATCCATGTATCATATATATATATATATATATAATCCATGTATCATATATATATATATATATATAATCCATGTATCATATATATATATATATATATAATCCATGTATCATATATATATATATAATCCATGTATCATATATATATATATATATATAATCCATGTATCATATATATATATATATATATAATCCATGTATCATATATATATATATAATCCATGTATCATATATATATATATATATATAATCCATGTATCATATATATATATATATATATAATCCATGTATCATATATATATATATAATCCATGTATCATATATATATATATATATATAATCCATGTATCATATATATATATATAATCCATGTATCATATATATATATATATATATATAATCCATGTATCATATATATATATATATATATAATCCATGTATCATATATATATATATATATATAATCCATGTATCATATATATATATATATATATAATCCATGTATCATATATATATATATATATATAATCCATGTATCATATATATATATATATATAATCCATGTATCATATATATATATATATATATAATCCATGTATCATATATATATATATATATATAATCCATGTATCATATATATATATATATATATAATCCATGTATCATATATATATATATATATATAATCCATGTATCATATATATATATATATATATAATCCATGTATCATATATATATATATATATATAATCCATGTATCATATATATATATATATATATAATCCATGTATCATATATATATATATATATAATCCATGTATCATATATATATATATATATATAATCCATGTATCATATATATATATATATATATAATCCATGTATCATATATATATATATATATATAATCCATGTATCATATATATATATATATATATAATCCATGTATCATATATATATATATATATATAATCCATGTATCATATATATATATATATATATAATCCATGTATCATATATATATATATATATATAATCCATGTATCATATATATATATATATATATAATCCATGTATCATATATATATATATATATATAATCCATGTATCATATATATATATATATATATAATCCATGTATCATATATATATATATATATATATAATCCATGTATCATATATATATATATATATATAATCCATGTATCATATATATATATATATATATAATCCATGTATCATATATATATATATATATATAATCCATGTATCATATATATATATATAATCCATGTATCATATATATATATATAATCCATGTATCATATATATATATATAATCCATGTATCATATATATATATATATATATAATCCATGTATCATATATATATATATATATATATAATCCATGTATCATATATATATATATATATATAATCCATGTATCATATATATATATATATATATATATAATCCATGTATCATATATATATATATATATATATAATCCATGTATCATATATATATATATATATATATAATCCATGTATCATATATATATATATATATATAATCCATGTATCATATATATATATATATAATCCATGTATCATATATATATATATATATATAATCCATGTATCATATATATATATATATATATATCATCCATGTATCATATATATATATATCATCCATGTATCATATATATATATATAGTGTAACCCGGATATAAGAGAGATTTTCTCTGGTCCCAAATTACAGCCTGTGTTAATGTATATATAATAGACCAAACCCGGATATAACGGAAAACCGACAACTCTCTTATATCCGGGTTACACTATATATATATATATATATATATGTAATCTATATTTGTATCATATATATATATGTAATCTATATTTGTATCATATATATATATATATATATGTAATCTATATTTGTATCATATATATATATATATATATATATATATATATATGTAATCTATATTTGTATCATATATATATATATATATATATATATATATGTAATCTATATTTGTATCATATATATATATATATATATATATATGTAATCTATATTTGTATCATATATATATATATATATATATATATATGTAATCTATATTTGGATCATATATATATATATATATATATATGTGTAATCTATATTTGGATCATATATATATATATATATATATATATATATATGTAATCTATATTTGGATCATATATATATATATATATATATGTAATCTATATTTGGATCATATATATATATATATATGTAATCTATATTTGGATCATATATATATATATATATGTAATCTATATTTGGATCATATATATATATATATATGTAATCTATATTTGGATCATATATATATATATATATATGTAATCTATATTTGGATCATATATATATATATATATATGTAATCTATATTTGGATCATATATATATATATATATGTAATCTATATTTGGATCATATATATATATATATATGTAATCTATATTTGGATCATACATATATATATATATGTAATCTATATTTGTATCATATATATATATATATATAATCTATATTTGTATCATATATATATATATATATATAATCTATATTTGTATCAGATATATATATATATATATAATCTATATTTGTATCATATATATATATATATATAATCTATATTTGTATCATATATATATATATATATATAATCTATATTTGTATCATATATATATATATATATATATATATAATCTATATTTGTATCATATATATATATATATATATATAATCTATATTTGTATCATATATATATATAATCTATATTTGTATCATATATATATATAATCTATATTTGTATCATATATATATATAATCTATATTTGTATCATATATATATATATATAATCTATATTTGTATCATATATATATATAATCTATATTTGTATCATATATATATATATATAATCTATATTTGTATCATATATATATATAATCTATATTTGTATCATATATATATATAATCTATATTTGTATCATATATATATATATATAATCTATATTTGTATCATATATATATATATATATATAATCTATATTTGTATCATATATATATAATCTATATTTGTATCATATATATATAATCTATATTTGTATCATATATATATAATCTATATTTGTATCATATATATATAATCTATATTTGTATCATATATATATATATATATATATATATATATAATCTATATTTGTATCATATATATATATAGATAGATTTAATCATATATATATATATATAAATGTGAAGTTAACACTCAAAGGCGACAGGCTGTTTCATGCTAGACGAAATCGTCAGTCTGCCTGACGATTGTGCGTAGCATGAAACAGCCTGTAGCATCTGAGTGTTGACTTCAATATTCACTTTTATATTTACATACGCTCTATCTATGATATTGAGCACTTTATTCCATAAATATAGCACACTTTAAAACTATATTTCTTCATATATATATATATATATATATATATATATATATATATATATATATACATATATACATAAAACTATATTTATATATATATATATATATATATATATATATGATTCAAATATAGTTTTAAAGTGTGCTATATTTATGTGTAAAAGTGCTCAATATCAGAAATAGAGCGTATGTACATATAAGTGTCATTGGGGTCAACACCAATCGGAGACTGTCGGTTTCATACTGGAACACATGGTCTGAAGATTTATAAATCTTCCATTGAATACAGTTACCATATCTGGTCTTGTAATCTGTTCATCTCGAGATTCTTGACAAAATCCAAGGAAGGAT
>OZ038503.1:5543045-5558045 GCA_964036315.1 Acanthosepion esculentum
CGATAGACGGATTTAGATAGACAGGCAGACAAATTTAGATAGATATAAACAGTAAACAGATTCTGATAAATTAATGAATACATCTATGGACAGACTTTTAGTTTTATACATAATATGAGAGAGAAAGAGAGAGAGAGAGCTGTGAAGAGAAATAAACACACTGAGACATATAGATGTGACTATATCCAACATACACACACACACACACTACACACACTACACATACACATAAATAAATGTGTTTGCTATTTTTGTCGGCTATTTTCTCCCTGACACCATCAATAGTTTTCTGCATTTATTTTCCCGGATTTATGCCACACACACACACACACATACACACACACACACACACACATTTTTTTTATTTCATTTACAAAATGTGACCGATTTTCTTTTTTCGTTTGTTGTGAGCGAGAAAAACTTCAAGATGTTTTCTTGTCGGACAACGGTGAAAAAAAAAAAAAGGTTCATTTTAAAATGGGTTACAAATGATTAGAAGGGGACTGTGGATTTGTAGCAATTTAACCCCGGGTGTAAACTCGACATATATATATATGCAAGTTGGGCGCCTGCCGCTGAGACAAATGACAATGTGAGTCCCTAGCCCTATTTTTTACTGAGTTCAATCCTCATTTGGGATCTCACATTATTTAAATTATGTGCCAGGCATAATTCATACGATAAAGTTATATGTAAATTATTTCTGTACATATAAGCATCACACATCTATAATTGCAGTCACGTAAAACACACCCACACACGTACACTTACAGACGTACACACACACACACACACGCGCGCGCGTGCCACCAGGAAAGACATTTTCGAAATCTTTCTAAAGGAAAACTTTTACACTAAAAGACAGATGTCTATCAGACAGAAAATCAATAAGATGTGTCAATAAAAAATATTTCGATGTCTTTTTTACATTTTCATAAGCATTTCAATGCCACCAAATTTTCTTTCATTTTTATCTAATCTTTTATTTTAATTTTTGTCAGTAGTCATGTCAGCTAGAATTTTCTATTGATATTTTCCCGATCGATTGATTTATCGATTTCGCCATCAATATTTATGTTTGCAGGCTTTGTTTTGTAAGTGTGCGTTCCTGTTGAGCAAGAATTACATTTGCACAAGTTAAAATAGGTACCTCTGCGAAATCGCTAAAAAATTGGAATAGCATGATGAAAAAGACGCCAAACTTTACAAAAACAAAATTGTATCGTCTAAATGCTTATGTTAAATAATTAAGTCTTCCTATGTATCTTCACACACATCCATGGGTCTAGCAAGTGGCCAAGCTAACTACGATTTTTCTACTCGTATAGTTGTTCAGTATTCAAGCCCAGTTTAAAAAACGAAAAAAATACAATGCTGATTTTCCAGGCAGGTTTTCCCCTCTTATAGTCTTAGCGCAAAATAATTTTTACTAACTTTTATTTATTTTCTTTGGCTTTGTAATAGATTATTATTATTCTATGTACCGTGTCCCTTCTGGGCGTTGGCAATCATGGCCCTCCACAATTTCCTGTCCTTTGTAGTTCTTAGTAGATTTTGTCTTTTCGCCATCTCTCCTAATCCCTGTTCTGCCAACCATTTACACAAACACGTTAGATAGCTTAAACTGTTTTCCTTTGTCTCTCTTGCCTTCAAATTGTCCTGTGAGTATCAGATTTTCCAAGCCCTCTTTCCTCATTATGTGTCCTAGAAATTTCAAATGTCACTTCCTGATGTTAATTATAAGTGTCCTTTTTGTTTCGATTTCCTCTAAAACTTCATAGTTGCTCACATGTTCAGTCCATGGCATTCGCAGTATCCTCAAGTGAATAACTAAAAGATTGCGCCTACCTTAGCACGATAATAAGCAAGCTCATTTCAAAGACCAGTTTACAAGTTTAGGGAAGTCAATCCTCATTGGATGCTGTAATAACTGTGGCCATGTAACAGGCTAAATAACCAAGATTAAATAGGATGAATGTATTTATAGTTTCTATGGATATGTGTGTGTATGTGTCTATAGGTGTGTATGTATAGCTGTATATGTTTACAGGTGTGTGTGTGGATGAAACTTATCAGTGATGGTCATACTCGTATAACGAGACGACAACCATTATGTATACGCGATTATGTGTATGTAACCCAGACGAAATTATATTACGAACACATATGTGTCGTCCTGGGTATGACGATAAACTACATCCGGCAGCAAGGCCTCTGATCGGGAGATTGGAGGCTTTGAGGAGCATGGGACCACCTCTTAACTGTCGTTGTTCCCAGGTCCATCCTGGCCCAGGGTGTTAGTACCTGTTAGGGTCCTAGTTATGGGCAAATCAAAACAAAAATGAACAGTACACCTTTGTAGCGAGATGACCAGTAATACATTTTTTTATAAAATAAATTACTAACAAAAATTACAAACAATATACAGTGTAACCCGGATAAAAATAGACCCGGATATAAGAGAAACCCGGATATAAGAGATGTTTTCTCTGGTCCCAAATTAGAGCCCATACTTACCTAAACAAAATAGACCAAACCCGGATATAAGAGACTTCTTCTCCGGTCCCGACAACTCTCTTATATCCGGGTTACACTGTATCTAAAAAAAACAAGCCTTTTACCCCGAAAATATAAAACTATGTACAAAATATTTAGGTTTCGGCATTAAATGACCCATACAGATGTTGATATGCCGCTAAACAAAATCAACCAAAAAACATGTCTATGCACAAAAGCTGCGTATCATCTACCATGTATTCAATTGTGAAAGCAGAATAACATATATCATATGTATATTTCTTCAAAGCTCTCAAGAAAATTAAATTTCGGCATTAAATGACCCATAAGAATGTTGATATGCCGTTAAACAAACAAACCAATCACACATACAGTATGTGTGCGCATATATCTGTATATGTCTTTTTATACAAATATTCATATATACAGTGTTTTTTATGAGTTTGTCACGCAATAATAATGATTTTTAGATGATCATGTATCTTCCATTTTCTGACATTCTGTAATTCAGTATTAACAGCTTACACAAAAAGAAACAAATATACTCACTATATAAGAAGTATTTCTGTGATCACTTACAGAGGTACTCCTTATGGACGCGCATGCGTGGATGAGTTATGTGTTATGAAATCTTTTACACAAATAAGCAATTTCGAGGGAGAAAAACCCCAAGACCGCAGCTTGGGGTGATTTTCTTTCTCCCTTGATTAATGTGTCTTAACAATACTTACCCCCACCCCTGACCCAGCCTAAATAGAATCTCACAATTCTTAGACGCAGTTTCACTTACCTGGTTATTTTTTGTATGAATGGATAAAGGAGTGTAATGTATATCGGTCGATAACACAAGAATCGTACTTATAGGGTATTGGCAACATCGGGAATCATTTTACACCAAGCATATATTTCATAGGAAACAAGACTATCCTTTTGTTGGCTTTTATAAAATTATGAGAAAGAAAGGGAGGGTTCTCAAAAGAAATAATTCCACATTCTTTTCATAAATAAATATTAAATAATAAATATTAAGGTAAACGTGGCTCTCTAGCCTTGGTAGTAACTATTCCAAGAGAAAGAAAAATCTGAATTCCAAACAGTGAAAAAAGCATCGGGAAATAAGGTATGATAATTAACATATAATAAATAAAGGAATGTGTGGAGAGCCACGATCGCTTACGTCCCGAAAGAATATAGCATTAAAAGGAGTCGACCGTAGTCAGGATCATCGAGTCAACGCGAACAATCATTTCCCTTATTTGTATAGTATGTGCTTCGCCAGGGCTACAGTTTGGTATTCAGAATTTTCCTTCTACTAGACTTGTCATCACCCAATGTTATAGAACCCAGTTTGCCTTGCTATTTTCCCATAGCTAGGGGAATAAGAGATGGATTCATACTTTTCCCATGTCCGAACCATAATCCATTACTCTACTGGTATCAAGAAACGTATCAAACCCGTATCTGAGACTAAGCAGGATTGGTAATATTTAACCCATAGCTAGTTACCAATAAGGCTGATAAAGTTACCAAAATGATAAATATACGACAGCAGTGAAATAGAGGAAAATTTAAATCTGTATAAAGCTGCCAAACGCCAATGGATGACAACTCCATGGGACAGTCACTTTGGAAGTAAAAGAAATGCAATTTCTATGGTGATAATGGCTATCAAAATGAGCAATAGAAATGCTATATATATTATATTATATTATATTTTATATTAAACTATATATATATATATATATATATATATATATATATATATATAATCAATTAGCTTTCCTTCATACCCTGGCTGGTGACAAATGCTGCTGGTGGCGCCTGGGGTGGCGGTCCCGCCATAGCCACCGAAACCGTGAGATCACCCCTGGTCGGCGGCTGATGAAGACAGGGTATCGCACGTGCTAACACACGTTGTATGTTTTTTATATATATATATGTATATATATATATATATATATATATTATTATTATACAGGGTGTCCATAAAGTTCGTGTGCACTTTAAAAAATTATAACTTTGTTTGTATTTGCGATAGAAATAATTTGTAAAAAGGATTAGAAAGAAGTAAATCTATATTTTTTAAGGTGTTATTGAAATTTTATTTAAGTTTTCACATGTCCTCCATCATTAGCAATACAAAGGGTAATACGATTTTGCAGTTCACGGAAAACATTTGCTAACTGATTTACAGTAATGCCTGAAATCACATTAGTTATTTTAGCTATACTTAAAACTAGGTACATTAAACTTTATAACATTTTTTACAGTTTATTTCTATCGCAAATACAAATAAAGTTATAAATTTGCTCAGACGAACTTTATGGACACCCTGTATATATTATATTATATATATATATATATATGATATTGTATATATATATATATATATATATATATATATATATATATATATATATATATAGTATTTAAATATATTTATTAAAGCTTCTTCATAGAAGAAATTTCTATGATGAAGCATTAATAAAAGTGAGACACTTTAGATTGATAAACATTTCCTATTTGTTCTTTATCTTGTCATTCAGTCGGATTCCGATCAATATTTTATCTATATTTGAGCACAACATATTTTCTCTTCTTTTCTGGACATAAATCCTGTAGAAATTGAACGAGTGTTGTGCATGTCCGATCCTTTTCGGCTATACTTTTAGCCATTATTAATAACATCAGACATGGACACGGCCACAATGTACGAACCGTGTTTGGACAATAAAACATTCCTATAAAAATAGGTACATACATAAAAATGCCATATATTGAGTTAAAAGTAAAAAATAAAATCCTCCTTGATAATGACTTTCGGCTAGACTTTTAGCCATTATCAAAGATCATTAAAAAGATAATTGAAATTGCTCGAATATAAAGATTATACGGACAAATTCTACATAATTTATGTCCCAAAAAGAAAAAAATTATAAAAACATGAGAATAATTAAATATAAAAACTTAACCGCATTACCTGGTCAGTCGTATTTTACTAAAGTTAACTATACCAGGTGTAACAGCAAAATTGTCCAAATCGTATAACAGCAAAATTGTCCAATTGTTAAGCTTTGAATCGTTGTATCTTACAAATGATTAAAGATATCTTACTGGAATTCCCTCAGGTTTTTATAACTCTATTCGACTCTACTTTGAACAATAAGAATGTATAATTACTCTAAAAGCTTAACAGGAGAATCATGAGGAATCGATCATTAGCGAAAATAACATGTTCATCATTAATTATTCATAGTTAAGAATCTGAAGCTCTTGAAGGATTGAAATAAAGTTCAAATATATATATATATATATATATGAAGAAATATAGTCTTAAAGTGTGCTATATTTATGGGATAAAGTGCTCAATATCAGAGATAGAGCGTGTGTAAATATAAAAGTGAATATAGAAGTCAACACTTAGAGGCGACAGTCTGTTTCATGCTAGATGCAATCGTCAGGCCTGATTGCATCTATATATATATATATATATATATATATATATATATATATATATATTATTCAGGATCATTTTCAAACTTATTCAAGATGATCTTCGGCCTCTCTAACCTTCTTTCTGTCCTGAAGTAACAAGGTGTCTCATACGTTTCACGTACGATTTCATATTCAAGTCTTTTTTCACTGCTCTTTGGACTGTCAGCTGAAACTCCATTCTCGCGTGCCAAACGTCTTATGGATTGAGTTGGATCTTTTCTAATTAATCTCTTTAACTCTAAATTGAAATGATGATCCCTCTTCCTGTTGTGACCTCCTGATCCAGTTTTCCTTTCTACTGTTGCCTCTTTTTAAAACTTATTCACCATTCTCTTGATGGTTCTTGAATTGACTTTGAATATGGAAGCCAGAGTATGAATGTTGGTATCATTACTGAAAGCCTGAATGATCTTTTCCCTCTAACCATTGCTCAGTTGGGAAGACATAGTGGGGCTGAAACAAAACTATTTTAACCTGTTCTTTTTCTACGTGAATAAGTCAAAGAAATTTTCAGTGATTCTTACGAGAAATGGTGTCAAGATTGCTAAACGCCATATCTGTAAACTCAATTAGCTTAGTGTTTTTTTTTTTTGCTGTTATACCCACTATATATATATATATATATATATATATATATATATATATATATTGATGCATGTTTCATTAAATAATATAGACAAGTTTTGTCTATTTATTTTAAGTAAGTTCCTTTCATATTGTCTGATAAGCTTATTAACATTATCATTGAAAGACGAAAGGAAATCACCATATTGATACATGTTTAAATCCAATCTAAGCTTTCGGCTTACATAAGCCATTATCAAAGATGACAATTACATTTCAATATATCAAACAATACACGAACGAAAGGAACTTACTTAAAATAAATAGACAAAACTTGTCTATATTATTTAATGAAACATGCATCAATGAAAAATTGCTGCCTAAATATACACAATATATATATATATATATATATATACATATACATATATATATATATATATATATATATATATATATATAATCACATTTTTGTCTGTCAACCTGAAATGAAATGCCAGAAGAGATAAATTCCTTTTTTAATGCTTCGTTATATTCCCGATTCCTTTCTTCCTAATCAATGGGACTTCTGCTTCAGCATAAGTAACTTGGAGGGTCTTGTGTTGCAAAAACAATTTGTACATTTTCTTGCACTGCGATGGACCAGATTCTACGGGGCCGTCCAAAGAACCCCCCACTTTCCCTGGCGTTGATTCCCATTGTGTGTTCGGAGGAGGCGAACGAAAACATTCCCATTTCTTCCTTGCTCTCTTTCAGTTTTCTCTCTATTAAAAATAAATAAATAAAACTACTTCAGTCAACTTGACTCAAAATGAACATATGTTTTGATAAAAGGCCGCGAGCAAATGAAATAACAAGAAAAAGAGGAACATTCTCCTTCTCGAAATATATTTCCATATGTATATAAATTTTTCTCTCTATGCAAGCGAATGCATAAAAGATATTTCTATGGCTTAGTTTAGTACAGGGATGATTATGTTGCGTCAATCTTCTATATGAAGAGAATCAACTTGCCTTCACAATATGTATTTAACCACTTGACGCCGATCAGAAATGCTTGATTCTGTTTACCTGAATCGGCCTTCCTATCTATCTATCTATCTATCTATCGCTACTTCTCTTATATATATTAATATATATATATATATATCTTTCTCTCTCAGTCCATGTATGTATGCATATATATATATATATACATATAAATATCTCTCTACATATATATATTAATATCTCTTTCTCATATATATATATATATATATATATATATATATTAAGCTCTCTACATATATATATATATATATATATATATATATAATATAATATAATATAATATAAAAGTGAACATAGAAGTCAACACTTAGAGGCGACAGTCTGTTTCATGCTAGTGCAATCGTCCTCTGACATTTGCACTAGCATGAAACAGCCTGTCGCCTCTAAGTGTTGACTTCTATGTTCACTTTTATATTTACACACGCTCTATCTCTGATATTGAGCACTTTATCCCATAAATATAGCACACTTTAAGACTATATTTCTTCATATATATATATATATATATATATATATATATGTATAAATGATTATCTGTCATAGCTTCCATATTTGGAACATGATTAGTTTTTTTTTTAATGTTTGAAAATCCGTGCGCCATGTGACTCAGTTTCTTTAGCCTTTCTTGTCAACACTTTTGGCTTTTCCCGCGTGAGTCTTTTAATATATTTCCAATTATTGTCGTTATTATTCGAACAGTTTACCATCGCCATAAGAAAAACACCCTGACGACTCCAGCACAAGAGAGATGACACGACTACAGTAACATGGTACCTAAAAATTCAGATAAAAATATGCAATTACATTGGTGGATTCAAGTTGAAATTTTTCTATTTAATTCAAAAACTTATTTCTAAATACACACACACACACACACACACACACATATATATATATATATTTATATATATATATATATATATATATTTATATATATATATATATATATAATATATTATAATAATATTTTTAGTTTTTAAAAATATGATTCCTCCGCTACATAAGAGTTCTCATGTTTCAAAAGCGAGAGCCGAGACCCCTAACATAATTTTTTAAGTTATGAAGAGTTAAGGCGTCTGGACCCGCTTCCTTGTCAAGCGAGAATTTGAGGAAGCGGGTCCAGACGCCTTAACTCTTCATAACTTAAAAAATTATGTTAGGGGTCTCGGCTCTCGCTTTTGAAACATGAGAACTCTTATGTAGCGGAGGAATCATATTTTTAAAAACTAAAAATATTATTATAATATAAGCTCTACTTCTGTATGGAGCACTGTCCTTTTGAAAATAAAGCTAAATATTAAGGAACACCGGATTATCTACCTAACGTGTTCTTTCCTATTTCACTGCACACCTGCATACATATATATATATATATATATATATATGAAGAAATATAGTCTTATGGTGTGCTATATTTATGGGATAAAGTGCTCAATATCATAGATAGAGCATGTGTAAATATAAAAGTGAACATTGAAGTCAACACATAGAGGCGACAGCCTGTTTCATGCTAGACGCAATCGTCAGGCCTCGATTGTGTCTAGCATGAAACAGCCTGTCGCCTATAAGCGTTGACTTCAATGTTCACTTTTATATATATATATAAAAGTGTGTATATATATATATATATATATATATATATATATATATATATAGTGTATTGTGGCAGCAGGTCATTATTTAAACATATATTCTTAAATATAACAGACAACGAATGTTTATTATGGTTGATATGAACCGTTCTAAACTTCATATATTTGCTTTAATTTCTGGAGAAAGACAAAAATTGTGCTGAGAGAACCTATAGACCTACCAGACAGTTACCTATAATTCCAGTCCACATATTAATTGCAAACTGATGCTGGTGTCTAGCCTATATTCAGTTCCGCCCATAAATGTTGGTTGTGTAAATTTGCTATTCCATCTCTTCCAAGTGTTGTCTCAACCGTAAACAAGTCTGAAGAAACATCAAAGGGTCGAAAGTTTGCGCAATAAATCATCGGCAAAAGTTTTCTCGTGTACAGTGATTAGATAGAGAAAGATCCTGCACACGTTGCAAATGATACAGATACAGAAGCTGCTCTTGAAGTACCCCCCCATGCGGTACTATGAGATGTATGACATGCACATGCTGGAACCACTTGATGTGTGCTGATACCTGGATCATCCTATAAAATGTGTTATTTGTGGTCAGGCGTACGAGCGGATCTCGGTCTTCCTCGATACATAGTTTGTGATGCCACAGGTCCTGTCTCAGCAAAACGAGGATAAACGGCAGCAAAGGTTGGACGACTCCGCTGCCTTTGGTCTGGAAACGCAATCTGATACAGCCGTGCAGCCTCCCGTCCATTACCATTCGCGCGGCCGTATCATATCTACCTGCTCACGACCCTGCTATTGTTAAACGGAACACTTCCAAGTTAACTCACTACTACACAGGTTAAACGTTGAAAACAGACTAGCCACCAATTTACAGGAATGTCAAATGTAACCTAGTCTACATAGCAACACAGCGCCATCTACCCTAAACTTAACCGTAATAACTAAAAACCGAAGGATTTGCGGACATATGTTTAACGGACTTTTGATGAGAGGAACCCGGTCCCAAAGATTGTAAAAGTATTTTTGATACAGCTTTTATGTATATATCAAAGCATTTTCAGAATTTCGAAAAATGATCCTTTTCAAAAATATTTTTTGGGTCTGTCAGGTTTTACTAAGTCCAACAGAAATTTTAATTTATAAATAAATCAAAAAATGATAGGCTAGAGTAACATATTTTGATTAACACAATGTATCCCATAAACCTGAATTCATTATTCAGGTTTTTGTATTTTACCTACTTTTCTTTCTGCTCCTTGATATTCTATAACCTTCATTAGTCTTTCAGCCATTGATTTTAACTTTTCTATTCTTTTAACTTTACCATCATTTACAGCAGTTTTTGTTTGTTCCCATAGATCTTTGCTTGAATATTGTTTTTGTTTTTTTCATTCTAATATATAACCTCTTTTAATAATGAAACAAATGTGTTCTGTTCCGGGAGTAGAGGCGTTGCATTCATTTGGTGTCTTTGAAACCTTTTTTTTTTCTCTATTGGTAAGCTTTGCAGAATAGGAAGGAGAATTGTATTGGACAGATATACTCTTTAGCTTAAAACTCTCTAACCTATACTGTTGAAAATCATGTTATTTAGCATAATTGTCTGCATTTCTCTTGAACAATTTGGAAGGACCTGTGACTTTATTTTGTCGAAAGGACGTGACTCTAATGGAAGGACTTGTAACTTTACTGGCTAAAATACGAAACCCAAACCTTCACCCCACGTGTTTGAAATCGGGTTGATTGACTAATTCGATGAATCAACCAATCTCTAACCCACAGACCAGGTTCAGCCAATATAACTCTGCATTCATCAGTAAAAATTACTGTTGAGAAAGCAGTTTTCATGTACTGCTTCATTCAATATAAATGTTTCTTATTGTGATGTTTTCTTAAAGGTGGTAGTTTGGCTGCTGTCGTGTCCTTCGACGATGTTCTTAATCTTATCTCTGTTTACATTCCCAACATTAGCTTCTTTAAATATTTTTTGCTGTTCGGTTTATTTTTTTCTGCTTATTCTTAAAGCCAATTTTTTCTTGTTTGTATTTTGCTAGTGTTTTTCAGTTTCATTTTTTGATTGTTTTTTTATGTCACTTCAACTTTTAAGCCCTTTCCAATGATAGTTTACCACCATTACTTTTCAATATGTTTGTCTATATGATTACAAAGTTACAATCTAATGAACGGCCGTCGAGTTGCGTATGACAATTGCCCCACCCCAAATAAAATTCATAAATATTTTTGATAAAATCAAATCAGTTGAAATTTAGAAAATATATTTATTATATGAGTATATCCTGAAATATTTACCAACATTGTTTGGTTAATCGCAATTTTATTGTGAAGAAAATATTCACTTATATCATAAAATATTCACTTATGTCATCAAATCTGGCATCGTGTTGTCATGAGCTCACTTTCAGAATTCCAGATTTTGCCATTAAAGCATTTTCAGAATTTAAAATCTTGTCACTTCCAGAATTCCAGATTTAGGCTTCAACCCACCTTTTTAAAATCCTTGATATAATCAGGAAAACATTGTCAGAATTTCGAATTAATTATGATCCTTCTTTCAAACTTCAAGACTTAAGAAATCCCGTGCCAAATTCAGGACTTAGGCAGGAATCTACACTCAAAATTCCGGATACAGCCCTGAAAGGATTTTCTGAAAATCGGATGTTTTCTGGAAACCACTTTCAAAATTCCGAATTTATTCAAGAAATCATTTTCGAAATTCTGGTTTTCCCAGGAAACCATTTTCATAATTCCGGATTTACTCAACTTTCCAAATCCAAGATGAAAGCATTTTTGAAAATTCATCATTTATTTTGAACACAAATCAAAGAAAATATGTTAATTGGCTCAGGATGTACAAATGAAAAGATTTGAAATTGACAACTTTTTCCATTTCAGTGAAACAGACGTTAAACACTTGTATCTTCCCATTTTCTTTAATTTTCTCACTGAAACCAAATAGCATCTTTGATGTCTTTTGCCTTCTGATGCAATAAAAACGGAATAGTATGAGATATGAATTTATGAGATATTGGCAGGGCGTAACGGCCGTGCAAACTAATGAAGGTGGGGAACAAGCAGAATTATTATATGATTTCGAATTTGTTATCCTCACTCATCTTTCTAGTTATTATTTCAAAATGTCCCCTAATGTAAATATGAAAAGATAAGAAATAAATGACTGCACCTCCTTTTACTCGTGAACGAAAAAAATAGCCTTTCTTCTTTTTGCGAAGAATTCTCTCTCCTCCCTCTCTATCTCTTCTCTATCACTCCTCACTCCCTCTCTTCTCTCTCTCACCCCTCTCTCCCTCTCCTCTCTCTCACCCCTCTCTCCCACTCTTCTTTATCATCCCTCCATCCTCTCTCATCCCTCCCTCCTCTCTCCCTCTCTTCTCTCACCCCTCCCTCCCTCTCTTCTCTCACCCCTCCCCCTCTCTTCTCTCACCCCTCCCTCCCTCTCTTCTCTCACCCCTCCCCCTCTCTTCTCTCACCCCTCCCTCCCTCCTCTCTCACTCTCTTCTCTATCACCCCTCCATCCCTCATCTATCACCCCTCCCTCTTCTCTCACTCTTCTCTATCACCCCTCCATCCCTCATCTATCACCCCTCCCTCTTCTCTCACTCTCTTCTCTATCACCCCTCCATCCCTCATCTATCACCCCTCCCTCTTCTCTCACTCTCTTCTCTATCACCCCTCCATCCCTCATCTATCACCCCTCCCTCTTCTCTCACTCTCTTCTCTATCACCCTCCCTCCCCTATCACATCTCCCTCCCTCCCTCCTCTCTCCCTCTCTTCTCCATCACCCCTCCCTCCTCTCTCCTTCTCTTATCTCTCATGCCCCCCTCCCTCCTCTCTCACCCCCTCCCTCCTCTCTCACTCTCTTCTCTATCACCCCTCCCTCCCTCCTCTCTCACTCTTTCCCTATTTCCTTTCTGAGTCTTTATATGTTTCCTTCTTCTTTTCAATTTTATCTCTA
The DNA here is from genome assembly GCA_964036315.1 of Acanthosepion esculentum. Lineage (NCBI taxonomy): Eukaryota > Metazoa > Mollusca > Cephalopoda > Sepiida > Sepiidae > Acanthosepion > Acanthosepion esculentum. The sequence continues at coordinate 5,556,269 of OZ038503.1, forward strand.
TCACCCTCTTTCTTATCGCCATTCCTTCTCTCCCCATCTTCCTCGCTCAGTCATCCTCTTTTTAGCTTTTCCTCCTCATTTCTTTCTTTCGTCCTCTTCATTTTTGGATTATCGATACAAGCGAGGAAAATAAATTCCTTCTTGTGAGAAATCTTTTCCCTACAAGAACACTTACGTTTCTGTTCTTCTTTCTTTCCTTTTTTCCTGTCTTTTTGTATTCGTGTTTTCTAAGCAAATTCAGTCGGTGCGTGTTGGTCACGTTTAGCATAACTCGAATCGTCAGTCGAGCAAAGAAATGCCAAACTCGACAAAAATATATTTCATACCAAATTAAAATTCTACAAAAAATATTTCGCACGAAATAAGGCATGATATCGATGCCGAAAGCCGGAATTGAACGCGGAACCGGTGATGTACAGAACTTTCTCGGCTGACGATCGGTCGTCTTTTACTCGAGTCTCTCAGACGCGAAGAGTCGACGTTGGAAGGTCGGAACTAATAAAGATGGCGGCGAAAGGAAGTAAAGGAGGAAATTGGTGTACAGGAAGAGAAATCGAAGACTGACAACAGTTGTAGGAATTATAGAGAGTGGGGAAAAGAAAGAGGAAGCAACACGATAGAAAAGAGAATGAGAGAGAGAGAGAGAGAGAGAGAGATCAAAGAAGAGACGAAGATAGAGAGAGGGGAGAAATAAAACGAAATAAGAGAAATGAAAAACAGAAATATAATTGGTTATATATATATATATATATATATATTGTGTGTGTGCGTATGTGGTGTACGCGCGTTTGACATGTTGAAAAAAGCAACGCGATAATGAGCCTAAACATCTTTCTATTTGGCAAACGTGCAGAATGGATCTTGCTCTAATGAATTCATGTCTGGGGTGCAGAGACATTGGAGTACGAGGGGGTGGCCTTGAAATGTCAGCAAACTTTGCCGTTTTCGGAACTCCTCAAAGTTATCAGCCGACACCAAACGCACGAAATAGCCGGGCCACCAACATTTCAGTTCAAGCACTTAAATTTGATGTGGAAAGCAGACCAAAATGGCGACAGTCAAGTGATGTCTGCTATCCCAGTTGGCTTTCTTTGAACAGTGTACTGAACCGGAGGTTGGGAGGATCCGATGCTGCAGAAAAAAGTACCCCGGGTAGAATCGGTGAGGTTAACCAACACAACTGAAAAATAAAATTTTTACTTCAACAATTTTATCCTTGCCTTGAGTCTGAAGCCCCCCCCCCCAAAAAAAAACATAATCTACAGAGGAAGCTTCAGCAATTTTTGTCCCTAGCAAATTTTTGTATGAGTGAGCCCCTACTTTAAACTCGATTTTGTGTTACAATCTTTTGGGAAAATTAATTACAGGCTAAAACCGTTACCTTCCACTCCTATACACACAAATGGCTCCCAAACGTAAACTTCTACCACGATTGTCCCCCAGGCCTTGTAAAGGGTGAACCTCGCTGTAAAAAAAGGGGGAAAAAAAAATGAAAGAAGAAAGAAGTTAGCTATGTTCAGCCAAAATAAACACTGTCTAAAACAGCGCCATGAAATACACAATTCTCTGATATTCAGCCTTGTGTTGTTCATAAACTATATGGCAGAACCATTTCATACAATATAGTGATTTTCCAAGCGTAGCTTAGATGTGGCACAAGGCCGAAAGTATGGGGCACCCAGTGAGAAATCGAACTCACTACTCAGTCGTAATTGTTCTAGCAAGACAAGCTAACTAACCATTACAACGCCTCGAGGTGCCTTAATGATTTTCCAAG
>OZ038503.1:5563045-5595545 GCA_964036315.1 Acanthosepion esculentum
TACTCGGACTATTGTCCTCTTCTTTGTCGCCATATTTATTACAACGTTTCGGCCTTTCAGTATCTGTCTATATTTCTGAGATGAGGTATTACGTACACTATTTACATTATTCGGACTATTGTCCTCATCTTTGTCGCCATATTTATTACAACGTTTCGGCCTTTCAGTATCTGTCTATATTTCTGAGATGAGGTATTATGTACATTATTTACATTATTCGGACTATTGTCCTCATCTTTGTCGCCATATTTATTACATCGTTTCGGCCGTTGTATGCTCCGGCCTTCTTCAGGTGGTTGGAATGTCGAACATAATACATATATGGCGGCAAAGATAAGGACAATAGTCCAAATAATGTAAATAAGAATTATTATAATGAGACTTTTTTTCTGATGTGGAGCCAATGTCACCCATTACCTTTAGAGTTTTCAGAAGTTAAAAATGTCGCACCAGATTGATGATTTACTCGCATACTTGCATAATTGAAAGTCTGATAAATAAAAGACACTCTTTTTGCTTAGTGATTTGATAAAATGTAATTTATTTATATAGAATTATTTTTATGAGCCTTTTTTTCTGATGTGGAGTGAATGTCTCCCGTAATCTTTAGAGGTTTCAGAAGTTATTAAAACTCCCAAAATGGTCGTCTCTATAACAATTTGCGTCGATACAAATGTGATTTGTAAAAGTTTAACGCCAGATATTTTGCAAGTAAATTATTTACAAGATGAATTAAATGGAAAATAAGTAAATAAATAAAGCGTATTAAACTTTAAAAGTCTTTTTTGTGATGCCTATTTTCTTCAAATAAATGTTTAAATTAAATATCATTGATATTTCCATCTGGTCATTATAACAATGGCATTTAACGGTTTAACTTTCATGACGCCAGAGAAAACTAAACGATAAGTGGTCTGGGATTAATTTTAAAATAAATCTAATTAGTGTCTATAAAGAAGAAGGCGTTTTAAAATATATTACGGTCTTGAAAATTAGTTCTCTACTTGGAAAATTCCTTGTCAGCAAACTAAAATAATGCGTGTCACGAAAAGCAAATGAAATATCTATTTGTTGGACATTGTCGTCCATATTTATTTTGTACAAAGACCTAAAATACAGAAAATGGAAAGTTGGTCATTACGATCCTATAACTTAGTTCTACATTCTCAATTGTACAACTACTAAATTGTCTTGTACTATCGTAAACTTATTCTTGATTATCGGTTGGAAGTGGTGAAAAATCGACCTAGGCTGGATCCACTTCTCCCTGCCCACTGGCATACTGCGATGTTTGATGAAGAGGAATTAGTACTTGGTACACCTTTTACTATTTTACTTGCTCAGATTGTCGCAACTAAATCTGCTCCCTCCTTTGCCAACCTTAATAAGAATTAGTCTCAGCTTCCCAAAAATCGAATTAGAGGAACCTTTAAAATAAATGTCTGATAGCAGGAAAGGTCGAACAATAAATCTTTAAAAAAAAAGGGAAATAATTTATCTGCAAGAATTTTGTTTCTGATTCGAAGGAATCTGATGAAATTCTTCCCCTAAAGAAATCACCCTCTTTAAGTAAAAAAAATCTAAATTGAAAAGACATCAATTAACGTCTATCACGCCGAACAGGTTGAAAGGGCGCTTGCTGTAGAGTGAGTTTTGATTGGAAAGCAGTTCCACTGGTTATTTGTTCATGTAGCGAGTTCTATTTGTACAAAGTGCTTTCTACTATAGCCTTGTACCAAACTCGGTTAAGTTTAGGAAATGCGCCTACCGTAGTGCAATGGCAAGCAAACTCGTATCGCAGGTTGCTGGTATTGATGGTGAGCTTGATCATTCTTGAGCGTTTTTTATATCTTGTACCAAACTTATGTCTACCAAGTTTGAATTAAAAGTCAATTCAAGAAACCTTTTAAAATTTCTTCTATGTGCCGTGTCCCTTCAGGACGTAGGCGATCATGACTCTTCACAACTTCCTGTCCCTTGCAGCTCTTAATAAATTTTGTCTTTCTGTTATTTCTCGTAAACCTTGCTCCGTCATCCATTTACTCAACTTTACCAAGTAGGTTATGCGTTGTTTTTCTCTGTCCCTCTTGCCTTCAATCTGCCCTGTGAGTATCAGATTTTCCAAGCCCTCTTTCCTAAATATGAACCCTAGAAATTTCAACTGTCTTCTCCTGATGTTAAGTATAAGTTTCCTTTTTGTTTCCGTTTACTCTAAAACTCCGTCGTTGCTCACATGTTCGTTCCATGGTATCCTCAACATCTTCCTGTAGAACCACATTTCTGTTGCTTCAAGTCTCTTCATCTCTTGCGGAGATGTCCAGCATTCACGAGGACAAATATCACGTAACAGTTTAATACTCTTTTCTTTGTTTCTAACGAATCTTTTTCTGTTTCTTAACGCTCTGCTTAGCTTTTGGAAGGCATCTTTGGCTGTCCCAGTGCGCCTTCGGATTTCAGTGTTACACTTTCTGTTATCTGTTAAAAAAATTCCAGATATATCATTTTTTTTTTTTTTTTTTTTTTTTACTTGTTTGATTTTCACTATTTACATTGTTCGGACTATTGTCCTCATCTTTGTTGTCATGTTTATCACAACGTTTCGGCCGTTGTACGCTCCAGACTTCTTCAGATGATCGGAATGTCAAATTGAACCCTTTATTTCACTCGCTGGGGTAGACTGTTCTAGTTCCACGTGCCACGTCTAATGGATGTCAGATAATAGTTATCTCCCGTTAATTCCCCTCTCCAAGTTCTTCACCGACTTAATCAGGTATTGAACTCACACTTTTTGGGTCCTGTCACTGGATCTAACCAACGCCTTTATCCACTGTGTCATGTGTCCTTGAGGACATCTGTGTATGAATTTCTGGGACTTATAAACCTAATGTCTTCAGCAATCATTTTTACAGTTTTTGCTGTTATAATTTTATGTTTTTTGATCAGAGCTCATATTGCAATTCTCGTTGTTGTTATTACTTTTCTCTGGCACTCCTTATTACTGGTTATTTTATTCATTCAAAAATTTCTATGCTTGGTTGGCTCAGGAGATTTTTGTAGCCTAGCATATGTGCTGATTCCTTAAGTTTACTAATTTTCCAATGATATTCTTTGCATACATTTGCTGCGGAAGAGCTATGAGTGGAATATTCACTTGTGTTGATTATTGCGCACACAATATAGTTCTCTTGCGTAGTAATTGAGACAAGTTATTTCAGTAAAAAAGGCCGTTAACAACGTTCTTCCGCCATTAGTTTTCCACAGCAAATGTATGCAAACAACACCAGTAATAACTGCCGCCAACGACGCGAATGAATCCGAACTTTTACTGTCGATATCCCCAAAATGATAGCTTTTATCAAATTTTTCAAGTCATTTTCGTATGAAGCATTCACACCTAAATGTAAGTATTCGGGAAATTTTTATTGCAAACTAAATGCGGGTTCTAATCTGCAAATTAACCGTGTTTTTTTTATGTTTGTTTTGAAAATTTGAATAGATATGAAGAAATATACTTCTAAAAACTTGGCGTTTGACTTTTCAATATTTTTTTTTAACTACAATGTCCAACACTGCCATTAAATGACAGAAACTTCCCTACTCTGCCTGTTACCAGATCCTCTTCGGAATTTCGCTTTTTCTAGGGTTTCAAGTAGTGTGTGTTTATGTGAGTCCTCTCTTATTACTGTTAACGCCAGTACTATTAATCTCGTCTATTTTATTTCTCGACGATTTATGTAAGGACTTTTGATACTAACACCATTATGCTTTTGTTTTTGTAAATTTTATTCACTGTAAATAAGCAGTTGGAATTTTTAGGGGATAATAGTTTTTTTATCCTCCACCCCTGTTAAATATTGTACACCTGGGACTATTCAGGCGAACTTAATGAAGTAATAGTGGAATTCTGGGGTCTGCAGTAGGAATAAGAATCGTAATTGAGGTTTTAATTAATGGAATAATTATCGTAAGCTATAGGATCGTAATGATCAATCTCCTGTTTTCAGGTCTTTCTACAAAATGCGGACGACATTCCAACAAATAAATATTTCATTTGCTTTTCGTGACACGCATTATTTTAGTTTGGTGACAAGGAATTTTCCAAGTAGCGAACAGATTTTCAAGACCGTAATTTATTTTAAAACACCTTCTTCTTTATAGACTTATTAGATTTATTTTTAAATTAATCCCAGACCACTTATCGTTTAGTTTTCTCTGGCGCCATAAAAGTTAAACCGTTAAATGCCATTGTTATAATGACCAGATGGAAATATCAATGATATTTAATTTAAACATTTATTTGAGAAAATAGGCATCACAAAAAAGATTTTTAAAGTTTAATACGATTGATTTATTTACTTATTTTCCATTTAATTCATCTTGTGAATAATTCACTTGTAAAATATCTGCTGCAGTTAAACTTTTGCAAATCACATTTGTATCGACGCAAATTGTTATAGAGACGACCATTTTGGTAGATTTGAAAACTTCTGAAACCTCTAAAGATAACGGGAGACATTCGCTCCACATCAGAAAAAAAAGGCTCATTATAAGAATTCTTATTTACATTATTCGGCCTATTGTCCTCATCTTTGTTTCCATATTTATTACAACATTTCGGCCGTTGTACGCTCTTTCAGGTGGTTGGAATGTTCGACATTCCAACCACCTGAAGAAGGCCGGAGCGTACAACGGCTGAAACGTTGTAATAAATATGGCGACAAAGATGAGGACAATAGTCCGAATAATGTAAATAGTGTACATAATACCTTATCTCACAAATATAAACAGATATAATAATTCTATATAAATAAATCAAATTTTATCAAATCACTAAATAAACGTATAATAAAGAAATGATCTCATTTTTTTTATCAAGACTATAGATTAAAATTCAACTACTGTAGATGAAAAGAATAACTTTGATCAATTGATGTTGTCTTTTATATGGAATAAAAAGCCAGTCTGTAAACCTCGGAAGCAGATTTGTCTGCATCGAAAGATCATTTGATCAAAATTGATCTTCAATGTTGATCACTGATTTATTGATCTCTTTTTCGATTTTGCCGATGAATTACCTTTTTAACAAAATAATGAGCGGCGAGAAATGGTACTCTTCCCACAAATTTTAATTTTTAACAAACATAGAAGACTTTAACAAAAGATCAGTCGTGAAGAATCCATGATTTTAGCCTTAATCCAGGAACTGTAAATTGTAAGACGTAAAAGCAACGTCATCTCAAAAATCAACAAATACAAGGGTCATTCAATAAATAAGGTGAATTTTTCGGTATAAGGACTTCTAATACAAATAGAAGCTTACCTTTTTTTTTCAACGTAGTCTCCCAGCACTGTCACACACTTTTGCCATCTTTGCACAAGCTTCCGTATTCCCTCAGCGTAAAAATCTTTGGACTGATGTCTCAGCCAGTCGCTCACAACACTTTTGACTTCATCATCACTTTTAAACTTCGGGCATCTTGTGAACGCTTTCAAGGGACCAAACAGGTGAAAGTCTGAAGGGGCAAGGTCTGGGCTGTAAGGGGGATGAGGGAGCAGTTCCCAGCCCAGCTCGTTGATGGTCTGCACCGTTTGGGCTGCTGTGTGAGGCCTTGCGTTGTCATGATGCAAGATGACTCCTTCTGACTGATGACCCCTGCGTTTGTCCCAACAGATAAGCTCAAAGTCCTTGCAATGTCATCCACTGTCACCCTTCTGTCAGACTGAATGAGGTCATTGACTGATTCGATCACCTCAGGAGACCTCACTTCTGTAGGCCTCCCATGCCTGTCTTCATCCTCAACACTGCTCCGTCCTTCTTTAAACAATTTAGCCCACTTGTAGACATTTTTTGGCTGAAACATGTAACACCATGAACAGTTGACATTCTCCTATGAATTTCAACTGGTTTGCACCCTTCAGCAACCAAAAACCTGATAACTTAACTAACCGCTGTTCATTTCTGGAGCATGCTTCTTGGTCGGCCATCTTTGTTAATCGCCAAAACTCTCAAAGTTTTTTTTTTAATCTGCAAAAGAAATTAAATCCATGTGAAAAAGAAGTAAAACAAAAAAAAGAGTAAGCTTCTATCTGTATTAGAAGTCCTTATACCGAAAAATTTCCCTTATTTATTGAATGACCCTCGTATATATATATATATATATATATATATATATATATATATATATATATAAAATTCACCGTATTTATTGAATGACCCTCGTATTTGATTATTAAAGAATTCATGTCTTTCCATCTTGTCTCGATCATCACCATATTGTTTTATTATTTTTATTTTCTAGCACCAAATATCTTAATTAAATATATCCTATAAAGTTTGTAATTTGCGTAAATTTTAGTAAAAAGTGTTAACTACAACCAATGGCTTTATTTTGATTATCTTTTGCTTGAACTTTCTCTGAAAGTTTTACTGTCTTTTCCGTTATTAAATAATAGATTCATCTTATTATTTTAATGATTAACATTTCTTAAAGGCAATGAAGGATATCTGTTCTTTGCTTCCTGTTGATTCTTGTATTTTACCAAAATATATTAGAAGTTATTATTAATTTCATTTATTATCGAAACAACTTGAATTCTGAAAATAATCACATATGTTTTCCGAAAGAACTGAAACGAAAATTATTGCTCGCTACTTATTGAAATAAGCAAAACCACAGTAACATATATTTTATTAATTTTACAAGTACTTGGCTCCAAAAGTCTTTGATATTGGTTCGAAATAAATTTTACTGTCTGAATTTGGTAGTGATCTTATAGTGGGTGATCAGTTATAGTGAAGTGTATGAGTGTTGAAACAGATAAGTGTGATTTGGCCTTGTTAGTTAGATAGTCCACCATAAGAGGGGTATAAAACAAGAAAATCATATTGTAAAGTGAAACAACAAATTTATATACATATAAATTAATTAAGGTCTCTACAAATAAAATTAATGTATTTTGGTTGATACAAGGTCGTCAAAATGTTCGTAGTAGTCCTTGCAAGAATGAGTTTATGCGTACGCAGGCAGGAACGTATGTGTGGATGTATGTCTGTATCAGCGTTATCGTAGGATGGGAATGTCTTTGAAGTAATCGCTCAGTCTTAAAATGTTCCGTTCGTTTATCAAGTATATAAGAGGTGAGGGAGAAAGGTAGAGATAATAATAACGATTGCTTGACGTTTGTCAAGGTGTGACACCCGACCTCTGTTCAGTCACGACGCCAAATGTGTAACGTCGGTCCTTTGTGACGGGCTAATCCTGGGACATCGGTTGAAGTCTTGTTGGGTTCTAGTACCAACTTGTCGTACTCGGCTCGCTTCCAACGCCTGGTCACCGAAGCAACTGCTTTGATCTCGATTCAACCTACCCACGTTGTGATTTGATCTTAGGTTGGCGAGATCAATCAGACGTCGGGCCGTAGTGCCAGCCGAATCCGGGTCAAGGTGATACTGCACAATAAATGTAGACAAAAAAAAACAAAAGCACAAACAACAACTTCAAGGCGAGCGACTGGTTAGGAATAGTGATTAATTTTATGTCGGTTTGTTGAGTTACAGGAGTGCGTCTCTCTCTTTCTCTCCCAGCCCGAAGAAAAAAAAATGTGGATTGTAACACTTTTTGCGTTCTTAGCTACTTCTAGATATCTGGGTTGTTTTTCAATAAAGTCGTCTCTGGTGGAGAATATAAGTCAGACTTCTATAATTTGTTCTTGGTTAGAAGTCTAAGTCGGAAACTTGCTTTGGTGGGAAATCTAAAGTCGGACTTCAACGAATTTGTTTTTGGTTAGAAGTCTAAGTCGGAAGGCATGGAATCGTGTGGTCACCCGTGCGAGGCGTTATCTTCCGAGTCCTGGGTCTTGGGCTCGACTGGATCTCTCTGCGAACTGCACTGCACTGCTCTCTCTTACTGTACTGACTGTACTCTCTCTACTCTTCTAAAAACACCCGAAGACGTTTGCTTATATGGACGCCGATCAAAACCTGGCGTGGGGTCGGACGTTGTGTGGCCACCACGTTGATTTCAAATCCCCAATAAGGATTTCCTTTGTTTTCGGTCAGAAATATTTATCATTTTCCATTTTTGGAAATCTTCTTCCACTCCCACCCTCTTCTGCTCTCATATGGGTATCTCACCATACTTTAGAGGGCATCAACGGTTTTCCCACTTCCTCGCAGTAACATCTCATACCTATCCTCTCAATGGGCGTCACATGATCACCTCCGCCTGGCTATTCGGCCAATAGGCGTCAAATGATAATCTCAATTTTTATCCAACTTCACGGCATATGGAATTCCTCAATCAAGTTTTTCGCCAACATTAAGTGGACGGAATTTTGGCGAAAATTGGGTTAATTAAGAAAGACACAATAACATGGCTTTTGTTATCACAAAGGAATTTCAACAGAACACAGATGTCCTGTCTAGCCGACCTCTCTTCAATCCAGGGCCGGACTCTGTGTGCGGTCGGCAAATGACCCATTAAATCATTTCCCGATAACACAAGTCTTGGCCACCATGACACAGTTAATGTTTTATCTGCCCAAAAGCTCTGGGATTCATCAACTAATTTTTACGACAATGACCATCAGAATTTTCGCCATTCCACTACCCAAAACAACATCGCTTTTGTGGATGGCCCTTTTCCTTCTTTTATCATCTAAGTTGTTAAGTCTTGTCCCTCTGTTTCTTTCTTTTCTTTCTCTTTTTCCTTCCTTTGTCCTCGCAGAGAATTTGGCATATCTCAGCATCAAACTTCAGCGAGAAAGTAAAAATGATTATCTTGATTCGCACTTGAAAATAACAAAACAAAAAATCTCTTCACCGATCCCCTGTTTTGGGAAAATAACAAAACAAAAAGAATATCGCTCAGTATGTCTTTCGTTATATCTATCGGTTTAAGTAATCCCCGTAATTAAATTCTGTGGTTAATTAACCTGCCGTTTCTAAATAGTGTTACAAAGGAACGTGTTAATACGCTCGTCTCCTTCTCTCTGATGACAGGCGAACATGCCCGTCTTTTATTTTGTTTGTGGGGCTTGAAAAAGTCATATGGAAATTCACTCTCGGATATGATTCGGGCCTTTCCATTGAACGAGGACCAAACTTCGCGTGGGCTCGCAAAAAGGTCCGTAAAAGAATTTTTTCTGAGAATTGAAGATTATTTGAATTTTGTTTTTAAATGTTTCCTAGTTTTCTATTGGCCGAAACACATTTCGCATCAAGGTGTGAAATTTCACGAGTTTTGTTTTGGATTCGCTTTTGCGTATGTGTTAAGCAAAGTTTTTAAATTCGAGTCTTTTTAATTTCTAACAAAATCAATGAGCCAGTGCTTAGCATTTGAATTTTTAGATCTAGATCTTGTTTTGTTCACTACAATCTATCGATCAGAAACGGCAACATGAAGAAACTGCCGAAGTAGAATAAATAGTCCAGCTCAAAATTCCTTGAAGATCACCTGGATAGAGACAGGTCCGGAGAAAGCAGACTGGCATATTGAATGTAAATAATGATAACTCCACATTCCAGAAATTCCGAGGGAAAGCAAAACTTTAAAATAAATTTTTCTAATGACAACAATAATTGATCAATCTCTCTTACGAAGAATAAACCCAATTTGTGCCGTTTGATTTTTCTCTATCGGTTGCAAAAGAACAGTCTTGTTATCACCAAATGATATTTGTGGTTGCATAAAGAAGTCGAGCTACCAAAGTTCTATTTCTAACTCGATTCCACTGAATGAATAAACTGCCGATTGAAAGTGGGAGAAACCGCCTCGAGAGGAAAACATGTCGTCACGCTAAAATAAAATTGACGCAAACAAAAACCTAGTGAAGGGGAGGACAAAAAAACTAAACAACTGTAAACCTTCGCCTGGGAGGTTCAGCTCACAAAAATGATAATATCTTTTTTTTCTTATCTTTTTTTTTTTTTTTTGCAACCGGCAATAGTAGTAGTTTTATTATGACAAGTTAAAAGAAGACTAATAAAAAGAGAGCCTTCTGAGATAGATAGATAGATAGATAGATAGAGAACAGACTTAGATAGATAGATAGATAGATAGATAGAGAACAGACTTAGATAGATAGATAGATAGATAGAGAACAGACTTAGATAGATAGATAGATAGATAGATAGATAGATAGATAGAGAACAGACTTAGATAGATAGATAGAGAACAGACTTAGATAGATAGAGAACAGACTTAGATAGATAGAGAACAGACTTAGATAGATAGATAGATAGATAGAGAACAGACTTAGATAGATAGATAGATAGATAGATAGAGAACAGACTTAGATAGATAGATAGATAGAGAACAGACTTAGATAGATAGATAGATAGAGAACAGACTTAGATAGATAGATAGAGAACAGACTTAGATAGATAGATAGAGAACAGACTTAGATAGATAGATAGAGAACAGACTTAGATAGATAGATAGAGAACAGACTTAGATAGATAGATAGAGAACAGACTTAGATAGATAGATAGAGAACAGACTTAGATAGATAGATAGAGAACAGACTTAGATAGATAGATAGATAGAGAACAGACTTAGATAGATAGATAGATAGAGAACAGACTTAGATAGATAGATAGATAGAGAACAGACTTAGATAGATAGATAGAGAACAGACTTAGATAGATAGAGAACAGACTTAGATAGATAGAGAACAGACTTAGATAGATAGAGAACAGACTTAGATAGATAGAGAACAGACTTAGATAGATAGAGAACAGACTTAGATAGATAGATAGAGAACAGACTTAGATAGATAGAGAACAGACTTAGATAGATAGATAGAGAACAGACTTAGATAGATAGATAGAGAACAGACTTAGATAGATAGATAGAGAACAGACTTAGATAGATAGATAGAGAACAGACTTAGATAGATAGATAGAGAACAGACTTAGATAGATAGATAGAGAACAGACTTAGATAGATAGATAGAGAACAGACTTAGATAGATAGATAGAGAACAGACTTAGATAGATAAAGAATAGACTTAGATAGATAGAGAATAGACTTAGATAGATAAAGAACAGACTTAGACAGATAGATAGATAGAGAACAGACTTAGATAGAGAACAGACTTAGACAGATAGATAGAGAACAGACTTAGACAGATAGATAGATAGAGAACAGACTTAGACAGATAGATAGATAGAGAACAGACTTAGACAGATAGATAGAGAACAGACTTAGATAGAGAACAGACTTGAACAGATAGATAGATAGAGAACAGATAGATAGATATTTTAACTTTCACCTTGGCAGTCTTTTCAATTGGCAGAATAGTTAAAATTATTCAATACTAGCTTAAAAACCGCTCTATTTGGGCGGCTTTTAAGCTCCCTCCTGCGAAGGGCTCCTTGCTGGGCCTTCATCACAATAGGTAGGGAGGAGTAGATGCGATAGGCAACAATAAACTACAGAAGAACTCAAAATTGATGGCTGCATTTAAGTATTGCATTAATATCTAAGCTTACCTTTTAAAAGTTCAATTATGATTTTTCTGTCGCAGCTTAATTTAAAGACAACTCGGTGTACGTAGGTCTTTACTTTTCGTATAAACAATTATTTTTATTTCATGGGTGACTTTTGCTGGATTTCGCAATTAATTTCGATTATTCCCAAATTTATAAAAATTGTTATTGTATAAAAAATTCGTCGCAAAAAATCACGTAAAAAAAAAAACAAAAAAAAAAACACCGAAAACAATTTCAGGATTGTGGGTTCCGGAAGCGGCCCGGAATGTTTGTAATTTGCTGACGGGGTCGGCCTGATTCTAAAATGGTATGATATGTTGGGCTACGGTCTCTCGGATTAAAGTTGAAAAAGTAGGATGCACTAACATTCGCATTTATTATATAAATGACGATTATTTGATCCTCGTCCAGCCTTTGACAATAGACTTGAAAGTGACAAAACAAAATATTAAAACAATTTTATAACATATTTTTTGTTTAAATATACGGTAGGGTTCGTCAGTATGGAAAGTGAAATTAGCGAACTAAGTTCAAATTCTGGGCTAGTTTACTGCATTTGGATTTAAGAACATTCGTCTAAAGAATAAGGGAAACCCGTCTAAGGACATTTGTCTATGGAATACCCGACTAAGGTCCTGTGATCAAAAGAAATTAGCGACTCTGTTGTGGGACGCAATTTTAGATTCGGCCTTTTTTTCCCTCTACACCGGTTTCTTGGTATTTAGCATCATTGTCTGCCTTGTATCCGCTTCGTTCGTTCTTTCTATCACAACTGCACATATCGTACGATGTACCCCGACAGAACTCACTCTTTTCTCCAAGATGGTCTCGTTTGACGAAACGAGGTACTCGCTTTCTCTCAAATTGAAGTCCTACATGCCATACCCATACGAACAGTCTCATCGAGACACCGACAAATCACCTTCACCCCTTCCGCCTCCGACTCGGGTTCCGGTGCACTATGCCTTCTACAGGACCATTGGTCTATAATATTTTCTTTTTATATAAATTAACACTTTATTCATGTACAAAACACTCAATTTAATTAAATTTCGGCCTTGTGCCACATATTCTGTTAACGCGGAATTAAATAAACTCAATTTTATTAATATTCTCTATATTACAGAATATGACAAGATCTCATGGACTCTTTTTTGGTTTAGTGCCGGTTCATTTTCGCGTAACTGCTCTTGCGAAAAAAACATGGATCTCCCACATTTATGGGTTAAATTATTTAACCCCTAAATGTGGGAGATCCAATCTAATCTGCTATTTAAGTTAAATAGCAGATTAAACTGGTCTCTCTAGCCTTGAGTGACAGTGTAGGATGACAAAGTTGAATTCAAAGCCGTGGAGACAGCAACGGGGAAGTAATGGCCATTCGCAAATAGAAAAGAAAATGTAGAGAGCCATGATCGCCTACGTCCTGATGGTTGGATTGAAAATAAAATACCGAAGTGAAAATTCGATCGAAACATTGTGATTGTAAGAATACAAAGTTCGAACTAACCCTCAAAGGCAATGATTAAAAATTTTTTAAACCGAAAGGAGACATTTTTATCACGTGACTTTTTTTGTCTTTTTTATATTTTCTGATTGAGCTTAAAAGCATCCGATTTGAAAATGATTAAAATAAACTTTTTTGGCTTTTAAAAGATCTATAAAACATAGGTACAGTGTAACCCGGATATAAGAGACACGAATATAAGAGAAACCCGGATATAAGAGAGATTTTATCTGGTCCAAAATTAGAGCCATACTTACCTAAACAAAATAGACCAAACCCGGATATAAGATAAACCCAGATATAAGAGACTTAGTCTCCGGTCCCGACAACTCTCTTATATCCGGGTTACACTGTATAGATATTTCTGCATTTGTATTGCTCTTTCTGACACCGTTGCGAGCATAATTGTCTTTTGAACAGGAGGAGTGGTTCATCCCTTGTTTCCTGTTTAGGACTGGGCTGCCGGTGGTTCTTTCTAAAGTCTACTTCAACTCTACGCTTCTAACACCTCCGTCTGAACTCTGAAATTCTATTCACGAATTATTTATATTTGTTCCTCTCCCAATAGGAGTAAATAGGTTCGCCTATCATCCGATTCACACTCCTTCGCCATCTTTTGGACAGGAGCAGAGATTTATCCCTTGTTTCCTGTTTAGGAATACCGGTTCCTTCGAAAGTCTGTTCATTTGCTTGTTTTCCCAATCACAACATTCTTGACCTTTTCAAGTCTAGTGTTAGCCGGTATTTTTCCTGGTGTTCCTTTGCTTGCATCCTTTCAAGACCTCATCGTTACTCACACACTCGGTCCATGATATCCTTAGCATCCTTCTGTAGAACCACATCTCCGTCCCTTCGAGTCTCTTCTTCATCTTCGGGGAAATATTCCAACATTCGCTGCCGTAAAGAAGGACAGATGTCATGTAACAGCTCAGTATACTTTTCTTCGTTACCAAAGAAATCCTCCTGTCTCGCAATACTCTGCCCAGCTTTCTGAACGCGCCCTAAACAATCCCAATACGTCTACGGATCTCAATGTCGCATTTACCGTGTCCTCTGTCAGAACGCTTCCCAAATATTTAAACTTCCGCGTCTGCTTGATTCTAGTGTTCCCGACCCGCAAATCGTATTTCGGCCTCATCATTTTACTGATGACTATGCATTCTGTTTTCTTGTAGTTTATGCTTAGTCCCTTCTTCACACTCTCCGTCGCTACCTTCTGTAGGAGATTGTGTAATTTCTTTTCCGTGTCTGCTATCAGTACTGTGTGAAAACAAAACTATTAGAGAATAGTTATGAATACTTTTAACTAATTATAGATTACACCATTCTGTTCACTACTGTTTATCAAGTAGTTTTGTTTTTAAGGTTAGGATTAATTGAACTTCCAGCTGTCTCAACTGCTATTTATAAGGTAGAGATTTACATATGAATAAAACAGTCAGACTGACTGTTGTATTCATATGTAACTATCAGCATTAAAAATCTTATAATTTACTTGATCTGAAATACGATCTCTGCCACAAGCCATGTCTTCCTCTCCGCTTCTTTATACTGTTTCTTTATCTTAAGAAATATTACTTTTGATATATATATATTCATTCATTCCATGAAGTTCATTCCTTGCCCTTTCTTACGCTCATACAACGCCACACAGTAACCCTCTACCTTGAGTTACTCTTTGGCCTTGTATTGGCTGAAAACTAGTAAAAGAAATACTGCATTTTTTATTCTTCGATTCCTTGTCGCCCTTACTCTTTTTCTCTCTTCCGTTTTTGTGTTGAATTTGTTTATCAATTTTTCGTTCGGAATTTTTTTTTAATCTACCCATGGCTTTGTCCAGCCATATTGCTTTGTAATTACATATAAAATGTCATTTGTTTTCTCTTTCTTCCACTGTCCCCGCCATCTGTATTTCTCAGTCCTCTTTGGTCTTCGCACTAATTCCACAATATCTGCAGCTGTGTCATCAGGCTCCTTCCACACCCGCACCACCTCCACCACTGTATATTTCCGTCACCACCCCCACGTCCTACCTTCTACAATTACTTTACCATGTCCCCTTTTTTAATATCTAATATCCGTTTCCTCTTAAAAAATTTTCCCACAAAACTTTTGCATCGTCTTGTTTCCCATCTTAAAGATTAAAATCAAAGAAGAAAGAACGCAGTTTTGGTATTTATTCTGACTCTTTATTCCAAATCTTTTTAAGATTTGGGGGTTAAAATAATTCTTTAAATTTCTTTGATTGCTTTTTTATAGAATTTAAATCCAGTTTTCCTTCTCTTTTTCCATTGTTGCGAATTCATCCGACTTTATATAATTATCTAATGGCCAATTACTGGGTTCTTTGTTCAAAAAGCAATACCAAAAAATGAACGTGGCACAAAAATTGAAAATGCTGGGTACCCTGAAAGAGGGAGGGGCACGAAAATATATTTCGGCTGGGTTTTATTAGTTTTCATTCATTGTGGGGTAAAGTGAAAATCAACAGCAAAATGTTTGTTTCTGGCGAAAATTTCTTCAAAATGACCCCCCTCCTCCACCTTTTAAGAAACACGCATCACGATATCAGGAATTCTAATAGCATGTTTGCAATCGTTGCAGAAAAGAAAGGACAAAAAGAGAAATTTCATCTGACTGCCAGTTCTTTTCACTGTTCAATATGGCATTGCTACATGATATAGCAAGCTCCTGTGGTATAGCGTGCAATTTCAAATCTTAGAATAAATCTGCATGTATAATTGCATGTATTTTGTGCATGATACTTTACATAAATGTCACACATGGCTTTGTTTCTTAACAAAATTATTTATTTTGTGGAAAAACGTTTCAATTTCTTATCGGATGCAGATGAAAGTTTTAACAGAAAGTTTTGTTCAGCATGAAGAAATGTGACTTTTCAGCTGATGTTGTGTGAAAATAACTTTTATGTTAACAATTACTATTTGTAACCATCTGATGTAAGACTGTAATTTTATGCCTGTAATAAGAAATTATTTATGTCCAAACAAGAAAAATGACTGTACTTTGAAAAGCCATTTCATAGCAATGTTTCTTAAAAAGTATAATTTCTACTTGTCATAGGATTACTGAAGACTGACAAGAAAAAAATGAATCTTTTTTTGCTTTTTGCTTTTACATGACTAATTGCTGTTAGTTACTGTACATGACCAGTTTTGCTGAAAAATAACATTGATGCACATGAATAATGAAAATGTAAAAATTGAAATTGGCAACAAAGAATTTGAATTTAACATTTCTTAGTTATACATTTTTCCCATCTTTGATATAAGATGCGGGCTGAATTATCAGGTAAAGTGTGTGCGTGTGTGTATATGAGCATATAAATCTAAAAGTGGTCACTAAGGTCAACACCAAGTGACAACAGTCTGTTTCAGGCTTGAACGCAAACTTTATGGCCGGAAGATTTGGATTCAAGCTTGAAACAACCTGACATTGAGCACTCTTACCCATAAATAGCATACGCTAAAAATATACTTTTATCATATATATATATATATATATATATATATATATATATATATAATTGCTTTACATTGTATTGAGCACTTCTTAAAAAAGTAAATGCTAAGAACTGTGGATTATGAATCTGTCAGTTTATTTGTGTTTTATTATATATATATATATATATATATATATATGAAGAAATATAGTCTTAAGGTGTGCTATATTTATGGAATAAAGTGCTCAATATCAGAGATAGAGCGTGTGTAAATATAAAAGTAAACATAGAAGTCAACACTTAGAGGCGACAGTCTGTTTCATGTTAGACACAATCGTCAGGCCACGAGTGCTGTTATTTTTCTCGGCTATTTATGTATACGGGTCAGTGGTGCATTGTGGGTAGTCTATTTTGGCGGTTATTTTACCGGAAGTCGACTTCCGGTAAAACTCTTTATTATGCATTCAACACCATCACTTGATAAGACACCGGAAGTGTTGAAACAAAATGGCTATTTTTGTAGTGATTTTATAACATATTTATGTTATATTTTTCGAATAAATTATATATATATATATAAGTGTGTGTGTGTGTGTGTGTGTGTGTGTGTGTCATTCGCAGACAGTACTGTTTCGCTGTATCACAGCTCCTCAGTGCGACTAGACATCCGAATGCCTTAAGCCAGGATTGAGTCCCAACCGATTTGGTGTCAGACAGAGTTTCTACCCCTGAGCTATTCTCATTCGACAGAATGAAACAGCTAAATCTAGCGAATTGTTTTATGTATTTGTGTATGCGTGTAAAAAAATCAGATATAATTAAACAATATCTGTAAAAAGACTACAAAAAGTAAATTATATATCAAATAAGAAAAATATTAATCATTTATTCGCTTTCATTTATTAAGAATGAAATTAAATTCTTTAGCGTCCTCCATAGATTTACATAGACTTCAAGTTGCCGTAAGAATATTTTTCGGTTTTCTTAAATTTATAAATTTAGAAAACCTACTAATGTTACTACTTTTTTTTATAAATCCATGTTGTAAAATAAAATCCTTATATTTCTCTTGATAAAGTCTATCAGGAGGCGAAACATGTCGTTAAAGAATAGTTTCTTCCTTTTTTTCTTTATTCGTGTAGGCATATATATTGGTTGCGATTGGTAAACTGTCGCCATTTTATATTAATTTCACGCATGCGTGTTGTGTGTTTTTTATTTTGTTAACTGCACATTATAGTGGCACCATCTGTGAGAAAGAAAGCATCATGACGCAATTCACTCGACCAGAAATTTGGAAACGGTATGATGTACTGCTTGGCATTTGTGCCGGAAACGAACATTTCAGAGTATTTAGGTGTCAATCTAAGGACAGTGCAGAGGATTCAGATAGATTTGGATGAGTCTAATGGTGATTACGAAGATACGGAATCTCGGAAAACTCGCTCCGATTGTTCTGATAAGAAAAGAACTCCCGAATTTGTTGGTGAGGACCACAGACTCAATACGGAGGCCTACATCAAGTGCCTTGAGGGGGTAATGCTACCCTGGGTTAAGAGGGTGGCTGTTGGAAGACACTATGTCTGGCAACAGGACTCTGCACCATGACATACAAGCAGGAGAACCCAGTCACGGCTGTCTGACAATTTCTGCAACCACTTCACCCCTTATATCTGGCCACCTAACTTCCAAGACTGCAACCCCCTTGATTATTAGGTGTGTAGTGCAGTTGAGTGGGCGACCAACAAAACTCCTTCTAACACCAAAGATGAACTGAAGGCAAGGATTATGGCAGCACTTAAACAAGGAGTGTGTCCAGAAGAATTGCATGAGATTCCGATGTCGTCTGGAGGCCGTGGTTGAAGCCGATGGGAATTTTATTGAATAAAATTTACTCTTTACTATTTCAAGATATTTTTGTGTAATTTTGGTGAATATACGTTAAAATGAGATGTCAGTGTTATTTTCCTTTTTGCGTAATTTAGATAATGTATCCATCGCACCCTGTTTATATAGAATAATGTCCTTATTCTATTTTGCTTATACATAATTATCTCTAAGCCAAACAGCCTAAAGATGAAAACAAGCATCTTTACTTTTTTCAACATGATCTTCTTCCTTGTCAATGAATATTAATCACACATATCAAACCATCTACAGTGAAATGTTTATATTTCAATTCAGAGGCACCTCGAGGCGATGTAATGGTTAACAAGCTTGTCTTGCTAGAAAAATTACGACTGAGTAGTGAGTTCAAACTTCACTGAGTGCCCCATACTTTAGGCCTTGTCCCACATCTAAGCTACGCTTGGAAAATCGTTATATCTAAATTCAGTAGCTATGTCAAGCTGCAAATTTACATGACTATTTTTGTTGATTTTTTCCGCTTATTTACCTTATTTCTTGTTTTTTTCCTCTTATTTACCTTATTTCTTGTTTTTTTCCTCTTATTTACCTTATTTCTTGGTTTTTTCCTCTTATTTACCTTACTTCTTGTTTTTTTCCTCTTATTTACCTTATTTCTTGGTGCCAAGAATCCTGCAACCTCCAATTCTAACTTATAGAATTTCAGGAGAGAAAGTATAGATAAATTTCAGGTTTAATTTCCTTCAATTAATTTATCAAGGTGTTTTGGGAGTTTTTAGACAAGGCTCTCTTAACCATTTAGCAACTGCATCTTTTTTCATTTTCTAAACACACTTGTAGCCGACCGTGGGGGTGTGAAGATGAGGATGATATCTCTTGGTTAAGATTTCCCGCTGGCCGCTCCAGCTACCTAGGAATGTTGGACTTTAATGGAGTCCAAAGAAGGCAAAAGAAAACAAACAAGACAGATATACATGTATGCAACAAATACATATTAACAAATTACAATGACATGAAGACATGAAAAGTTACAGAGTGTTTGTATGGGGAAGTTATGTGTGTGTGTTGAGTGTCCGTACGTACGCGTATTGTCCTAAGCGTGTTCCCAGAATATGGGAAACGCGGTATGTGTGAGAGGTCACATATTGGTGTAAGTGAAAAAGAGAAAGTTTTTCCTCGCCTCAGCGCGAGGTTGCGACCCAAGGCCTGGGTCGAAAAAGAGAGAGCGAGAGAGGGGGTCAGTCAGTATTTATAGTCAGGGGATAGAGACCTCTGTTGAAGGATTAAGGAAATGAGGAGGAGCTAACTGCGACACACTGGATGTACACGAAGCCTACCCAGCTAAGAACTGAATTGACACTCAAATCTTCAGACCAACAATGGTTTTCATTTGATGTTCTCTTATAGTCAGTTGTTTTGAAGAATGAAAGAGTGGGAGCATTGTACAAGATCTAAATTACTACTGATCTGTTGCTATGTTTATGCAGAGTACCTTTTAGCATAGGATAGCTTTTCTTTAGTTTTCCTCCAGGAAACTCGTTTAGTGATTTCGTATGTCATATCACTGGTGTACCATTCCTCTTTAATATATTCTGGCATTCCTTTACGTAAATGGAATTGTACCATTTTGCCAAATGAAGAAAAAAAAACATAATTCCACCTCCTCCATTGACTTTTACTGATAGCATTCTGAAGCATTGATAAACAAATGGATGCTTTACGTCTTTTAAAATATAAAAAATAAACTCTTGAACCACCAAGTATCATTTAGGTTTACATAAATTGGCAATAATTTGAGTCTGTCTGCTATATTCATTGTGAACAGCATCGGTTTCTGTGCATGTTGGCTTCATCATAAACCAGCTTCCTTTCTTTCTATTTTTGGGGGGGGGGCTCCCTTTCGAAATTATAAATGTTTTATCAAAATTTGTTCAGCTTGCTTCGCAATAACTACAATCCACAGAATAAAAAAATACCAAAATAATCGGAGTTACTCACATTTCTTAAGTGCAGATGATATTCAAGGTACTTGCAAGGATTATTTTTTTTCAATTTAAAAAGGAAAAGATCTGTTTTTGGCTTGTTCATTGGGGTGAGCGTGAACGAAGACCAAATACTTAGAAATAGCGCACAAGAGTCGCTCACATTTGGGGCGATCTCAAAGGTCAGTCCAATCGGAGTACAGTTGAAGAATTTAGTGTGAATATTAGTAAATATAAATTCTATTTATTTTGGGGGTTGATTAACAGAAGATTCATTTTAATCCGTACAGTAATACCAGTCATTTTTCACTTTGGTATGTCGTCACTTTAGGTTGGCCAGAATTTGTTTTCTCTGCTACAGAACCTATCGCTTGAAATACAAATCAAATTCTCCAAATTGTAGACAATAGAAAAAAATTGCAAAATATTAAATTAAAACCTATTCTTACTTTTATTTTTTCCTTTAATAACCTTTATTTTTTTGATTGTGTAGGGGGTGATCAATGAATTTACACGGCAAATTGAAACTTCTCTTAATGTTTAAAAAATTAACCAAAAAACAAAGATTTTTTTTTATATATATATTCATGATCTGGTGTGTTTAACCTTCTGCGTACTTGTTATTATCTTCCCTTTCCACTGCATTATTTTTCTCAAAGCCTCTCAATTGCAGTATTCTTGCTGTTAATTTAGTTTCCTGTTACCATAGATGGATATGACAACACATCTATGAAATTCAAACACACTGTACAGAAAATGAATTCAGATACAGAGAGATAACAGTTAACCAAAACTAATATGAAAAGAAATTTTGGGAAATAAATGATTATTTCATAGAGAAGTGTTTTTCTCTAGACATATAGAATGTCTTTCTAATAGATTTTAAAGAGATTTTTTTTTCCCAAGAAAATTCTTGTTCGTCTCTTGGATGTGACTAGATTTTGCTATTTAAACTTGGAATTCATCAATTCTTTTAGTCTCTTTATGTTTTTGTTTTTTTATCTTAGCATTTTGATTATTACAACCTTTGACCTTTCTCGTGTGTCTGTCAGATTAGATAACCTTCATCGAGCTTTGGAGAAAATCCTTTGTCTTTTAGGAAGAAAGCATGTGACATTCTCTTCCCTAACTGTCCTGATTAAAATCTTTTCCGGCAATGTCAACTCCCAATTGGAAATTCATCTTTACTCGCTGCTTTCTCCACTGAAATAATTCAACTTCAAGAATACAACAGCCTGCTTCTCTAATGCTTGGCTCAAATGTTAGAGGAGAGGGCTCTCAAAATCTAAGACCTTATTTTTTTACCCTCATCTAAAACAAATGGTCTTTTCACACAATATGTTCACTCATTCCTTTATTGTGAAACTGATATTTTTCTTTCTTTCTTTTTTTTTTCTTTTTTTAAGGGTGAGATACTTTGTTCCCAGGGGAGGAATTTTATCCCAGGGAAAGAAATCAGAAAGAATTTCAGTCATATGTTAAAAAGCATAATGGTGAAAAATTCTTCGTTGATAATTCAAAACGGAGAATATATTACGGAAGCGGGATGTCAGAGTGGAATAGGATTTGGGACCCTGACAATCACTGCTAAAGATATTTATTTTCTGGTCCAAATACTAAGGGCCGAGGGTGTCGGTATCAGAAAGTTTTTCTTTACATTTTCCTCTTACATCAAACATCTACTGTTTTTAAAAATAAAAGCTACCCATACATGCGCAGAAAACTCAGTTTATATATTAGATTAAACTCGGGCCTTTTGCCAGATTGTTTTCAGTTGAGGGGCTAGCCTATAAGTAAGGGGGGACGTTTTGAGCTGAGGGACCAGTTTTTAAGGGTGGGACGCAATTAAGAAGTGGCATGCAAATGTTATTTTCACAGTGGGTTGGAGGTTTTAGTGACAAGATTACATTAACTATTTGTGACTAGAGCAGAATAAATTTCCATCCTGAAGATTCAAAGAACGTCTTTGACGTTACTTTTTTTTTTTTTTGTTGAAATACCTAAACTATTTTCTTATTAAAGTATAAATAAACAAATTCTGCTTTCAAGTCCATATTTTGTGATTCAAATTGCCCAACAGAGGCTTCGTATTGTATTTGCCGCTTTTAATCTTTTCAAGTTACCCGTGTTTCTCAACTTCAGAATTTTAATGACTTCTCGTCTTAATTCTATTCCTCGATTCCCCCCCACACACACATACGCTGAGCATTTACACATGGGGTGCGGTGGCTGCTCACGATAATGCAATCTTTGAACTAATCTAATTGTCTCCAGATTTTTTCAGATAGAAACTATGTACGTCTTTTTTTTTTTTTATTATTTCTTAACAAAATTTCGGACATCTGCAGAGGGTGGAGAAATGCTACCCCCTCCTTTTGGAAGTATATATGTCAATGATGACTCATGGGATGTTGAAGTGTGGCAGCTGGGGACCCTACTGAGACACTGCACAATAAGAGGCATGTAAGTTCTCACGGATTTTACAAACATAAGATTAATTTGGTAGGACTTAATAGAAATTTTACATTTTGTATTGCTCACTATGCTTTCTGGTAATACATTTAATCCACCCGACTTTTAATTTCGTTTGAAGAATTATAGGTTAGATTTTATTCCCCTTTTGAAGCTTTTGGTATTTCTATGGTGGGTGTATGATATTCACTCTGTAGAAGGCCTGGGGGCCACTCAAAGTAGAGTGTTACAGAGTAAGAGGCACAGTTTATGAAGATATGTGCGAGAGAGAACGGTTAACCCTGAATTGCTACCGTTTTGTCTTCAGAGGTCTAAGAGCGTACAGCTCCGGACTTCTTTAGGATCTGTCTATATTTCTGAGACGAGGATACGGTCATTTGAAATGAAAGATAAAAACATTTTATCCTCAAAGAGTTTAACTGAAAAATCTAATCTTGTTTCAGTTGACATAGTTACAATCGAACTTTTTAAAATCATTTCACTCAAAGTAAGGCAATAAAGCCACTAAGACACAAGGTGTTACTGTACTAGGCAAGTATATATTTGTTTAGCAAAGTTTTATATATTCTTTTGAATTTGTCCCAATTATCATTACTGCAAAGCAAGGCATCCCATAATATGTTGGGTAGTTCTTGGTTGTAACTCACAACCGCCCGCACTCCTTGTTGTACAAATACAAATTCACGCTCAGCTTTATCGATCTTGGGAATCAGAAAATTAATGATCAATTGGACCATTTTGTAATGACTTTAACCAAATGGGAGTTTGACATCAATTACAATTGATACTTCACTGACCAAAGCCAAATCCAGAATATTTTTTAAAATTCTAGTTGATTCAAGAACATGCATAAGCATTTGTTGTCTATGACAGTATCGAAGAACAGTTAATGAAGTGCTTGTATCAGAGATAAGGAATCCTAATTGACTCCTGAAGTTGAAGTTATCAAGAAGTGGTTTGTTCATAGAGGAAACTGTTTTCTCGATAGAAGGGCAAATTTTGAGAACTTCTTCAACAACCTCAAAAACCACCTAAATTCCAACAAACATTGGGCCCAGGATTGTCACTTGCAGAACTTCAATATCAACTTTCATTTCGGTGTCAGAATTTAGAGTACCTTTAAGAAGAGGTATTACTCTATTCTTGTAAGGAATACCATCTTGTCAGGAGTAGCATCTGGATAGTAACATAGATCAAAATATTTTCGATAACAGTTATAGTTTGTCTATATTTCTGTGATGAGGCATTGTAACTATTTACACTATTTACATCATCCGGACTGTTGTCCTCATCTTTATTGCCATATCCACAATGTTTTGGCCTTCCGACCTTCTTCAGTGGATAAAAGGGTTAGATGAGTGATCCAAAAAGTTACTTGATTCAAAAAGAGTTGTGAGTTCAATACCTGGCGACAGCAGAGGTGAACAAAAACTTGGAGAGTTGAGTTACTAAAGGGAATTAAAGTCATGACACATGGAATTAAAACAATCTACACTCGTGGACTAAATAAAGATTTAAGTTCGAAATTCCGATGTATATCGCCTGAAGAAGGCTGGAGCATACAACAGCCGAAATGTTCTGAATATGGCAATAAAAATGAGGGCAACAGAGTCCGAATGATGTAAATAGTGTAAATAATATTTATAGTTTGGTGGACAAAACTCTTGTCGTCAGTATGTTCCTCGTGTTAAGTTTCAGTCAACAAGTCTTTCAGGTACGCTAAGTTTATGACCTGTCTTGTTTTATTTTCCAATTACATCTTTTCGGCGCAGAAGCTAAGTTAAGCTTGGTTTACAATATTTTAAATAAACATTATAATTTCTGATTTTCTTAAAATAAGTTTTGAAAAATGATAATTGATTTTTAAAAGAATTTCAAACTGAGATTTTCATTGATTTTATAAAATGGCAAAAATAGGTTGCCATCTGTCAATTTTGGTGACTCAAAAAAAAACAAGATTTTTAACGAAATTTTCGGACATGCTAGGAACGATTAAAAAATGTAAAAAAAAATACCCCCAAAATATTTTGATCTTTCCTCTTAATAATAACATAAACATTTAGACGATAAAATTTTGTTTTCGTCAAGTTTGGGGTATTTTTCACCATACTATGCTCTTTTTTTAGTGATCTCGTGGAGGTACCTACGTTAACTGGACAAATTCTTTCTAACACTCCCTCGGAAGATTTTCCATCTGTTGTGAGAGGTGTATGGGGTGTATTGCCAGTGGTAGTACCTATGCAATGAAGTAGTAGACCCTGCTTTATTCGGGTGAATTGGACGGTGGAACTGTACTATTCCACAACCTACACCAGAGTCTCACACACACAACTCCAAGAGTTCGCGTGGGTATTGCGACGACTACATCCCGTTCAACGGCATTGGCCTGCCAACTAAACTGTATTAGAATGGTTTCCATGCCTGACCGGTGAATGAGAATGCCTCTCCTCAACCCACCTGTGCCAAGTGGCCATCGGTCAGTTGCCAGCCTGAGCATAGGAGCTGCACTTCGGAGGTCAGCGGCTTTAGCAGTGGGTAGAGGAACTTCTGAAAGTAGGGACGGTAACCTTAACATCCCCAGTTCAAAAGGAGTCGGTAAACTGTTGAATATCACCATGAAGCACAATTACAACAGTGGGAGTGGTGACCACACAGCGGCGCAAAATAATGAATAAATGATGATGTGAGGAAAACCTCGTTGCTTTGTTTTTATCACAGTTTGCAATTTTAGATTTGCTTCGGATTTTATTTTTGTTCAGTCAGGTACAAAGAAAATTCAGTTTATGGTTGTATTCCTAAATGGCGTGTGTGATGTTTGTTTTTTTTTTGCGTTTTTTTTTTATTTCTGATCTTGGAAGCATTTCTCAACCGTTTTGTCTTTGCTCCAAATATCTTCAAGTTTCATTCATACAGGATAAGGATACGCGCTTCTTCTTCTTCTTGCTGCTGCTGCTGATCGTCTTGCTGTTTATTTGCAGGTGCAACTGCTGAGTTTTTTACAGGTAGTTTATGGGGTACCCTGGTTATACTTTTCGTGCATCTCTCGGCCCAAGACTGTCAGTTGTTAGAATTTTGACTTCATCTCGACATACAATGGCCGAGAAAATTGATTCAACTAATACTTTGTTATCTCACCCTTTGACCTCTGCCAGTCCGCGTATGAATATATTCTGTCCCCGTTTCTTCCTTTCTATGTCTTCAGTGCTGACCAACTCAAAAGTTTACACTTGTCTCTGAGAAGGCCAGCAACATCGTTTTCAAGTTGTTGTTTTTTTAATGTTGATTCTATCTCGATGAGTCTTGACAGCTTTTTCAGATACTGATGTTCCCAGTTTTAGGGTTCAGTGGATTTCTGGAGGTAGAATGATTGTCACTGCTCTCAATAAGCGTGCAGCTTCAAGTTTTGAATTATTGAAAACTGTTCAAGAAGGACGGTTGAAAATCGCGATTTGATTTTTTTAGATTTTTTTCTTAATGATTTTTTTATTTATTTATGTTTTCAATGACCATTACTGGGATACCATCGGGTCCATATGCTTTGTGGGGATCTATGTTAGAGCTGATAGGAGAAACCATGGAAGGGGTTATATGCATATCATTCAACAGAGAATCAGTTCTAAGTGTAAAGTTAGGCTGAGATACTCCAGATGAGTCAAGAGTGGAGTTCGAGAATTTACGGACAAACCATTCATCTCACCATTTCACCTCAAATCGATTGAAGAGGGGGGAATAGAGACCTTGCATTTATTTAGTACCCTATTACAGATGAGCCAGTAGTCACGGGAGCCAAAGTTTTTAGAAGCTATGCGGAGTCTTATTCTCTCAGCAAACAGGGACTTAGCTCCTTCGAGGACTAGCTTACATTTATTACGAGCAGTAGCAAATAGGCACTTGTTATGACGAGAGCTGTCACGCTGGTATAACCGGAAATAGTGGTTCCTGTGTGTTATGGCGGCCGAGCATGCTGGTATGAACCATGGAGAGGATTGCGGTTTCACCTGGTATTTCCAAGAGATGAAAGCGTCCATGCCGGCTTTGACCCAAGAAGAAACCTCAGTGGCGCAATTAGTCCAAGGGGCATCACGAAGAAAATCCCGGAATGAGTCCCAGTCAGCGTGCTGTTAACGAAATGAGGTCTTATAGATAGGGGGTTCCTGTTTAATGGTTACTTGGAAGAAGATATCAATAGATACCACAGAGTGGTCCAAGTTATCAAGAGGGCAGTATTGCGAAGCTCAGCAAGAACGAGGAGAGGATGTAAAAAATAGATCCAGTAGAGAAGCATGTTGCTCGGTTTGGCTAGGGAAACGAGTAGAGAAGTTCATAATTTGTCGTGGGGAGCATTAAAGTCACCTAAGACAAAGATATTCGCAGATGGATGGAGAGGAAGTTCCTTTTCTTTAGTGTCGGCTATTTCGTCAAATAGACTGCAGTCGTGTAGATCGATAAAGGTGAAGGAGATAGCTGACAATGTTTAGCAGCAAGAGACTGAAGCATATAAAAGAGTATTCAGCGGCCTCGAGAGACAATTCCCTGACCATCGGAAGATTATACCAAGGCCAAGTATATAAATGCTGGAATCTTTCCGGCAAAAGGAAAGATACTGTGGAACCAAGAATTCACTGGTAGCAATGGAAGAATTCAAGTTGGTTTCACAAACGGCAAAGAGAAAAGATTCTACGCTGCAGAAGTTGGAACGGATACTACGAACACTATTTACATTATTCGGACTATTGTCCTCATATTTTTCACGATATTTGTTCGCTCCGACCTTCTTCAGGTGGTTGGAATGTCGAACTGAACCCTTTATTTCGCTCACTAGGGTAGACTGTTCTAGTTCCACGTGCTATGTTTAATGGGTGTCAATTTATCAGTTATCTCCTGTTAATTCCCCTCTGCAAGTTCTCCACTGCTTTAACCGGGTATTGAACTCACACTCTTTGGGTCCTGTCACTGGATCTAACCAACGCCTTTATCCACTGTGCCATGTCTCCTCAAGGAAATATAGCACAGTGGATAAAGACGTTGGTTAAACATGGCACGTGGAACTAGAACAGTCTACCCCAGTGAGCGAAATAAAGGGTTTAGTTCGACATTCCAACCACCTGAAGAAGGCCGATTCGTACAACGGCCGAAACGTTGTAATAAATATGGCGACAAAGATGAGGACAATAGACCGAATAATGTAAATAGTGTACATAATACCTCATCTGAGAAATATAGACAGATACTGAAAGGCCGTAACGTTGTAATAAATATGGCAACAATGATGAGGACAATAGTCCGAATAATGTAAATAATGTACATAATACTTCATCTCAGAAATATAGACAGATACTACAAATATTGGAGAAAGAAAGATTGAGTCGTTTTGATTTTTTTTTCTTGTTAGCTGGTTTAGTTTTATTTCTTTTTGTTATGATTTCCATTAGATATTTTGAAGGGAGAGAAAAAAGACCACCATAGCTGTTACTGTCGTCAATGGCAATACAAACCAGTCAGTGCGTAGCTGAGAGCAGAGCATAATGTGGCCTCAGGGTTGCCCAACGGAAATACATGCTGGGACACCTACCCATGCGCGGCATGGCACTACAGATACCCCCTGATATTATGCGACTGTTGATCGGGGCAGCCTCTCTAAGCGCTTACCAAGGAGTCTGGGCTCCTAACGAAAAAAGCAGAAGCAGCAGCAAACTGCCAACACGTTACCCTCATGATGGAAAGTCACAGCCACTAGTCTGAACACCAAAGAGTTAAGTCAATTAAATCATTGTGGATCTGGTAAGAGAAAGAAAGACAACCGGTAAACCATAACCTGAACAGGGAAGAAAGGATGAACCTCTACTCCTGTTCAATAGTCATGGAAGGAGTGCGGACTGGAGGTTATCTACTCATATTAATTTTTTAAAAATTGCGAAAGAATTCATATTAAATAATGACTTGTTCTAAGTTCTGATGTCTACTACCAACTAAAAAGTCAAGAGGATAAAACTTACTTTTTCAGCATTGATAAATAACAGTGAGTAAGTATATTCTAAATTAAACGTTTTTTTTCTCTACTAAGTCATTTGTTAGTCATTATGTCAATCACTAAAAATAAGTCATCCACAAACAAATACCAATCTTCAAATTATATGTAAGCATATCTGATTAAACAATTTAGACATTTTGCTTATTTTCAATAAGATCCTTTCGTAATCACATGTAAGCTTTGTTGTTTCATGATTAAAGAGAACAAGGAAGGTACCATGGTTGTATTTTTATTTTTCTGAGTACTTTCGATATATTTCACTATCATCTTCAGGGATATGATGGCTAAGACAAATAGTTGTGTGAGTCCGAATTAAATTTTTTGCCTTTGCGGTTAAGCTGTTAACAATTTTGGTCATGCGCAAAGTCACAAATGGTGATTTTTTTTTTAATTTTTGTTTTTAAAGATTTTTCCATATTGTAAATATTATAATGTAGCGGGGGTAACTTAGTAAGATGTGAATTATGGTGGTCGGTTATAGTTTAGTTGTTTTTAAAAAACTGTTTAGTTTTAACGTAGTTATTTCTAAAGAACTATATGCTATAAGCATTTCAGAACATTTATACTATATTCATAATTAATTTTAAGTGTTGGTTTTAGTTTATTGATAAAGATGGCTTCGAGAATTTGTAGTTTCTGCTTATTACGTTCTTGGTGAAATATACGGATATTGTCGACTAATATACTTCTAAATTGTGAATGTGGACATGAATGTTTTTGCAGATAGGAGAATGAATCATTCATGTGTGGTGTGAGCCGACTTGATAGCGTTATTGTAGAATGACCAACATATACATTAGCTTTTTGTCGGAGATGCAATCTCCCAGGGGACATTTAACTTGATATATAGTATTGGTTTTCTGCAATATGTCAACTGGTGGGGAGGAGTTATTATGGATGATAAAGTTGGTTGTATTAAATTTCGTATACTATATAATAAATTTTATTTTTTTTACTTGGATCTGTTAGTATTTATGAGTTTTTTAGGATTTTTTTCATCTTGTTTATATTTAAAATGCATATGATTATGATTTAGAAGATTGATGTGTTTAGGATTATTTGATGACGTATTATGTTCAATTTGATTTATATTAAAATTTGTAACAGATCGCCTTATTTGTTCAACAACAATGTAGTTAGGAAAGTCATTATTAATAAGAGTTTCATTTTTTTAGTTAAGTGTAGAAAACTTTTTGTGTATAAGTTTAGCACGATTTATTTAATTTTGTAGTAGTTAGGACATTCACTTTTATAATTAAGAGTTTATGCTAATGTGTTTTTTATATTCGTCACGCCACTCGGATACTATGATGTGATTGTCGTCATCATTAAATGTTTCTCCATATTTTTTTTACAAGTCTATATTTCTTTCTCGACATTGTTTAACTGGGTAGATGTGGATGCAGAACCTTTCGAATTTTTTTTTTATATTTAAACTTCCTGTGTCTTTTTTTTTTTTTTTTGTTAATTTGAGATTGACATTGTGACAGATAGCAAGATTGTTCAGTATTTTTTTTTTATACTTTGATTATAATTTTGTTAGAATTGTTTTCGATTATCTTCAAGCATAATCAGATCAACCCAATTACGATCTCCCCCTAGTTCCCTGCCCGCTATCTTATTTGGAGTCCAGGACGGCTTTCCGGCCACCCATTAAAACTAAGCGCGACGAATCCACCAGGAACAGTCACAACCGACGGAAAAAGGTGACACGCTCCGTCTGATGGTTGGGGGCATAAACCGCAACGATCCGAAACCAACTATTGCTCACGGTAACATCGGCTACAATCAACCACCCCGCATCGACATGGACATGGTCAACTTTCGCACCAAGGATAGGTTTAACCAGAAGGTAACACCTCTGACCAGCTGGTCCTTGTATACTGAACAAAGTCGTTAGACAGTACACAAGCATCAACTTTGCAAAAAAAAGAAATGTGTCTCCTGGATCGCGGCCACATCTACATCGAAGGACAAGAGATCACGAAGCAGGCGGGCAGCCTTACTCCGATCTTTCATGCCCCTCGCATTCAAGCTGGCTAGCTTGATAGACATTTTTAAGCTAGTTCCTTAAACGTAAACTGGACGGAAATCTGCGGGAGAAAGGACCTCGACGGATTGTCTCAAACTGCCAGTCTATATCGGACATAATTCGTCCGTCCAGGACAATATCGTCAACGCCCGATATCGTGAAAGATGGAGTAACATCGGGATCCTCCCTGCACAGGTTTGACAATTTTTTTTAAAACTTCTGACTGGCTGAGCCATTTTGATTATTGGAAAAACTTTGGGGCGTCGTCTATAAAGTCCCAAACCTTCAATTTGCCGCCCTCAGGGGCTTGAGGAAAATTCCTGTGGTCCTCCGTCGATGCACTTAAATTAAATTACTTTAAATTAAATTACTTAAAGAGGGCCTTCCTCTTCGAGTAGGGGTCCCTCTCGAGTGCCTTTCTGTTTATTTGACAAATTGCCTCCTACTCGGGGAAGAGGATCTTTTTTTGAGGGTGTTGGTTTGGATGTTGGCATAGGGAAGGGAGAGGATGAATACTTAATGTGGAAAGTGGGGAGGCACTTACTCTTGTCGACATAGGCGTCTTCTTTTCTGTTTGGCGAAGCAGGGGTGGATTGGGACTTAAAACGTTCGATGGACCTCTCCGCCCTGCTTCAGTCAGACATTTTTCCTTTTTTGTATTTTTGTCCTCCTCTTCCTCTTCTCCCTACCCCTCTTCAAAGACGCGGACCAGGATAGAGGCATATCCCCCACCTGCCCCCTCCTGTATTGCTTCTATTGTTGTTGCGGGTGTTATTTCCGCCCCTATGAGACATTCTGCTGGAGAGAAGGGGGTCACAGCCTTTTATCCCCGCCTTGTTACCTGCTGCCATTCTCTAAAGCCATTGGGGACCTTGCCGAAATTTTTTGGCCCCACTGCTTCCTTCAATGTCGCTGGTTCCTGTGATGTCGTACGCTTCTGGGGTGGTAGCACCGGATTCTTGCTGCTTTTGATAAGTGTCCTTTGGCGCCACAGGACCAGCAGTGGGGTCGACGGCGTTCCACTATTATCTGGATGTTTCGTCCCCGGCACGTTAAAATGTCCTTGCAGGTTAGCGTCATATGAAGGAAGACCTTCCCGGTGGCAATACCCACCTTACTTTTCGCTCATCACCTCACCGACTTGTCCGTACTGGGCAAAGAATGTTCATTTCCTATATCCATATACTGAGGCTCTTCAGCGCCTCCTCCATTATCTCCCTGCTGACACCCCATCCTTCTCGTCTTTATATCCGTGGCCAGCAGGAAGAACGTCCTATAGGACGTTGCCTCAAAGATAGCGGGAATGGTAAGCAGCTCATTCCCAGAAATTATTTTTTTATAGACATCCCTTTGGGCCTCATGGTACTCCGAGCTCGTTTTCGGTCTATCCGCCGCCTATCCTGAAGGAGTAGAGGGCGGAGATTTTTCTGGTTTCTATTGAGACGCATTCTATTGGGTCTCCCATAACAACACACGTACAGACAAAAAGTTCAAAGCAAAAAGCCTCTAAATACAGACAATAAATCAAACAAACGTGTCGAACAATAGACAAACGCGGACAAAAAATGGGTCACTTATTTTGTCAATTCACTAGCCGAATTAAAAAGAAATAATCTATCTAATAGAAAACACTTGCACCTCCCCAATCTTTAG
>OZ038503.1:5610545-5615545 GCA_964036315.1 Acanthosepion esculentum
TAGATGTTAAAAGTTAGTCTCTGCTGCTGCTGGTCAAAGGCATTGCTGTTAATGGAAGCAACTTTCATGTTGCTTCTGATGACCTGGGAAATCGTGTAAACCAGCCACATTCAGTTAAGCTTGCCTGATGTACGGTCCATTGCCAACGCTAGCCAAGTCGGATTCGCCTTTGTGGGTGGAATGATCATTGGTTTAATAGTGAGTCAGCAGCTCAGGAACGGTTACTGCGAAAACCCGCATGTGCCTTTCTCTGATTGGTCAGAAAAGATGTTTATGACCCTCTGTGGTTGTATTCTAGAAGTGGGTGTGCCAAGACAGACAAAATCCAGGTCAGTTTTTTGTCATATGAGCTGTGCATGTCAAAGTGAGCACTTCTGTTTCAGTTAAAGAATTGGAGTCCCAATGGAGTACAACATTTCAAATAATAAAAACATGTCTGTCATAATGTCACCTATAATTTACTAATTGGAAACTTTTATTTGTCAGTTGATTCAAGCTGTAAAAAGTGTGTGTGTGTGTTTGTGTTAATTATTGTTCATCCAACTATATGAAGCTAAAATTTTTGTTGGTAACTAAAATTTAATTGCCACTAATCCAGGGTGCTCTATCAATACCTCACAATATTATTAGGTCTAAGTTGCTTTCTATCAGTGCCAAACACAACTTGGTCTATACCATGTCTGACAGCACAAAAGACGTGTAAACATTTTAGACACGTCCCCATATTAGGAATGTATATTTAGGAAAAAGTTTTAATGTATTTAAACATGTTTAAAGCAACTATCACTAAACATTACTAAACACTTTGTTTATAGCAGAAGGTCTTACTGTATATAAAAACCAAACAGAATATTTACCATAGGCTCTTTAACAATGTGCTACGTGCTTAGCCAATGTAAATGCAACAATGTCTATTCACATATGCATAACAAATTCCTCTCCAGTAGCCAAGTTGCATCAAGGCTGCACAACTAGTAATCCAAATATTCAAAATTGTTGGATACTTCCTAAAAACTGTCCTGGGTATGACGATAAACTACATCCAGCAGCAAAACCTCTGATCAGGAGGTTTTGAGGAGCGTGGAACCACTTCTTAATTGCTGGTGTTCCCAGGTCCACCCTGACCCGGGGTCGTATCACCTGTTAGGGTCCCAGCTATGGGCAAATAGTTAACCCAGAAACTGAGGTAAAAGGCATTATAAAATTGTAAAAATAGGTTTTAATACCAGAAATACTTTGTAAAAAATTATTACTAGAAATAATTTTTTAAAGAAGAAAACGATTACCAGCAATACGTTTTTTAAAATAATATTACCAGCTATACATTTTTGAGGAAAAAATATTACCAGAAATAGATTTTTGACAAAACAAAATTATTACCAGGAAAAAAAAGTTGTCGGCATTAAATGACCCATTGAGGTTGACATGCTGTAAAACAAAAACAAACAAACTTTCTTAAAAGATCTCTGTAATTTGAAATACAGTTGAATTAATCAGCAAGACGTCAATACCTTTTTTATTAAACAAAAGAGAACATCTTTTGTCGAGTCTCTGCCAAAATAAATATTCCGGCTCAATTAATTCATGTTATTTAATTATTGTTAATTTTTCTCTAAATTTCTTACCTTCCCAGTTCAAACGAACCTGAAAGAAAGCTGAAGTTAATATTTATTTGGAATCTCATTTAATTTAACTGAGTCACCTGAAGATTCAGAAGAGCATTTTAAACATTTCACAGTAAATCGATTCCATAAATATTCAGATTAACAATATAATAAAAATGATAATTTATCTGGTTAAAAACAGTTGAGATATAAAATCAGTCGATTCGTATAAAATTTAAAACTGTTTTACAACTTACACATACAATGATGCTCTCCCTGTTCAAGGCATAAGAGGCACTCCAGGTAAAGTAGACGGTTACAGAGTAAAAGGTACTACCTCAAACAAGGTGATAATGCCACTAAGATACAAGTGGGCCACCGGAAGAGAAGAGAAGGAAAAGACTTTAGAAGAAACCAGAAACTCAATCCTAAATAGGAAACAAGGGATAAACCTCTACTCCTGTTGAAAAGACTGGGAGGAGTGTGAACCGGACAATAGGTAAACCTATCTACTCCTATTGAGGAAAATCAATGTACATAAACAGTAAATAAAAGTTCAAAATTTTAGGTCGAGACGTTAGAAGTATAGAGTTGAAGTAGACTTTAGAAAAAAAAATTGAGTGAAATGAATGTTCTTTTCAGATGTAGAAGTTTAAATAAAACATCTGCCTGTGTATAAGCATGAAAGAGAGGTGGGTTTACATAGAAGAAGCCATTGGAATTTTAGCAGTGGCCTTGGGCATAAGCTTGTTGGTGTAAGTGGATAGACAATTGAAACCGGTTCCTTTGAAGTTGCTGAGAGCCAAAACAGAATCCTGATGTTTGGGTTGCCAACTTCATTTATATTTTCTTTTAGAGGTTTTCAGCTTAGGACTTTATAACAACAAAATAGAAAGATTTGATTGGTTCATTATTCATCCACTTTGTCATGTGATTAGGATTCTATATATCAAACAAATTTAGTGAAACTAATTTTGAAAATTTTAAAATCTATGGTGCAAGGATTATTTCTTGTGCGGGTAGATGTGTGTGTGTCCCTGTGTTAGCCCCACCTCCAAAAAAAAAAAAAAAATGAAAGTCTTTTGAGTAGGAAACTCGAAGAATGTTCCTTGATGTATTTATCCAATCAGAAATGAAATTCCAAGCCTCAGCTTTATGAAGACCGCTTTACCATTTGCTGACATATTAAGCCTGACCTCACCACGTTAAGGTCATTGCTTAAATTTCAAAATATATTGTGAATTGGGCTAACGTTTTCCAATAACATAAAATGGGCAGATTATATTGAATCAATTGCTCGGTCTGCTGCTAAGAAAGTTAGTTCACCATATCAGTTTTTATCATCAGTATCCATCTTGCACATTTATAAATCTACCATTGGTTTGTCCATTGAATATTGCTGCCATATTTGGTTTGATGCTCCTGTTATATATCTTGAGATTCATGACTAAAATCCAAAGAAGGGTCTGTAATATAATCGATCCTGACCTGGCAACTCGATTGCAGTCACTTTCTCACCGACATAACATGGCTTCCCTCTGTCTTTTCTACAAATATTTTCATGGCAACTGTTCTAATGAGCTTTCCTCATTGCTGTCTCGACTGCATAAATTTAAGCATGCTACTAGATTTGCAACTAGGTCTCACCATTTTACTGTTGATCTAGCTAGATGCAACTGTATGTTCAATTCAAATTTATTTTCTCACCTGTTGAACTCCCTTCGTATTTCTTGCTTCCCTGCCAACTACAAAACTTTAAATGCAATACTAATTACTATTTTCCCTCTTCCTGAAACCTGTTTTTTTATTGTCCTTTCTCCTCTCTAAAGTCTTCCCATTCACGTTCACTCCCAGTAGCCTCTTGTGTCCTCGTGGCATTATCACCTTGATTGGGGTGAAATGATTAAAAAAAATAGAATACAAGGCATAAAAAAGGAGTTTTCAGCTAAATGTCGATCTGAGTAAATTTGAAAACCTCTGAGTTTGTTTCTGCTGAAAATAAAATAAAAAATACATGACTTTGCAACAGGTCATATTCAGTCAATTCATCTACAGAAATCTGTGCTAATTGACTCCTTTTATCTAAATGGCTAGAGATGAAAAGATTCACCAACAATTGAGACTGCATGCCAGACTCTTGGCTGAGTTATTAAGTCAATCCAAGTGTTTCATTTCTTTTCTTTTTAAGTTTATGAATTTTACTTCTTTATCAGACACATCTCTATTTGTATGACCATTTCAAATAATAAAACTGTTTACGATGAAAAACTTAATCTACAGAAAATCAGCTCTTCATTATGTTAATTATAACAAATTACCAATGCTGTTATAAAAAGGATTTTGATCCTCACTAGGTGGTCTTATTCCAGATTAATCTCAGGTCTGTAAATCTCTAAATGTCTGAGAAATATTTCAGAGTGACTCTAATTTTATGTTTTCCTTTCTTTACAATTTAATGTACTTTTGTTCCTGTATAAATTAACTGTTTCTCTTTTTGGCATCTTTTTAAATGCATGCCTTTTCCCAAAAGACAAAAAAAAATGAGTCAAAAATCGATTGTCATCTTTTTGGTCAAGAAAGTCATTCATTTGTTTGAAATAAAATAAAAAATACAAATGAAGCCAAACTGGAAAAAATGACTTGCTTGAAAATCATGTTTGTTTTTTTAGATTATAATGAAAATTTTATTTCTCAAGATTTTAATCGATTTATTTATTTGCTTGTCTTTCAAATTTGATAAAACGTCCATATCCCATGATTCCTCATGTCTTGTCCAGTTTTATCTTTGGTTTATCACAATTCTGTCACAGCTGGTGTAATCAACTGCTTTGTCAGCCAGCTACAAAACTGACTGATTTTTTAATATCAATATGAATGATAAACAGGTTAGAATTCTGTTGGCTTTTATGTTACAACTGTCTTGTGTGCATGGTGAAGTCAGTTTCTGTAGGGCATTACTTTTGAGGGCACAGTGCATGCACATGTGCTCATACACACACACATACACACACAGTACAAATGGTGATCATAGTCATTTTCCTAGCTCCATATGTGACTTCAGTGGCAGGTTCAGACTTACTGGTATTGAAAGGTTACTAAGTAGTCCACGTTTCAAAAGGTGTGAAAAGAACACCCCAGCTATTGTTTGACGGATGGGGGTAGGGGTGTCAGCTAAAATCAGGTAAAAAGGAGCGGTAATTTATGAAGGTCATTGAAGGTGGGTAGATAAGTGTGTATGCACACATGTAGATATATGAGGGTGGATGTTTGGTGCAGCTTGGTTAGAAATTTGAAATGGCATAAGTCAACAGTAAAAATTTCTTTTAGTAAAAAAAAACAAAAAACTCTCTCTCTTATATACACACACACACACATATATATATATATATATATATA
>OZ038503.1:5618045-5625545 GCA_964036315.1 Acanthosepion esculentum
TTTTTTTTAAATTTTCTGTGGTGCTTCATATTTCAATGACCAAAGAAAAAATAGGATCGTTTGGAGGACCTTGTAGCATGCTGTGCACCAGTTCTCTGTATCTGGCACTTTCAAAAAGTATGGTCGGTTCTACACAAGTCTTCAATCACCATTCAAATCATATGTGCTGATACTAGTCTGGCTGTTTGGTTCTAAGAACTGAACTACTGGAACCTCATACGTCGGAAAAACGGCGGCAGAGTCCTCCATATATATATATAAACACAAAAACAGAGAATGTCTCATATCGAGAATATTTAACATTGAAAAACATAAAGGAAAAAAAATTAATTATTTTTAATATGTGGAAATCTCCACCCTTTACCTGAAGACGGTCGCGAAACCAGAAACCCGTGTTGTAAAATTATGAAAAATAAAGGATAATATATTTTTTAAATTCCACATTACAACCAAAAAAGTTTGCGGTACCTCTCTTCTTTTTAATATGCACACTTTTCTCTCGTTGGAACCATTATAACCTCTTCATTTTATATATACAGTGTAACCCGGATATAAGAGAGTTGTCGGGACCGGATAAGAAGTCTCTTATATCCGGGTTTCCCTTATATCCGGTTTGATCTATTTTGTTTTATTAACACAGGCTCTAATTTGGGACCAGAGAAAATCTATCTTATATCCGGGTTTCTCTTATATCCGGGGTCTCATATCCGGGTTACACTATATATATATATATATATATATATATATATATATATATATATAGTAAAACAAAAAGAAAGAACAGTAAGATATACAATCCGGTGTTCTTATTAATATTTTTATTTTACAGAACAGTGCTCAATGTAAATTTACAGAGCATGAATTAACTGAAAGGAACCATATTTTTAAACCAGTTATATATATATATATATATATATATATATATATTAACTGACGATCCGCTTAGGTGAAACCCGTGGTAGGTTGTCTGGCTCTTTAGATTTAATTTATTTATATGCAAACACCCTAATCATCAATACTAAGATAACGGAGGATGAAGAGTCATTGTAGAACTAGAAGTACACCTGGATCTGAGATCAAGTTGGTGGCGCAGTTAAATCTTGTTTTACGCACGTTGCTTCCTTCAAGCTTTGTAACTCTCTCCACTTATTTTCATTTGATTTTTATTTTCTTAGATACACTCTTTCTTTAACAAATCAGCAGAGAAAGTCACGTGATAGTTTTCTGAAGACATTTCGTAATGAATATTATTATTATTATTAGACATGCTATGAAAATGAATCGTGTTTCTTGATCAAATATTGATTTGCACGCAAGCATTTTAAATGTTTCCTGAACCATTTTTAACAAATGCTATCAATTTTTCTTTTTAACATATTTTCATTTAAATTGAATTTCTGTTCCACACCAAAAATGAAAAATTTGTACAAGATGAAAAGAATAAATTATCTCTAACACCAATGTTTAAAAAATCACACACACGCATCAATATATAACACACACACAGAGCATTTAATCACCAGTTACCATCACCTGAAGAAGTACAAAGTATCGAAACATGAAAGCTTTTGTATATAGCGATTTTAACATTTTTTTATTATAATCTCTTATAATAAAAATAATAATATATTGCTCTACTTTGTATTAAGCACTTATTTAAAAGTCACTTTTACAACAAAAAAAAAAAATTGATTTACTTTTTCCAAAGAGTCCTGTTTTTAACTTATAACCCCCCTTAAACATTTTAATTTCTCAAAATTTCATGAAATTATGTAAGTGGGTGGTAATATATGTAAAAAAAAAAAAATTTTTTTTTCCAAGATTTTCTAAAAAAAAAATTTTTTTAAATAATCTCATTCATTTCTGAATATGTCCTGAAAGTTTCATTAAACTCCGACAACTATTTGAATTTTGCAAGAATTTCCAAATCAATGTGTCTTTTCCTGGGAAAAAAAAGTGGAACTAGAACAGTCTACCCCAGTGAGTGAAATAAAGGGTTCAGTTTGACATTCCAACCACCTGAAGAAGGCCGGAGCATACAACGGCCAAAACGTTTTCTCAGGTTTATTCATCAACCCAACAGATTGCTATCACTTTAAATCTTATTTTTAGTCGATACTCATAGTTGAGTAGACATTCCATTTATTTATTAAACACTAAACAGGATTTCTTTTCATCTACTGGTCTGAATATTTGAACAATATTTATATATATGTGTATATATATATATATATATATATATATATATATATATATATATATGGGACATGCCTTTTAAGACATCTATGCATCTAACACACACCTGTGCAAGGAATGTTTCAGAATATAGTCAACTGATGATTCAGCTTTATTTATTTGTGATTTTTTTAAATATTTGAATATTATTTTGATTATTAATTGTATCTACAAAGGCTTGCTGAAAAGTTCTCAGCCCGATTTACTTCCCAAAAGCTGATCAAATAAATAAACATAAGAAACATACATACATATAATTGTCTATTTCAGTAGCAATCCCTCTTTTATACAGGTTTCATTAAATACGACTGACAAGGTACTGCAGTCTTTTATTTTTTTATTTTATTTTTCCCGTGTTCTTATAATTTTCCATCCTGGGTAAGACAATAAACTACGTCCAACAGCAAGGCCTCTGATCAGGAGGTTTTGAGGAGCATGGAACCACCTCGTAATTGCTGGTAACCCCAGGTCCACCCTGACCTGGGGTGGTAGCACCTGTTAGGATCCCAGATATGGGCAAGTAGTTAACCCCTAAACTGGGGTCAAAACAATATGAAAGTGTAAAACTAGGTTTTAATACCAGAAATACTTTGTAAAAAATTATTACCAGCAATACATATAAAAAAAATATTACCAGCTATACATTTTTGAAAAAAAATAAAACATTACCAGCTATACATTTTTTGAAAAAAATATTACCAGTGAAAGAAAAATATTACCAGAAATAGATTTTTTGAAGAAAAAAATAATACCAGAAATAGAATTTTTGAAAGAAAAAATATTACCAGAAATAGAGTTTTTGAAAGAAAAAATATTACCAGAAATAGATTTTTTGAAGAAAAAAATATTACAGAAATAGAATTTTTGAAAAAAATATTACCAACAATGAAAATACTTCCTCACATTTCTAAAATATTTTAATCATTTTGAAAGCCTCTTTGGGGATCAATCCAAGTGTTCAATTAATGATAGGTATTACTGTTATCTTTATCCATATTTCTTTTCTTTTCTCTGTCAAAGTTCAGATATTTTTCTCAGTTTTAGTTTCACTCATTATTTATAAATTGAAGATTTTCTTTTCTTTAGACAAATAAATTATTTTTATTATCATTACTGTAAAATAAATAGTTCTTTCCTTTCATTAAACGGACTCAGTGGCACAGATGGAGACATTTACAGTGGGCGGGTGTCCCCGTTACATATCTTGAATTTTCATTTTTTTTTTCTTTTCTTTTCTTTTTTATATCAGTCAACCTCTTCATTTAGCAGACCTGAACTATTTCATTTCCTCTGTCATGGCTGGCAATGAAAGTCAGGGGGTGGGGACTCCATAACACCCTAACTCTATCCCTTGCTAACCTCTCCACTCCACCCTCACCTACATTTTTTTTTCTTTTAGTTTAACCTTAAAGCTAAAGATGATTGCCAAATTTCAGGTGCAGAATCATTATACCCTACTTTATCTAAGATGACCCCCCACTAGTTCTCACCCTCATCCTTATCTAAATAAACTATTTGATTTCCTGTGCGTAACCCAATATAAGCAATTTCTATTTTGTAATTTTTCTTTCTTTCTTCAGTTCTCTCCGCTTAAGGCAGCCTTTGATTAAGCAATAAATAAATTTTTTTTTTTTTTTTTAAAATAAGAAATCATTTATTGAACAAAGTAACTAATAATAACAAAACAAAAGTCATTGAAACAAAGCAAGTTCGGTTGACCATTGATGACAATTCCAGAACAACGTAACTATAAACAATTTTTTTCTATCCTCTGCCAGCTGCAATGATGGAGAAAGCATTACCTCGAACCGTTGCCAGTGAGACACGCTGCAAGAGCCAATCCGTTTCGCGAGGCTCGTTCCTTAATCGAGACGCAATTGCGCCAATCCTCTGAAGGAACGCCATCGAAAGCGGGCCAATAACCCTGAAGTCTCCACTGCCACAGGAGTAAAAAAAAATCTATCAGCAAGCGAAGAATATTTAACTATTTTTTTCATCTCTGCGTCTCGGGTGACGGACCCCGGCTCAACCGAGGACCTGATCAAATTACCAGCCAAAAATGTATGCGCACAGGTCGCAATAAATAAATTGTTTAAGGAAACAAAAGAAGACAAATGTAGATTTTTTTTTTTTCCTTTTCTTTACTTTATTGATCTTCCTTTCATTTTTTTTCATTAGATTTTGTTTTTGTATCTGTATCGACCTTTTGGTTAATAAGTAATGAGAATTTCTGCATTTCAAGCTGCCATCTAATCTCAAATTTACTTCCAACTTGCGGCATAGGAACTTCTCTTCTATCATGAGCCAAAAAATAAATAAAAATATGTTTTGGGATTTAGACTGAAAGAGGACAGAAAAAAGGTCATGAAATTTTACACTTTGTTTTTTTTTTTTAATAATGCTCACCGAAAAGCCACTCAATATTAGGTGGGGGTTACAGAGTAAGAAGCTTAGTTTATGAGG
This sequence comes from Acanthosepion esculentum, assembly GCA_964036315.1. Classification (NCBI taxonomy): domain Eukaryota; kingdom Metazoa; phylum Mollusca; class Cephalopoda; order Sepiida; family Sepiidae; genus Acanthosepion; species Acanthosepion esculentum. Next base: position 5,622,744 of record OZ038503.1, read on the forward strand.
TGAAGATAACTGTTAGCATTTGACTTAAACAGGTTAAGATTGTAGTGATTGGGGAAGCATCCCCTTGGGAGTCATTTGTGGGAAGAAGCTGTTCAAGTGGAACTTAGATCTCATCAATGGAATATGGAGGGAATGAGGTTGGTTTGCTAAAATGTGAATGGTATGGCAGGTCTTAGCCATGAAGGTTAGAACTGGTGGGACTAAGAAATGTAGTTCGTCTGAACATTTTCCATGGAAATAGCGATAGAATAGTGAGAAGCTTGCGATGTTTTGTCTTTGGGAAAGGGGTTGCCAGGTGAAAAATAATTCATCACCTACAAAGACATCAAAAATGGAAAGTGAAGACGGGGCAACTCCTGCCTAAAATTCCATTTTGAGCCTGATCTAGTTTTTGTAAAGGTAGAGGATAGCACGTAGAGTCAGATTCTTACTAGCACGGTACATAAAATGAACCATTTTTCCAACGACTTTAGCAATAGATTATATGTAAGAGTTCCATTTGAGCTCGGGCGGAAACTTAAGTTCCAATAGGCACTCACAGCACAGGGCCTTCCTGAAGGGACACCCATTCATCGTGATAGGCAAAAATTCAGGGCCCGCTCGGTGATGATGGAATGTTACTAGTTTGATTTTTGAGTCACTGAATGTGACCAGCCAGTTCCCCACCCCCACTGATCTGCAAGATCAGAGCAGAGATCAGCTGGCAAGTTCTCATCATCTAGAGTTTTGAAAGTGCACTAATAAACTGTTGTACCATCAGCATAGATATTCACAAAAGATTGAATTATACTCTTAGGCAGATCATTTATGTAAAGTAGGGGTTTGGACCGAGAAGCTACCCCCTGGGGGGGGATGTCTACATTGATCATTTGGGCCTCATTTCCATTCAACATTTCTTTATTTTTATTTGTTGATGTATTGTCAACTGAACAAGAGGTTAGTAGGAGGGGAGTTCAAGAGAGAGTGGAAGACCAAAACACTAGAGAACTGCAGGTGGAGAGTCAAGGGACTTAATCCAGCTCTGCCTATATGATGATATTTGTTTTATATAATATTTCAAATATTTGAAGATGTATTTCTCTGCACACCCAGTTCAACAGAATATAGCAAAGCACTAAACCGAAAGTGGAAGCCTATGCGTCTAGGAATTAAGGACAAAAATTGCTTAAGACCCTTTTGTGCTTCCTCTTTAGAGACAACTCTGCTGTCAGTCATTAAACCTAGCACCTCCTCCCAAAGGAAAGGTATTGCCTGGGGTGGCTGGCCCATAGGCCAATTGAGTAAACCATCTTAGATTAATAGAAGCAAAAACCATTTTTTTTTTTTAAATGATTTATTTTGCTTCAAGAAAACTTTGAGATTGCATTCTACAGAAATTGTTTTTAATACAGATTTCAAAATCTAAGCATATTTTAAGATTTGATCAGTCAGTTGTAATATCAATTGTAATGGACTTTTTGAATTTTAGAATTAATGTGTTCTCTTTCAATCATCTTGGGTGGGTGTGTGGAATGTTTGTGTGTGGGTAACTTGTTAGCCACATTTGCTTTTCGGACTTCCATCACCAAGTCTGATGCTAACCTCCAGAAGGGTAACTCCTTGCACTTTTTTGGTCTAATGTTTTTTTATACTGATAGGAAATGGAAGGATTATATCAAGTGAATTGTTAAGTCTGCTAAGAAAGGTTGTTCACTGTCATGCGGGTCAATTTTTCCCACCCAAATCTTAGGTATTCATAAGTCTACCATTCATTCATGCATTGAATATTGCTTCCAACCTGGTCTGATGGTATCTAGAGATTCTTGACAAAATAATTAAAAAACCCCAAAAAACCTGCAATGTTATCAGTCCTGACCTGGCATCTCAGCTTCAGACAATTTCTTACAGTTGTAACATATTTTCCCTGTTTTTTCTACGAGGGTCATTCAATAAATAAGGTGAATTTTTCAGTATAAGGACTTCTAATACAGATAGAAGCTTACTCTTTTTTTTTCTTTTTTTGTTTTACTCCTTTTTCACATGGATTTAATTTCTTTGGCAGATTAAAAAAAAAACTTTCAGAGTTTTGGCGATTAACAATGATGGCCGACCAAGAAGCATGCTCCAGGATTGAACAGCGGTCAGTTATCAAGTTTTTGGTTGCTGAAGGGTGCAAACCAGTTGAAATTCATAGGAGAATGTCAACTGTGTATGGTGCCACATGTTTCAGACAAAAAAATGTCTACAAGTGGGCTAAATTGTTTAAAGAAGGGCGGAGCAGTGTTGAGGATGAAGAGAGGCCTGGGAGGCCTACAGAAGTGAGGTCTCCTGAGGTGATCGAATCAGTCAATGACCTCGGTGAGTCTGACAGAAGGGTGACAGTGGATGACATTGCAAGGACTTTGAGCTTATCTGTTGGGACAAACGCAGGGGTCATCAGTCAGAAGGAGTCATCTTGCATCATGACAATGCAAGGCCTCACACAGCAGCCCAAACGGTGCACACCATCAACGAGCTGGGCTGGGAACTGCTCCCTCATTCCTCTTACAGCCCAGACCTTGCCACTTCAGACTTTCACCTGTTTGGTCCCTTGAAAGCGTTCACGAGAGGCACGAAGTTTAAAAGTGATGAAGTCAAAAGTGTTGTGAGCGACTGGCTGATACATCATTCCAAAGATTTTTACACTGAGGGAATACGGAAGCTTGTGCACAGATGGGAAAAGAGTGTGACAGTGCTGGGAGACTATGTTGAAAAATATAAAAAAATGTAAGCTTCTATCTGTATTAGAAGTCCTTATACCGAAAAATTCACCTTATTTATTGA
>OZ038503.1:5633045-5638045 GCA_964036315.1 Acanthosepion esculentum
AAATGCATTCTATATATATGTATGTATAAAGAGAGAGAGATGAATCATTGTCAATTATTATTTTCTTTTGACTAGCATTCTTTAATTATAGTTTAATTGTTTTTAGTCACAATTCTCAGACTATTATTTTTTTCAATTAAGCAAGCATTATCAAATCAGAAATGACCAACAAATTAGTTTATATTTTTTGCTTAAATATCATAAAATAAGGATTTGAAAATTGCAATAAAAAGCAATTTAAAAATATTGAACTGTCAAAGCAGTTCAAACATCTGGAATATGCATCTGGAACATCTGGAATATGCATATTGTACTGCTTGATTTACTTTATAAAATAGATATGAATTATTTGATTAAATACCTTTGCCCACATGCACTTACCCATGAGCCTCTTAACTATATAATTTTCTCAATGCCAAGAGTTCCACATTGTGTTTATAGCACATTGAACGAGCACCAGTGTTTCATATTGAAACAATGATTCTTGTACAATCACAGAAGTCGACACTGGTCATTACCTAGATGAGTGACTGATTGGGAATATCAGGTGCTGTAAGGTTGGATGTGCAGGTGGTGTAATGGATAATGGCTCAGTGGAATTGTTAATCAGAGAACCGAGATCCAATTCCACTTGGGTTTCTTATATTTTGTTGGGGTTGTTATGTTCTGTATCAGAATTAGATTTTAACAATTCCCTAAATAATATTAACCCTTATGAGGTTAATATTTTTATTGGCCTGAAGGGTTAATGACGCATTTTAGAGGTTGATGAACACACAGTCAGTTGGGCTTTTTCGATCCAAAATAAGACTTGTGTACTCAAGGTCGGTGAGAGGGGGAGCCAATGAAATAAAAATATTTACTTAGGACTTGTTTTAAACACGGTTCTTACAAACTCTTTCTCTGTTTGTATGGCTTAGAATATGTCAATTGCAACCCCCCCCCCAGTCGGGGAGATAAGACACTGCCTGAAGGAGCCACCTACCAAATAAATATTTATAGAATGAAATATATAAGTTGTTGTTGTCATCAGCATCTGCTCGCATCCAAGCATCGGAACCGTTATCCTCTCTCCCACCAGAGGGAAATAAGTAAATGCTCAAATAATACAGCAATTCTACATATGAAGATTTTAGAACTTATTTAAAAGCATGGATTTCCCTTCAAATTCTAGCAATGACTTAATTTCTATCTGGATTTCTGGAATGAGGATTTATTATTTACCCTATTTACATATGGTCTGTTGTCCTCCTCTTTGTTGTTGCCATCACAATGTTTCAGTCATTGTGCCCTCCTGCCTTCATCAGGTGTATGTCATTCCATGGGACAATAGCCTAGTGGATTAAACCGTTAGTACATGTATTTGGCAACATAGTTATTGTGAGTTCAATCCTTAAGCTGGGCAATATGTACTTGGACTAGGTGGGGGCAGGACAACTCATCACCGTCAACTTAACATTGCTGAATCATTTCTGTGACAAATCAACTCCAGGACAACTCAGGATGAGGGCAACTCATCAGCATGCAAGCTATGAAATTATTTTTGGCAACTTTTTAATAACAAATAAAAGTAATTTATTAAGGATCATTTTATTTAAAAATTTATTGAAAATTGCATGCAATTCCTCTCCAATATTCAGTTAGAAATCATTGGCATTAAGAAGCAACAATCTACAAAATTCTTTCATCTGCCTTCATAGACTTCTTCAAATTATGGTGGGGTGGGGGGCCTCCAATTAATTGCTCTAAAAATACATCTTGGTTTAAAAGCATTAATTCAAGCTTAGCTTGACTGGAAGTTCTCTGTGGCTGAATAGTTACAGCCCACCAAACTTAATGGTGGTTCCTCATAGGGTGCAGGTTCAATTCCTGCTGGAGAATGCATATTTTCTACAAAATTTCTCAAATATTCAGGACATTAAATGTAATTAATACTATTTAATTAAAGAACAAAGCATTAATATGATCAGTGTGTCTATAAAAAAATAACATAAATAGAATAATATCTATCTATCTATCTATCTATCTATCTATCTATATATATATATATATATAGAGAGAGAGAGAGAGAGAGAATAAATTCCAATAACCAACAATTTAAATAAATAATTGTAGTAATTTTTTACGTTTAATTTTAATTCCAAATTTTATAAATCTTTTAATATCTATGATAACCTTGCTTAGTTGTCAAATTTTTTGAATTCTCATGTACTTGTATTTTGATTGGTCATTCTAGCTTATGTAACAGCGTTTACCCCTAGCAAAGGATCGTTAATTAATTTGAAACTTTTAAAACCATTTATTCTACATTCAACATCATCACTTGATAAAACACCAGAAGTGTTGAAACAAAATGGCTATTTTTGTAGTGATTTTATAACATATTTATGTTATAATATTTAAATAAATAATTATATATATATATATATATATATAATTCTATTTATGTTAGTGTTTTTATAGACTTATATATATATATATTACAATGAATCGTTCATACAAAAAGTAGATTAGTAAAGTTAATGATATAAAATGTCGAAATCCTTTCACAACCAAAATTTTAAAATTGCATTAACCTACGAATCACTCGATGAATGTTATGATCCTCGAGTGGAATGAATGATTCATTGTAATATAAATTGAAGTGCACCACATATTTGATATATAAGGAATTATATGGATTATTAGGACAAAGGGAGAATTCCATTGGCCAACTAAAGCTTTGCTCTCTCTCAGACTTTTGTACATTAATAGCCATTGCCACAGATAAGATAATCTATTTTATGCTTGTTTTCCTAATATTTGGCAGCAACCAGAATTTGTTTTAGAAAAAGAAATTTTGGTTAAAAGCCAAATTGAAGGAAAAGCAAGTTTTTTCAGTAAACTTGTTCTGACCATCTTTTATCCAAGAAGATTTTGTTCTCATCATATCATCAAAAGTGGACAGATCCTGAAAATGGAATTGGTTCAAAATTGATTTCAGAATACTTTCCTAAAATGAATCAAATTTATCAAAGTGAAATCTTTCAAAATGGGCAGAAAACCAGTATTGCTAATTTGATTTGCCAAACATCAAATTTATTGAAATATATATACATTTGTTTCACCTGTATTTTTAAATAAATATATATATAAATAAAATATTTAAAACATCAATAATAATATGGCAAATATTTACATCACTTAGCAACACTCATAGTTTTCCTTTCCTTCACACCAAGAGATTTCCAACCATTTTCAACTGTTTTCAAATTTGACCACGTATGATTTTTTCAGTGTTAATTTTTCTGTGTATATAAAGACGGGTCCCTACATAAAATTTCTAAATTTGCCTTGATAAAGTTTCTCGAAGAAGAAAACGTGTTAGTATAAATTATTTTCCTGTTGCCATTTATTCATGGTATCTCCTGAGGAGTGGACTGAACAATTGCACAAAGGTTTGTCTACAAAACTCTGGAGCAGAGCTACTGAATATAACAGCAGTCAGCTAAGTGACAAATCTTATATTTGTATTAATCCTTATATATATATATATATATATATATATATATATATATATATATATATATATTAAAACAAAAAGTGTTCCATGTGTGCTTCTTATAATGTGTAAAATAGATAGGTTGGTTAATAAAACAAGGACAAATGAAACAGTACTAATATTAGTATGATAAACATTTATTAAATATTAACCATCATATGACAGAAATGAAGTACAGAAAGGTTTTATGTTCAGAGTTTTAGGACATGACTGTGTCCTTCATCAACAGATCGAGGAACAAACAGAGAAATGGGAATTACTCACCGACAGATGTTTTTATAGATGGGGGTATTTTCCCGTAGAAATCATATTATTAACAAAAACCCGATCTTTTTCTGATTCCACGATGTGCAAAAATTTTTATGAAAATAAACTTAAATCTAAAATTTTGATCGGTGTAATAGTGTTAGACAGTTATATATATATATATATATATATATATATATATATATTGTGTGTGTGTGTGTGTAAAATGATGGTTGCAACTCTATTTTAAGGAATCTCATCGCTCAGTCCATCTTCAAATATGAGCAGCATGGATGTGGCTTTTTCATCCTACCAGGATCTTACATTGTCTTTTTCAGATGTAGCATTGGACACCTTTTGCAGTAATTTCTGTATTGGCATAGTTCAACACCGAATGGCGATAGTCTGTTTCATGCTTATCCATTGATAGTAGCTCAACTATTTATGTATGTTAGTCATTGAGGCATTATGGATAGCAAGGTCAGTTATTTCTGGTTATCGTTAAAAGCCAGGAAGATGTTAAGGTTCGACTGACCCATGGATTATGGAGACAAATCAGTACTTATCTATATATTCTGTTGTTGTTTTAATTGTTATTATAATCTGTCAATTGCAATGCATTGTTGCAAAAGATTTCCCATTATCTTCTTTACAGTTTAGAATTCATTGTTTTCCTTCTTTTAGACTGGTTACCAACCAAGGCTATAAAGTTGTCTACTCAGCTATTTAAACCATAGCTGGGGAAAGAAGAGATGGGTTCATGCCTTTTCCAAGCAAGGGTGCTAGTGCAAAGGGCAATACAACCAACTAGGATAGAATTTAAACTCTGCTCCTCAGACATATCTGTTTCACTATCTGCTTATCCACGTATATAATATTCAAGTGCACTATTTTCTGTAATCCAAACTCACCATCTGGTTGGATAGAATGGGGGCATCTTTGATATTTCCACTTTGGCCACACCAGGAAGATGTTCAGGTTCAACTGACCCATGGATTATGGAGATAATCAGTACTTATCTATATATTCTGTTGTCGTTGTTTTATTTGTTATTATAATCTGTCAATTGCAATGCATTGTTGCAAAAGATTTCCCATTATCTTCTTTATGGCTACTGAAGAGATGGGAATGGTTATTTTAAATTATTCTAACATCTATCAATCATATCAAATTATGGGCTAGAATGCAATTATTTTAGAGAATTTGTATTGGT
>OZ038503.1:5643045-5683045 GCA_964036315.1 Acanthosepion esculentum
GTGTAGGGTTGCGCTATTTGAATCACAGTTTTGTGTGAATGTATGATGACTGGTTCGTTATCGAGTTGTGGATAATGGTAAAGGGGGCGGGCTATCTTGTAAAAGACCCCAATGACCGTTGTCACCACAACTGATAAAGCAGGGTAAATGTGTGTTATCTTTAAATGAGTGCGTTCAGAACAAAATTGTTGTAGGGAATGAACTGATAACTCTCAGTATACAAAGTACTGATACACCTTTATTAAATTGATTGTTCCAGTAGGAATCTAAGCGTCTAAGGTGTTGGTCTCGGGGATGGGGTGCTGGGCTTGCTTTCCAACTTCAGACGAACTTGTAAATATCTACTTGTATTGTTCTTGTTTAAAATAAACCCTTATACTTTGTAAGTCGCCATTCTAGTTATTATTTTCAATAACCACCCGGAAGACATTACAAAACAAATAAATAAACAAAAATTGTGCATGAAAAAATGTCTTATTTTCTATAGCTTCCCAAACAAGTATAACGGGGCAGTGAAAAATACTCAGCTTGAACCACTTTTTACAATCTGACCTAACATCAGAAATCTTTTTAATTATATTTTTAATTTATTTTTTTATTTTATTTTTTATTTTATTTTATTATTTTATTTTATTTTTTATTTTACTTTACTTTTTATTTTATTTTATTTTTGTTTTATTTTTTATTTTATTTTTTATTTTATTTTTATTTATTTTATTTTCTTATTTTATTTTAATTTTTATTTTACTTTACTTTTTATTTTATTTTATTTTTGTTTTATTTTTTTATTTTATTTTTCATTTTTTCTAGGCTAAGAAATTTTCAACACCCATTTGTACAGAGTTCATTTGATATGTATTCGCAGAAAAGGTGTTTTCCATTGGGGAGGAGGGGAGTAAAAATTCTGAAAGCATACAGGACTAATTGATTGATTGATTTGTTTCTTAAATGGCATATCAACAGCTTCTGAGTCATTAATGCCAAAATTTAATTTTCTTAAAAATATGATACATGTTATTCTGCTTTCACAATTGAATACATGGTAGATGATACTCAGCTTTTATGCATAGGGATATTTGTGTGGACATGATTACTAGACGTGGTCATATGTGTTTTTTATGGTGTAGTTGAAGTTATATTTTGGAATGTAGTTTGATTTAAGAAATTATAGGATAATTATGTCATAATGTCATGTTGGTTGTTTGGTAGAATTTTAAACAGATTTGGCTGAAGTCGCTACACTTAGTTAGTATGGGCGTATTTTTGTTAGATTTACCATAAATATGTTGGTAACTTTTTTATATAAATATATATTGCTGGTATCCTTTACTATAAAATGTATTTTTTATACTTTCATAGTGTTTTGTCTGTAGAGGGGTCACTATTTGTCCATATCTTGGACCCTAACAGGTGCTACTGCCCCCGCTCAGGGTGGATCTTCAAAGAGCAGCAATTAAGAGGTGGTTCCACGCTTTTCAAAACCTCCAATCCCCAGATTAGAGGCCTTGCTGCCAGATGTAGTTTATCGTCATACCCAGGACTACGGACGAATTGAAGTAAGATTCAAAGATAAGATATATTCAAGTATATATCTTGTATTTCTGGATTTTTTCTGAGACATTTAAAGATTCCTCAGAAAAGTTGATATTTGAACTGATTTTAAGTTTCTTGTTCTCTTAAAAACTTGTATGGGTCGGTCGTAATTTTCAACGTTGTTGGTAACAACACTTCGAAAAGAAGATAGCAGCTGAAAATCTTTCACGCACATTTTTCATTTATACTCAAGACCTGATAATAATTGGTTGCCATGGTAATAAATACTGCTTGTCATTTTTAAACAGCTGCCATGGTGCATCAAGGGCAGATAATCCAAAAAATATTCACTACATTCACAGATGTCATTCCAAACTGTCATATTGGAAGAAAATGAGTAACTACCGAGATTCGAGCGTGACACTCTGGACTTATGAATATGTTTTCCGCCAAGTGTATAAATACCAGTGTCAGGCTACTGACTGCAGTTACTATTGAGTGGAACTATTCAGTCGAATTAGTGTGAATTATTATGCGTCGATGATTTGGGTTCTGATTTAGGATTTACCGGACGTTAAGCCGAGCCACGCTACTAACAGGGTCGTCACTGAAATGGTTAATTATCTTTGCATGACTTTTACTTCTTTGTTCTTGTTAAGTATTTATTTGCGGTTGTAATTAAATACTGCTTTATCTTAACAAGTCTTGAGTTATACTTAATTATTAACGGTCCCCGTATGTCACAAAACCCTGTCTGAATGTACTTATCGTGTTTGTGTGTGATTATATATATATATATATATATATAGAGAGAGAGAGTTTCGTCCTATACAAGGCTCGGGGGTCACTCAAGTTAGGGTTGTTACGTTAAGAGACAGTTTATAAGGATAAGAGAGTAAGATAACGGTTAACCCTAGACTTGAACAGGTTAAGATAATATTGATCGGAGGAAACGTTCGCTTGGAGTTGGTTCCACAGAACAGTGGTTTGCTACATTGTAAGTGGCATGACAAAGCTAAGTCGTGAAGGTTAGGGCTGGCGGAACCAAGTAATGTAACTTGCTATATGTAATTTTGTTTTTTGTTTTTTTGGTGGGGGGATAAAAACATCATCATCCCACAACGGCTTTATAAAAATACAAACATAATCAAGATGCGACACAATAAGCATAGGCAAAAACGATAAAATGCTTCAATATATATATATATATATATATATATATATATATATATATATTATAAATTAACTGATATAAAATACGTTTTTTTTCGCTACACAGTAATAACCATATTTCAAAAGAAATATTGTAAAAATAAAAAATATCAGTATGAACACCGGATTATATATCTTACTATTCTTCCTTTTATATATATATATATGTTGCAAAGAAATGATTGTATGTTTTAAAGTGCATATACGTATATTGAGTTAAAAAGTGTGTGCTTATTTGTTGATAGCAACATGTTCTATAAGAGATCTGCCTCCTTTGACCGTTGTAAACGAAGAGAGAAAATTTGATGTTTTTTTTCAATTCCCAGTAAAACGCTTGTTCTGATGCATCATGGAAGTATTCTGTATTTATTTAACTATTTTTTTTATAATCTATTTTTTCTTTATTGTTAACTACCATTCTTATCTGTATTTTAAAGTATATTTATTGCTTAACTTTAAATTTTTCTTGTATTATTAATTATTTTATTTTCCTACTGCTACGTAGTTTAGTATTATGGGTTGGGGGTGATTTAGTGACTTATTTGTTGCTATTACTACACATTCATTACATTACCTCATGAGATCTGAATACTCAATATATTTTTCTTTGTTTTCTTTTTACAAAAGAGTGTGTAGTGATGATATTGTTGTATGCAATACATGGTTCGTTGTTGACTATTTCCCCCGGTGGAAAAAATTAAAAAAACCTTATCCCTGTGGCATCTAGGGATTTGCATATATATATATATATATATATATATATATATATATATATATATAATGGACAAAGTCCGACAATTATTTAAGACATTTTGTTTTTTATAAAAAGAATGTATAAACATAAAAAGTGCCTTAAATATTTGTCGAACTTTGTCCATTCCATAATGTATGACGTCATTTGTTTACATTTGGATACGCATTGGGCAGATATGAATGAATGAGAGAAAATCATGGAGAATTGTGTTTAAAAACAGTAAAATCGACCTTGCTAACCGAATGCTCCTCTGTGGCCCAATCGGTTAAGGCACGTCAGGCTATATGACGGTTCCGTGTAGGATGCAGGTTCGATTCCTGTCGGAGGACGCATATTTTCTATAAAGATTTCTCGCACATTCAGGCCGGTAAATGTTGTTAATACTGTTTATTATAAACAGAGCATTTACTTAAATCTTTGTATCTATAAAAAGAACGTATAAACATTTTAAAAAAATGTCTTATATATATATATATATATATATATATATATATATATATATATATACGCTTCAGAGTGGAAATTAGAATTTTTCTGCCAGACAGGGAGGGGGCAATCTCACGCTTTAAACTACTGCAAACATGCGACTGTTTCCAACCGCCATAATGCAGCTTTCTCTGTGGCTTTTCTATAAATACTTTCATGGTAATTGTTCTGATGAACCTTCCTTTATGATACCAAAACTTTATGAATTTAAACGCAGTACTAGATTGGCAGGTCGGTCTCATCTTTTACATTTGAAATGGCAAGCTGTAACCGTAAGTTCTATGCTAACAGTTTCTTCTCACTTGTGGAACTCTCAGTTAACTTTGATCTTTACAAATTTAAATGCAATGTTAATCATTATCTTCTGTCTTTATTCTCTTTCTTTTATTGTTCTCTCTCCTTAATGACTTTCTTTTCCCCATATTCTTTCACACTCAGTAACCTCTTTTGTCTTAGTTGTTTTATTCCCTTGCTTAAGCTGAAATGATTAAAAAAAACTTACTAAAAATACTTTATCGAAAATAATAAACTCATTAGAAAAGTTTTATTTTTTGCTGATGGAAAAATTGTTTGCTCAGTTTTGATCCCCCTCCACTCCTCTGTGAGGAGAAGTACGTGGGGCGTGGGCAAGACTCTCTCCTGTCTACTCTTCTCAAATAGGAAAAAATCTGCAACGTCAAAAGAAAACGTGGAATACTAGATGATGTAAGCTTGGATGTGCAGGTGGTGTAATGGATAATGACTCTGAATTAATAATTGAAGAACCGAGTTCCAATTTCAGTTGCGTTCGTTACGAACAAATGCCATTGAGAAACGCATAAATCCACCTCTTCTCCCCCCAGTTATGGGTTAATTAGTAAGACTTGTATCACTAAATAATTATCTCAGAAATAAAATTCTTATAATCTAAAAAATATTTACTGGCTTTAAATAAACAGCAAAGTGTTGATAAGCCGTACAAATCGAGTCACTCAATCTCTTTCTCTCTTCCTCTCTTTCTCTATCTCTTACTTTCACTCTCTCACTTTCTTTCTCTCTCTTTGTTTACCTCTCTTTCTTTCTCTTTACATCTCTTTCTTTCTCTTTTATTCTCTCTCATTCTAACAGACTCTTAATATTATCCAAAACGTTGTCCTTTGCCCTTTCACTGGACTCGTTGACCATTAAATGATTAACGCCAGTTTTTCCTCAATAATGCCCATGAAGTTTCTTGCGACCCCCCTCGCTCTTTCTGTCACTCTCTCTCCTCTTTCACTCTCTCTCTATTCTCTCTCTCTCTCTCGAGCATTTTTTATGTGTGGCTGCCCATGGTTGCAGGGGATACCAATTTGTTTCTGCGCAGGAAGCCAAAGCAATATGAGAGATTCCACTTAGCTCGCTATCACATACACAAATTACTGTCTTGGCAGTTAATAGCAACAGACTATTGTTATGTTTTGGTTGTATATTTTCAAGCGCCTGTCAGGCAATTTCTCTTGTCAAAAAATAAAAAGCGAGACAAAAAAAAATGCTCAGTTTGTTGGTTTTAAAATTGGGCCACCATTTGCATCTCAACAAAAGTGTCAAATTTGAAAATAAAAACTTTATTACTGATAAAGAAACCTTAAGTGACATAATTCCACGCAACTTTTTAGCGTAAAATCATTTTAGGTGTTATGGATAAATATTTGTTTGCGTTAATTTTGCTGAAAGTTTTGGAGACAAATAAAACTTGCGCCCGTCGATTCTGGTTGAACTTTTAACAACTTTTTACATAAATTAATGCGCTAAATATGTTCATTTAATCCACCCGTGGTCCTGCGTCAGTCTTTCGGCGACTGGACAAAGTACCCCACATTGTGTTCGATTCCTTTTTACGTTTTTAGTGTAAACAAAAAACTGGAAACGGTCGCTGTGTTGTGGATCTAGGAAGGATGCGTGAATATTTAAAGTTGTGCTGCAAATAAAACATGCAATATCCACAAACATAAATTATAAAAAAGGGTCAAATTGTAACGATATTCAATTACGACAAAAAGGACATGTTTGGGACAACAAATTAATTGTTATATACACAATTTTACAATTTTTGTTTTGTAATGTGATATGTGTGAGAGTGTATTTAAGAGAAAAAGTTCTTTACTGTTTCGGAAATGTTCAATGTCTCTAAAGTAAGTAAAAGTTGTCTGCCTTTTCCTTTTACTATAAAGGTTAAATTTAAATTAGACAAAAGTTTTTTCTAAGAAACATATTGAATGGAAAAGGTTTGTCGTTGAAATTTTTCTAATCTTTCATAAAGGAAGTTTGTTCCAAAATACATTATTATTATAATTTTCTTCTTAGTGTCTCTCTGAGTTTGTATCTCCTTTGCATGTGTAAATATCTTTCTGCGTGTGAGTAAATCTCTGTGCGTATCCATTGAGTGTGAGGATATCAATGCGCCAAAAACTTGTTCGTCATTTCTATTTATAGTTTTTTAACGACTAAATCAGCTCAACGGAAGCTTGGCAAACGTTGTCAATAATTCCAAGAAATGAGTGGGCGAGATTGTATCTTCTATTTTTTATCCAATGGGATCTCTTGAAACATTTAAATTAGGGGTGAATTCGAGAAAGATTTTTTTTTAAGTCGGTTGAGCCTACTTTGCACAAAATTTGAGTGTTTTGTTATGGAAATTTCTCGAAGCAAATATGCATATTTTGCATTTAACAACCAATGAAATTCAAGAAAATGTTTGACATTGAATTAAGGGTTGCTAAAGTTGTATGTTCACAACTGAAATGGAAGGTGAAATGACGCTGTAGGGAGACTACAGTTGTTTCCCTTGGGTCGGGCTAACGGAAGTTCAGCCCCTTAGATATGAGAACTCTCCTGTCCCTTCTTCCCTTTCGTCACTTCCGTGTTTAGGAAGCTCTGTCCTTTTTTTACTTGCGACCACCGGAGTCTACACACGTGGAAATTGGTCTGCTGGTACCCAGCCTAGCGTGGAGAAAGAAGTAAGTCCTGTTAACTCATCTATGGACAGTCAACGGCCCTAAAGTTGGTATGGCATTTCTCTGTTCTCGTTAAACACCCTCGGTCCTTTGGACTATATGAACAACCTTGTGTTTGGGACATGTAAACCTTTTTAATATGTGTATATAATTTGTTTGCATTATTAAATGTCTTGTTGGGTACGGTCCCGTATTTCGTCTTCCTGTATCCTCATTCGGTGTTAGTGTAGCAGTGGCTACACTAATGCCAATATTAGTATCGGTGTCCGGTTATTGGAAGGCTAGAGCGTATTATTCTTCCTAACACGAAATAGCACTTAAATTGTGGCTAGCTGCTACACCCCATACTAATAACGCCATGGCAAGAAATGAATACATGACTCCTGTTTTCAATACATTGTTATTTATTCACGGATTCACCCGGTACGGTCTGGGAGTTGGTAGGTAACATTTTGGACATCTTCACTACCACTTCTGTTTTCTATCACGACAAACTAACGAACAAGATCTTCCTTTTTGGTCCGCGGGAACTCGAACTTCCTCTAATTCTACCCCCCCCCCGACTTTAACTATTTTTCTCCTCACCCTGACTGCCGATTCTACTTCACAGCGTGTAGCTTTCTGATTTTACCTTTCTATATCTCCACTTGACGGTTTACACTCGTTAACGAGTGGCTTGTAACTGACATTTTACTTGTATAACACTGTGACCGGAACTCCCTACCTTCTGTTCGAGTGGCACCTGATCCCAAAAGATTTTATTTATTTGTTTCACCTACATTCTCCCTACTTGTGAACAGCAGGAGGCTGCTTTGAAGACCTCCTAACTAGATTTTAAACACTACACCCTTCAAACCGAAATAAAATCATTTAGGACTTACTTGACTTTGCTTCTCTTGGGGTGGGGGTCGTATAGCCTTCTTTGTTTTGCTTTGTTTTTTTTCCGTTTTTTTATTGCTTCCTTCACTGGTGCCACATATAAGCAAAAGATATTTCAGTGTAGCTTAGTTTTTGTATAAGGCTACACGTATTGGGCACCCAGTGGGGCTCGAACTCACAACTAATGACCTACAAATTCAGTTTGTTGACCATTACATCATGTTGAGATATCCGCTCATGAACAAAAGTTAACCGTAATTAAACAAACACGATACAAATAAAGAGATCGACAGCAGTTGTTGGAGTTACAGGGTAGAGGATGGGATATCTTGTGGGTGGCTTTTTTTCTTTTTTCTTACCGAAGAAAGAAACCAGCTGCTCTGTGGGCTAATAGACCACAAGAGAGACTAATATTTGCCACATTCACCCAGAGATAAGATACAAGTAGATGATAGACTAATCAGTGAGAGACAGATATGGTAGATGTTGGGACAATGTATCAGAATTTGAAGCAACGTGAATTTTTTCCACTATTTGTATTAATTGTGGCGGCCATCATTGTTCTCTTCGGAATGTTTGTCGATTTCACTGATTCTGAACAATTTCCATTCTTCCAGATGTCTTCGGGACAATACTCTGAGAATGACGATTGCCACATTAATCAATTCTTTTTTACTCTGTCATCTAGGAATATCAACGTTTCTGATGGAGAAACTTAGAATTCTGGATTGACTGAGCTGTCTCCATTTTAATATCCCAAAGAATTTTCTTTTCTTTTATACTTTTTTTTTTCTAAAACAGTTTCGAGTTTGTGTGTGTGTAGCATTTGTTACTGTGATCAAAACCTATTCCTTTGCACAGTTCTCAATGAATTGCCATTCTTACATTGAATTTTTGTGCTCGTTCGGAGTTAATTTTCTATATTATAATATACAGACACACACACACAGACACACAATTTCTACGCTTAAAACAGGAACAGTTTCTAATTTTTATTATATATTTATTTTATTTTTTTTGTATAATAAAGTCATTTTCTGATTCCCCAGCTCTTAGGACTTACAGTTATATCACGTTGAAACACCAGTTCCTACGCGGTCGCCGAACTTGAACACTGTCGATCCTGGTCAGTACCTAGATGGGTGACCGTTTGTGAACACCAGGTGCTGTAATCTTGTGAGTGTGGCTGGTGTAATGAATAATGACTTGGAAGAGTTTCGATTCTAGTCGGGTTCATTAGATTCATTTACGCGCAACTATCCTTGTTAAAGGCATGAACCCACCTCATCTCCCCTCACCCAGCTATGAGTTAATTAGTAGAACTTGTATCAATAAATCATTATTATCCCCCACCAAATTCTTACAATCTAAAAATTATTTTCTGGCTTTAAATAACCTGCAAAGGGGTCGATAAGCCGTTAAAAAAACAAATCCATCGAATAAAATCCACATCTGTTAAGATTCGGGTGGGCGAGGGGCTAATGTCACGGGGACATGCCGTCAACTGAAATGTATGGTCAGCATATACACTCAGTTCAAAAGCTTGAGGTGACCCCTGGTAATTTTAAAAATAGTCCCAAAAGTATTTGTTTTGTACATTAAATAAGAGAAAATTATTATACATGGTTGAAAAAAGTGAGACATGATTTTTTTATATTAGAAATTTTATTATGATGAAAAGAAAAAAAGCATTTTATGATTAAATTTTGCTCTCGTCAAAATATCCTCCTTTAGCTTTGATTACTGCAGCACAAATTTTTGGCATTCGTTGCAAAAGTTTCTCAAAGTATAAGTTTGATAATAGGATTCTATTATTTTTTTAATGACCCTAAGAGTTCTTTCTCATTTTTTTTTTACTCTTCTGTCAAGCTCATCCAATGCTAATTGGGGGGGGGGGGGGGGCTTCAAACTTTTGAACTGTAGTGTATGTCTACTGTAACAAATATCCAGTATCTTTGACTTGTGTATTATTGTGTCAAAGAAAAACAGCAATCATATTGAATTGTCTCTTTGTACTAATAGATTGTACCATTCCAGAAAGTACCTGATGCCTATTACCATTTACAAAAGTCAGATCAGATAAAAAAAAAAAATTTTTAAATGGACTACTGATGCCACATCTGGTCTGGCGCTACCTAATCCCTACTTTCTACTCTTGACAAGGTTCAAAATTGTTTACATAGTCTTGTAAGGAGATAACTTATTTTCAACTTCACAGCCCTTTACTCTCAGACTAAATGTAGCAAGTTTATCGCTAGGCAAGCGACATTGCTTAGTTCCAGTTAAAACCTTCCCACCAAGAACCCCCCCACCTGCCACATACACAGGCTGGAACCCTACAATTCCCTTCGTATTCTATAAGCAAGAAGGAAGTTCCACTCAGCTTGGTTTACAACCACATCACATTGAAACACTGGTTCTCGTACGATCACCGAAGTTAAGCAACATTGAGCCTAGCCAATATCCAGATGGGTGACTGCTTGCGAATACCAACTGCTGTAAGCTTGGATGTGCGGGTGGTATAATGGATAATGGCTCCGAATGGTTAATTGGAGAACCGAGTTCCAATAGCCGTTGGGTTTGTTATAGTCACTTACGCGGAAATACCCTGGGGAAAGGTATGAATTTACCTTTTCTCCCTCCTATCTATGGGTTAATAAGTAAGACTTGTATCACTAAACCATTATTATCTCAAAAAAAAAACTTCTTACACTCTAAAAATATTTCCTGGCTTTAATTAATCTGCAATGGGTTAATGAGGCGTAGGAATCGAATCAATCAATCCATTTGGCTTCTTCCCTCAAAAATAAAAAAAATCTCCATCACTATAGATACACATGTATAAAAATCTACAAATTGATAATGGCCGTCCTGGGTATGACGATAAACTACGTCCAACAGCAAGACCTCTGATCAGGAGGATTTGAGGAGCGTGGAACCACCTCTTAATTGCTCGTGTTCCCAGGTCCACCCTGACCCGGGGTGGTAGTACCTGTTACGGTCCACGCTATGGGCAAATAGTTAACCCCAAAACTAAGGTAAAAAGCATTATAAAAATGTAAAAATAGGTTTTAATACCAGAAATACTTTGTAAAAAATTATTACCAGAAATAATTTTTTGAAGAAAAAAGAAATATTACCAGCAATACGTTTTTGAAAAAAATATTACCAGCATTAATTTTTTTTTCTACATTTTTGAGGAAAAAATATTAACAGAAATAGATTTTTGACAAAAACAAAAATATTACCAGGAAAAAAAAGTTGTTGGCATTAAATGACCCACATTGAGGTTGACATGCCGTAAAACTGAACAAACTTGATAATGGCTAATAGAGTAACCAAAAGCACTCAGATATATAGAACATTCGGACAGTTTTTACACACTTTATGTCCAGAAAAATAAACACTTATAGGAACACAAGAAAAACTACCTTAAATGTTTAATCGCAGTACCTTGTAAGTCGTCTTTAATTAAAGTGTGTGTGTGTGTGTGTGTGTGTAGAACAATTTGGGGAGAAAGATGTGTGACGCGTTTCATCCTTGAAGTCCTAAAGGATGAAATGCGTGACATGAAAAATGAAAACTTTTTTCCACTTTGCCATACATCTTTCCCCAAAATTGTCCTTGATATATAAAAATTTATATATATTAGCACATATATATATATATATATATATATATATATATATATATATATATAATCTTTAAGAATTGTTATCCGATTAGAAATGGCCAAAAGGTAAACTTGAGGCTTTTGCTATGAAGCGATTAACTTCGCGAGCGGTCAAACCAACTTGAGGTTTTTGATGCAACCCATTGATTATTACATGCATGAACATCAACTTTCCATTGTCTTGTCACGGAAGTTCTCCCCCCCCCCAACCGATTTTGAGTCAAATCTCGCCAACCCGTCGTACTGAGAACATGTGCAGTATTTTTAATGGCATCTTCTTTTACACACTAGTGACAACTCCTACTCTGACAACAAATTGGTGACTCCGCTATACAAGCAATGAATTTGACAAGACAAAAAAAAATTACATCTAAAGAGAGAAGGGGGGGATGAAACAAAATGCGAACGAATGAAGGTAAGTCTGGATGGGAAGACAAAAATTGCGATACATTGAATTTTTTCATGGTGAGAAAATGGAGCAAAAGAAAGTCGAGAGAAAAAGAGAGTAGTAAAAGAAAGACAGAGAGAGAGAGAGTATAAAAAGACAGAGAGAGTAGCAAAAGAAAGACAGAAAGAGAGTGAGAGAGAGAGAGAGTAGCAAAAGAAAGACACACAGAGAGAAAGAGAGTAGTAAAAGACAGAGTAGCAAAAGAAAGACTGAGAGTAGCAAAAGAAAGAGAGAGAAAGAGAGTAGAAAAAGAAAGAGAGAGAGTAGCAAAAGAAAGAGAGAGAAAGAAAGTAGCAAAAAAGAGAGTAGAAAGAGAGAGAGTAGCAAAAGAAAGAGAGAAAGAGTAGCAAAAGAGAGTGTAACAAAAGAAAGACAGAGAGAGTAGCAAAAGAAAGATAGAGTAGTGAAAGAGAGAGAAAGAGTAGCAAAAGAAAGAGAGAAAGAGAAAGAGTAGCAAGAGAGAGAGAGTAGCAAAAGAAAGACAGAGAGAGTGCATTGGAAAACACATCATTTATTCCTTTTCGATATATACAAAAATAATTCCATCTTTGTAAAAATTAACTAAAAATAGAGATTAATAATAAACATTGAAAAGGATAAGGGAAAGAACGAAAAGATACAAACAATATGTGTGAAAGGAACTGTTTCATGAGATAAATGGATTATCTTAAATATCAATACCCGAGGAATTTCCATGAGTCCAGCTATTTTTTTTTTCTTAAAAAAAATCGCAGAACAATAAAAAATGTTCTTATTGAAAGTAAATATTCAAACAGGTTGTGGGTGTCAGTCAGGCTCTTTCCATGGCTGAATAAACAAATGTTAAAGAAACACTGACAATACATATTTCAGGTATGTATATCGTCAGACACAGACAAACACACACACTGTAGAGTTTCCTGGGATGTGTCATGTCCATAAAAATCAATTAAAGTGTTAATTTTTTTTAATAATTCTAACAATTATAATTATCATTAATTCACTCATTTTAATTTAATGTGAATCTATCCCACTTTTCTCCTCTACACAGACACGTTACATTCTCACTATCGGACAAGCAGTTCACATAGACCGGTCGTCAAAACATGCATCAACGAAAATTTCGGCTCCTTTTCACTTTTCAGGCCATAATAGTAATATTTATCTCTTAGCACAGCAAAAAGTTGAGGTAATAAAACCCCAGACACTTCTTGTATTTTCCAAATAAATTATCTGGACACTCGTTACACACATCTATAAATAAATTAAAAAAATAACATATAAAAAAAACTGTTGTGCATAGACTTTGCTTCTTTATCTTCTGATCCATATTTGATTTATATTTGATCCCAAACTTACAATTTTACTTAGTAATACTTTCGTTTCTCCAGCCCCATTTAATAAGCAGATAATAAATATAAACTTCTTTTCTGGTTTCCACCTCTTGCTCTTTCTCATTTTTACAAGTATTATTTTTATATATAAATGTTATGGGATTTAAAATTATTTACTCCAAGTTATAACACCCCTACAGCTGAAATACTTATTTTTCTTCTCTTGAATACTAAACCTCATTATACTGGTATCCATGAAGAAATGGCTCTATTTTTGTCTATCCGCCTTAAAAGTCTCACTCAGTTTCCATTCACCGAGTGACCAACCAGAAAACGTCTTTTAATTAAATCATTACAGGAAATACAGTAAAAGTCGTTGCAAGATAGAAAGAGAGACAAGGTTTGATTTAAATAGAATTCTCGCAAACTGCTCTTCTGGCTAAATCAGCACCAAAAAGTAAAAATTGAATACATCTGCCAACTGGTCAGCTTTCTCTGAATGTAGCTTTTACTTTGATCCATTCTAAGTTTATGAAAATGGTAAACAACTGATGCAGACTTAGTTCAGCAGACAGCAACTGATATTTATCATCATTTCTCATCAATGAATGACACCCCTATGAAGTTTAAACTGTTCCTACCCGCCAACTGTCATGCTATAAATTCAGTTCACCTTTCGTTGTGTTAATCTCAATAACAAATGTGAAACGTGGTGGAAAGAAACTAATTTTGTTAATGTTAAAATGCCTTCTATGATTATTATTACTACTACTACTACAGGTTGAGTATCCTTTACCCGAAATTCTAAAATCTGAAAGAGTTTCAGGTGCTGACATGACTTGTCACAAATGGAAAATTTCAGAAAGATCAACTACATAGCCTATATTGGCGCTAGATTTTTGTTAACGATCGTCACAGCAACACCTTCGTTCGTGGATTACTTATCAGGTGTTTCGTGCTCAGTAAAGATATTATTCAAAATGTCAAAAAATCTGGCATTTATATATATTTTTTGTAAGTAATGATCATATTTTTGTAGACGTGCAGAAAGAACAAAACATTATTTTTACGTGAAATCTTAATTTCACCACATAAAAATCCGTGTGAGTATTATATGTCAAGCGTCATTACCTGTATCTATATGTGCACAAAATTTATTAAATTTTATATAAAACTACTTTCAGGGTATATGTTATTTACATAAAACTCCCTTCAGAGTTTAAGTATAAGCTCTGTTATTCCCAAGCTGACCCATTTTACAAATCTATATACAAATTAAATAGCTTCGAAAAGACTGAAAACCGAAGCGCTTCCGGTCCCAAGAATTTCGGATAAATGATCATCAACCTGTACAACTAAATACTAAGGTGGGCTGAGAAGTTGAAAGGCTGACTATGAAGGAATGTTGCTAGAGCTGTGAAATGTGTTGGTGTGGCCCTTTTGAAGATAGTCAATAAACACAATGTCTTTTGCATCCCCAAAAACTGACGCCATCACCATCTTTATAGATGAAATGACCTTGGCCTTCTTTGGGGAGGAGGGTGTTTCCACAGCATGGATTGTCTCTTTGTCTCTGGCTCAAAGTGATGAACCCAACACCTAAGAAAACGCTCAAGGAAACCAGCTAGATGTACCTCAAACAATGTCAGATTTCTCCGTGATATGATCAGTCTGGTATGCTTTTGATCAGGTGGCAGAAGACGTGGCATCCAGTCATGTCAAGTTCATTGTGCAGAATATTCTCAACTCTTTCACGAGATGTGCTAATAGCATTGGCTACTTGATTTAGAGTCAATCGCTTGTCATCCATCACCATGCATTAAACATGGTCACGTTTTCCTCGGTGGTAGCAGTTGCAGAATATCCAGACCTTGGGTCATCTTGAAGACACTTCTTTCCCCCTCCTTCAGCGGCCCACCTTTGCACTGTTGACAAAACTGGAGTGTCATCTCTTAATGTAGTAACCATGTTACAAAGAATGTCTTTGGAGGTTAAACCCTTTTTTGTATGTACTTGTTAATACCACGATACCAAACTTTGTCCATTTTCAAGAGAAATCGCTACTAGTTACATTTCAAGTCTTCTTTGAACAGTCAGATGTCAGTTTACCTAGAAAGAAATAATGGAATTATTAATAATAATAAAAAAAGAGTTGTAATAAATGCATGCAAGATTTCACAGCTCTAGCACTTGATCAGAGGCCTTGCTGCCAGATGTAGTTTATCATCATACCCAGAACTATCCTCAATAGGAGTAGATATATTCGCCAATTGTCCTGTTCACACTCTTCCCTCCTTCATAGTTCGCCTACCTTTGTAAGAGCTGACATGACTTTTCTCTTACACTGCATAGGGTAAGGCTACTATTTTCTAAAGTAAGCAACTACAACAAGAATTTAACCCGTTAATGCCACCCTAAAATCCAGTATTTATTTGAGGTTCTAAAAAGAAATTCAGTAATAATTATATATATAATATATATGAAGAAATATAGTCTTAAAATGTGGCATATTTATGGGATAAAGTGCTCAATATCAGAGATAGAACGTGTGTAAACTGCACCTGGCATGAAACAGACTGTCGCCTCTAAGTGATGATTTCTATGTTCACTTTTATATATATATATAAAGCCTCTAAGTTAACCCATTAATACCCACCATCCCAAAAATGTCACCCAAGAGTATTGAGTTGACATCATTATTTGATTTATGACTAATTACAACCAAATATTTCTAGTCTTCCAATTGTTCCATTTTGTTGCTTATGTCTCTTTTATCAACCAGAGGATAACCACAATGAAGGGCAAATGAATTAAACTTGGAAAAAGGTTAAGAAAAAACCCAACAAAACTACATAGAAAAACATGAGCCACCCACCTCCAAAGGAAATAGATTCTGTCCGTTGGCCTCGATAATCAGTCAGGTAAAACCAAAACATGTAATAAAGATAATTTTGATTTCCCTTGTATATACATTAAAAAAGAAAAAAAAATGACGGACAGAAAAAAAAAAAGAAGTTTTTTTCTTCTTTTTTTCTGCTCTGTTAAACACACATACATTCTTCGGTCCTCCGTCGACCCAAAGATGAAAGTTTTTTGGGTTTTTGTTTTTTCTACTTTTACATCATATAACTATTTATTAGTATCTCTACTTACCAACCAAGATTAAGTTTTTACGTTATTTCCTGACACACTTTGACGAACTAGCTTGATCTTTCGCATAATAAAGAAACCTTTCAACTGGAATTCCTTTTCATGTTTTGCTACAAAATAAATTCTCTTCAAGTTTCAGTGGTTATATAGATATTAAATTCAGTTTTATACAAAAAAAAAATCAAAGGTAGGAAGATTGTTACAACAGTTATTTTAAATAAAGAAGTCTGGCCTTAACAAATATATAATTTCAAATCCTGGTTTTCACCTCTGTTCGATCGCTGCCCATTGACACAAATGGGGAATATAGAACTGTGTGAACACGCATGCATTCTTGGGTGTAGATGAACTGAATTTTGAGCTGTTCATTTTGTTATTAATATTTACGATCAACAGCCGTGAAAATTTAAATTTTATCATAAAACATAATTATTTAGTTAATGATGAAATTAGTTCCTTGCGAATTCCTCTCTATAAAATACCCATGGAAATATGAGTGGTGAACTATTATATATATATATATATATATATATATATATATATATATATAAGTGAACATTGAAGTCAACACTTAGAGGCGACAGGCTGTTTCATGCTAGACACAATCGTCAGGCTAAGTGTGCCTGATGATTGCGTCTAGCATGAAACAGCCTGTCGCCTCTAAGTGTTGACTTCAATGTTCACTTTTATATTTACACACGCTCTATCTCTGATATTGAGCACTTTATCCCATAAATATAGCACACCTTAAGAGTATATTTCTTCATATACATGGGTTGGACAAAATAATTGAAACACTTGTTAAATTCAAAGAAAATTTATTTAATATGGTGTGGTCCTCCTTTAGCCTCACATACAGCTTTAATACGTCTAGGAATGGAATCATACAGCTTCCTGGCTTCATCCAGAATAATTTTCAGCCATTCTTCCATTAACACCTGCTCAAGCTCTTTAAGACACGACGGTGGAGGATAGCGGCTCCTAACTTGTCGCTCCAAAATGCACCACAAATGTTCAATAATATTGATATCTGGAGATTGGGGAGGCCACTCCATGTGTTCTAGCTCACTTTCATGCTCTTCATACCAATTCTTAACCACTCGAGCGGTATGTATTGGAGCATTATCATCTTGGAAGATGCAGTCACCATCAGGAAATAAAGTCTGGGCCATTGGATGAACATGATCTCCCAAAATGTTCAGGTTATCTTTACTGTTGATTCTACCATGCAGAGCAACTATTGGGTCGAGACATTTCCATGATATGCAAACCCAAACTATCACTGATCCACCTCCATGCTTCACTTTTGGAAGAAGGCAGTCAGGGTTGTAAGCTTCTTTGGGCTGCCTTCGCACATAAACTCGCCCTGAAGTTGGGTTAAAGAGAAAAACTGAACTCGTCTGAGAATATGACTTGCTTCCATTGGTCTGCAGACGAGGCATTGTGATCTCTGCACCACTTCAACCACTTCTGAATGTTGCGAGTGGAGAGAAGAGGTTTCCTTACGGCGGCTCTTCCATGATATGCAGCCTTATGGACGAACTACGAACAGTTTTAGTAGAAACTGGACTATTCACATGATTATTCAACTCAGCAGTCACTTTGGCCGCAGTAATCCGATGATTTTTTGCCACATTTGCAAGTCCTGCCCGAATTGCTACGGTTGCTAGAGGTTTTGCCCTGTTTCTCGAATTGCGTCATAGTTCTTGATATGGTTGCTCTTGAAAAACCAAACAGTTCAGCAACCTGAGTGATCGAGGCTCCTGCCATGCGAGCTCCAACAATTTGCCCATTTTCGAACTCAGAGAGGTCACGCATTTAGCTTAAATTTTACTAAATTCTAAAAATAAATAAGACAAAGACAGTAAATTAGATAAATAAACGTATTTACAATAGATATAACCTGCAATTACAAAGTTTTAGTTAAAGTTCTTAATATAATAGGTCTTTGAAATATAGGAGTAGAATTTGCACCTGTTCTAATTATTTTGTCCAACCCCTGTATATGTATAATATATATATATATATATAGGCAGCAACCTTTCTTGTAAACATCTTTTGTTAAGTATCGCAAACAAGGAAAATTTAATTCATTTTTTATTTAGTTTTTTTCGATATCCTTACACTTTTCCATTTCATAAGATTAAGGGAGTACAGAAATTTTACATAATTTTCCCAAGTGCTTTCAGCCACTTTTTTAGCCATTTTCAAGGGGGTTTTGTTTTTCGCCTGAGTTTTTCCTCATTTATCTATCTATCTATCTATTTATATATATATATATATATATATATATATATATATATATATATATATATATATATATATATGAAGAAATGAGTCTTAAGATGTGCTATATTTATGGGATAAAGTGCTCAATATCAGAGATAGAGGGTGTGTAAATATAAAAGTGAACAAAGAAGTCAACACTTAGAGGTGACAGACTGTTTCATGCTAGATGCAATCTAGCATGAAACAGACTGTCGCCTCTAAGTGTTGACTTCTATGTTCACTTTATATATATATATATATATATATATATATATATATATATATAATCACAGTTTATGTAAAGTCATACAAATCATGAAAAAAATGTTTCTAGATTTAAGCAGCAACAATGTGGATGTAATATTTAATCACATCAGTTTTTCTGTCTTGACTTCCAATGTAATTCATGCTAAAAATGGTTCATCCTTTGAAGACACGGGTGGGAGGGGTTCGTTCAGTGACATTTCTGTTTTCAGAATTGACATTTGTAATCAACTTAAGTTCAAAATGTCATGTGCATATTTAAATTTGGCTGGATTCACAGCCGTTGGGTTATTTGGACCTAATTTCTGCTTACCTCTAAATTTGTGCAACTTGCCAAATAGGAGTTTCCCAATTGCACAATTTACTGTGTTCTTAAAAAGTGTTGGTATATTTTATTTTTATTCTTTTTTAGAGTTAATTTAGAATAAAATGTGGTATTTGGTCATTGGATGAGATTTTAGTAAGTAGGCCAGACTGAAAACATTTCAGTACCTTTCATATATATTTTGCATATTAAGCATCTTACCTAATATTAAAAAAATTCATTTGGTCAATTTTTGCTTAGATGCAATTTTAGTAATAATAATAACAACATAAAAATTCTGTAACTGAAGTACTGTTATTATTGTTGTTGTTATTCGTTTTTTAACTTGTATTTCATTCATCTCATTTCTCTTGCTTTTTTTCTCAAAACTCTCAGATTGCCATGCGCCCTGGGTACGGCGATAAACTACATCCGCGCTCTGGGTATGACGAAAACTACATCCGCGCCCTGGGTACGGCGATAAACTACATCCGCACCCTGGGTACGGCGATAAGCTACATCCGCGTCCTGGGTACGGCGATAAACTATATTCATGCCCTGGGTACGATGATAAACTTCCAACAGAAAGGCCGTTTTTGAAAAAAATAATGTTGCCGGCTATATGTTTTGGGAAAAAATAGTATTACCAGCTATACGTTTTCGAAAGAATAAGGTTGCCAGTAGTGCGGTTTTGAAAAATAATACTACCAGCTATTCATTTTTGAAAAAATAATATTGCCAGCTATACGTTTAAAAAAAAAATATTACCAGCTATAGGTTTTTTAAAAAAAGATAATATTACCAGCTATAGGTTTTTGGAAAAATAAGCAACATATTTTTGAAAAAAAAAAAAATATATATATATATATATATATATATATATATATATATATATTACCAGCTAAACATTTTTTGAAAAAAAATAAAAATATTAGCAGTGATACATATTTGAAAGAAAATCATTACCAGAAATGGATTTTTTGAAGGAAAAATTTTACCAGAAATAGATTTTTTTAAAATATTACCAACAATAAAAATTTTGTCGGCATTAAATGACCCATTGAGGTTGATATGCCGTAAAACCAAACCAAACCAAATCAGATTGTCATTCTAAAATTCTGCAAGTAAAAGACTTTAGACCAGAAATAAAGAATGTCCCTCTAGTAACATTCCAACTCTAACCATTTTTTCCTTCTTGGGAAACTCTCCTTACTGATAAGGAAAATAGGTCTAAATAGCTACAAAAATTAAAATCTTCCTTCAGTGACATGTTTTTTGTTTGTTTTTTTCTCATAGTCTTTACCTCCTTAACTTTTTATGAAAAACGAAGGAATTAATCTTTGAATAACTAACAATAATTTTTTTTTTTAATCAATTCACCCCAAGCAAAGTGATAATGCCACTAAGATGCAAGAGATTGCTGGGACTGAAAGAGAATGAAAGACTTTAGAAGGAACTGGAAACCCAATCCTAAACAGGAAACAAAGAATAAACTTCTCCTGTTCAAAAATCCAGGGAGGAGTGTGAACAGGACAATGGGTGAATATATCTCCTCCTACTAAGGATAGTCCTGGGTATGATGATAAACTACATCTGGCAACAAGGCCTCTAATCAAGTGTTTTTTAGATTATTGTTGTAAAATGTGCCTCTATCTTATGTAGTAAATAATGCATGAATTTAATTTTTCCATCAAGAATAATTAATATCGCAACGTTGGATTTTATGATGGGGAAACAGGTACCTCGGCAGCTTTTTGGCTTTTCATCAAGTTCTGATCGACATATATTTTTGTTTTTGTTTTAAGTTCTTTATTACAGTGGACACTTTCCTGACCGCATCAAGTCTAGGGTCAATAACGATATCTGACAGCAAGGCCTCTTACGAGGTTTTGAGGAACATGGAATCACCTCTTAATTGCTGTAGTTCCCAGGTTCACCCTGACCAGGGTTGGTAGCACCTGTTAGGGTCCCAGCTATAGACAAATAGTGACTCCCACCAAACTGGGGTCAAAATACTAAGAAAGTATAAAAATACATTTTCATAGTAAAAATTTCCAGCAATAGATTTTAATAGTTAAAAACAATTTCAGCCTTAAATGAACCATAAGGAGTTTATGTGCTGTTAAGCCAAAAACCCAACCTATTGAGGAAAAAAATAAATAGTAAATAACATAACAATTTAGGCAGAGACATTAGAAGTATAACTGATCACGTTTCATCAAAGAACTTTGTCTTCAGGGAGTAGAAACGTTCAAAGATGTCAATGTATCAGGTTTTAAAAAGAAAACAAAGAATGAAAGCTATATATTTAGATTTGAATTGCTGTAACCAGTTGGCCATTATACACACAGCTAACTTGGATAAGTAGGTTATCTGAGAAAAAATAGATTGATGTTTGAATTTGGTTGGCCGATTATTTATTTCAAATTCAGTCTGAGAAAATACAGCAGAAATAAAATTAAAACTGAAATAAAGAACAATTATTAAACTTTTTTTTATTTACTTTGTAATTTTTATAAAATTAATAAAATCTTAAGCAAATATCTTGGGATGGTGTTGAGAGGCATTTTTGTATGCATATAATTTCATTTCACATAATCAATAAACCTCTTCAAGTTTTGTTTCTCATCAGAACTTTTTTATGAAAGAGACTATTGTTTTCGGCGACCTGAAACCGTCTGACAGAAAGTGGCCATATGACAATGCATTATCTGTATACATATTGTGTGAAATTTTCAAACAAAGGCTGATATTATAGAAGCAAACAATGAAGGACATTTCAAGGTTGATTTTGGACGTATTATGTTTACGTCTCAGTCAGAAATCTTTCAAATGTTTTCATATGTTTTAATCAGATACTCTTTCTCTGTTTCTGATCAGCTTTTCATTTTGTTTGATCAGTGGAAGAATCTTAACACACTCTTCAGAATTATTGTTTGGATTTGATGTGCTGCATTTAAAAGCAAATTCTTCGTCTTTGTTAGAAATAAAGAAAACTAGCTTCCGACAGCTGAAGACCAAATGGTAGAAAATTCAAATAGAATAAATTGCCTTATCAAACTTCCAAGTAAGGAAAGTTTTGAAAATCCACACTCAAAATATTAGCCTTTACCTATGCCTAACACTAACACTCTACCCCTGTTTGGTAGATCTGCAACTCTCTCAGCCACCAAACATACCAAAGATTATTTTTTAGGAATCTTAGAAAGTATCCAACCATTTTTAATTTTTATTTAACCAGTTGTATAAATGTTACTTGACAACTAATCAGATTGGGCTTTATTGTTTAGATATAAATACTCTCCTGTGGGGTTACTTTCTTTCTCAACTGATGAATCCAGGTGTAATAATGCATCCTAAAAGGTAGACAGGTGTGAGTTTCAAGTTAACAGAAGAGTAATTTATGAATTATTTTTATAGTTAAATTTTTTTTTAAAGTTATAGACACCAAGAACATGGCTTCCATGTTTAAGTTAAGTCTTTGTCATTTGATATTTTAAACTGGATACTAAATTCCTTAATTTTTAAGGAGTGAATAATCCTTTCCCTTTGGCATTTCTCAAGGCTGAACATTCAAAAACATTGCCAAAGCACAACAAGCTTTCAGGTTTCAAACATGCTTACTTAAATATACAATGGTAATGTCTTAAAAATAAAGGCTAATTTCAGGAGACGTCTTTATTTTCAAATTTCATGACTAATTCTTCCTTAGCAAAGTTTACAGTGCATCCCAGATTTTTAGTTATTCTACAAGTGCACCCTGAAGTAAGTCTAGTTTACTCAGTTGACAATTACAAGTGAGTGAACACGTTTACTGTATAACAATGTACTAAGCCATTCTTCATATCTCTTTTTGGTAAAACATTGTATTACCCAAATCTGTCAATCCCCATTTCTATTCCAATTTGGTTGCTTGGGACTTCTGGCTTCTTCCAAAGCTAAAAATCACTGTTAAAAGGAAGATTTTCAGATGATAAACGAGATTAACATGAACAAAACAGCTGATGATGATCTAAAAAGCTTATTTATTATAGCAATAAATTTTATTTAACCAAATGCTTTCATATTGATCTAAAAGAAAAAAAGGATAAAACTTTCTTCTTTTTTCTTTTTTTTTTTTTGCATGTGATAAGGCCTAATAATGGTAATGTTTTAAATAAAATCCAAGGGAGGTAAGTTAATTTTCTGACTACCTTCCCTCTTTAGCCTTGTTGCTAAAAGTTTGGATTTCATACTACAGTGAAAAAAGATTTAACAAGGCACCCACGATCTTGTTCTCTGGGAAAACGTCTCTTAAAGTGGTATTCATCAATGTTTAACAGATACTCTAGAAAGTTTCTTTTTATTCGATAATGGTGATTAAAGGCTATTTTGTTTCCTGTTGGATTTAGAAACTTCAGAATAGAAAATTAATAAACTATTCTGATTTCTACTTTTGTTGCTTCTTGAGTATCAAAGGTTAAACATCAATAATTATTTGGAGATACCTGTTAGCATTGTCTACTTTGCAAGACTTGCTTTTTCTCTCACAAATCTCTCATGTGTCTTTAAACAAGAGTTACCAGATTTTCCAGCCAATAATATACATGTCTAACAAGATTTTTCAACCAGTAAGATTCAAGTTTTACAATAAATTTTGGGGACAACTGCAAATTATTTTTGACATGGCAGGGATGAAGGTGAATTTAAGCATATTTATTTTTAGATAAACACACAGTGACTGAGAGAACTCAATTCGATTTACTGAAGAGTCTTGCATTATTAGCCATAACAGTCACTGTTTAAAAACCCACACTTCCTCCCCAGAGAGCTCAACCGAAATAAATTTTTCAGGAGCATATATATTGTCATCCACAGACAGACTGTTCCGCTGTATCACAGCTCATCAGTGTGGCTAGATGTCCGGTTGCCTCTATCTAGGATCGAAACCCGACTGAATTGGCGTCAGTCGGGGATTCTACCACTCCGACTTTTTATCCTTCAGAATGGGTGTTGTGTAATGATTAGATTTTGGGAGGGGATTTTTATTTTATTTTTGTTAAAGTGCTGTAAAGGGATTAATTTTTTTTATAAGTCCTTGTAAGAGGAATGAAATATGGTGGAAAGATTTATTCTCCCATTTCATTTCCCCCATTATGGGCATTATTATAGCCATGGATATAATAACACTGATATTTCATGGATGGAATGGAATGGCTGAAAGGAAAAAAAGAATGATAAACAGGCTTTCTTCTCAGAGGGTCTTTTATATCACTAAAACATACACAAAACCATATATATATATATAATATATATACTCATGTCCCACATGGAGAATAATATATCTACACAGCAGAGTGTAAATAGAAACAAATAGGAAGGATCTTGCATATAATATGGAGATACTCCTCCATCCGGAGAAGACATTTTTAAGACTCCAGATTTAAAAGGGCTGGATTCATCTGTGTCCCAGGCAAGGACATATTCCATGAACAGGAAACAACAAGTCTTAGGTTTTCCCAAATTGACAATTGCAAGCTGGAATTTCATTTTATATCTGGAAAAGATATATTCCCAAAGGGAAACAGCACCATAGGCTTGTAAGCTGCATGGGAAGCAGACTTAGCTGCAGACTTAGCTTCATGGTGGGGGCCTGGGCTAAAGAAAGTAACCTTACTGTTTGGTTGCTGTAAATGAATAAATGACTGCTGCTTTGTTCACTGTATGGAGTAATGTCATTAAGTGGCTGTCATGTGATCCATGTGACTTATCTCCACCATAGGGGGTTAAGCACCTTCTATATTCTTATATCCCGATCTTTTTAAAAACATTATTTAAAAAAAAGAAAGAAATTTAAATTTTTTTACTTTTATTTTAAAACCAGTTTTGAGTCTTGGGAGCAAACAAGTTCTGATTTCGTTGACAGCAACTTTGACAGTTGCTAATTCTATTCTTTGTTGTTAGCTTATATTTCCAGTTCGTTTGCCGTTTGTAAAATATCTCTTTAAACACGTAGCCAAATAATATCCTATCATCAGCTGGTGTAAGAAGTTCATTGTGCATTTGAGTATAAGTTATATTTTTGGAAGAATCTGCTATTGGAATTTCAAATATAACGAAATTAAGACGGAAATCTGATATTTAAACTTTGGTCCATAAAATTGTAAATTTTCTGCAAAAAGCTACAATCTCCTGAATCTTTTACCTTACCTGCAAAAGTGAATTACGTATTTGCATTTAGTCTTCAAAATTCTCCCTTGAAAGATGAAGAAATCTTTCATATTTTGGTTTGTTTAGCAAGGAAATTTCTTCCAATTTGCCTCAACCAGCGGAAACATTAAGAAAGAATGAAAAAAAAAGTAAAGATATTTCTTATTGAACAATTAAATAAAATAAAAAAAAAGGCCTTAGATGAAGTTAATATGGCTGAGACATTTTTTTTCTTCTCTTTATTTTCCCTCTCGAAACATTACACATGGAATTCTAAAACTCCAAAAATCTTTCTGTTCATGAAACTGTAGGTTTATAAAAACAAAAGTAAAGAATAATTTATAGCTTTTTTTGTTTTCTTTTAGTTTCTTTGATTCGTCAGAAAATTGTTGTTTATGAAAATGGAGAAGAGATTTTTACAAGTAATGGAATTATATTCTAATTCTTCTCCTCCCACCCTCATGGCCCCAGCTTATCGGTAGAAATATTGTTTGTTACCATTTCTGTCATTTGTCATACAGTTCATTTACGACAACCAAACAGTAAGGTTGCTTTCTTCTGTCCATAAGAAATGTCAGATAGAAATGGGTGAATCAAATCATACAAAAGTTTATTTTATTTCCTTAAAATTATTTCCCCCTCCACCCCACCTCTCCTGTCAGTGTTTCTATAGTGTTTGTTTCTTATTTACACTATTTAGACTATTGTCACATTCACAATGTTTCAACTCTGTACACTCTGGCCTTCTTCAGGCGTCCTGGGTATGACGATAAACTGCATCCGCGTCCTGGGTATGATGTTAAACTACGTCCAACAGCAAGGCCTCTGATAAAGTTTTTGAAAAAATAATGTTGCCAGCTGTACGTTTTTGAAAAATAATATTACCAGATGTACGTTTTTTGAAAAATAAGCAATATATTTAAAAAAAAAAAAATATATATATATATATATATTGTTGGCATTAAATGACCCATTGAGGTTGATATGCCGCAAAACAAAACAAACAAACCAAAGCCTTCTTCAGGTTATATACTTTAGAATGTCAAATTGAACCCTTTATTTAGTCCATGAGTGTAGACTGTCCTAATTCCACATGCCATGCCTTTGGATATCTCAGCTTTAGTTAATTCCCCTTTGATTACACAACTCCCCAAGTTTTTGTCCTCTCTGCTGTGGCCAGAGATTGAACTCACAACTCTTTGGGTGAAGTTACTTCTGGATCAATCAACCAACACTTTTATTCACCCCTTCATCGTTGAAACTGTTAGATGTAGACGTCTCTTCTACTCCAATAGCTTCATGTCTCGCACATCTCGCCTATGGAACTCCCTTCCCTATTACTGTTTCCCTGACAAATACAATCTCCAACTATTTAAGTGTAACGTCAATCGTCATCTCTAGTTGCCTTGATCTATCCACTTCCCTTATCCACATCCTTTCATCTTTCATTCCTATCTGCTCTCGCTCCAAATCTTCTGTAACCCCCTTGCCTTGATCGACCCTCCGTCTTTCTCTTTCTCCACATCCTCTCCTTTACCACTCCTATCTGCTCTTCCTCCATCCCTTCTGTAACCCCATGCGTGATAGTGGCCTCCAGCCTTGCTTGGGGTGATACGCTTAAAAAAAAAAAAAAAATTCACTGTGCCATGTATCCTTGGGGACATTAGTGAGGAGAGGTGCTAACCCCACACACAGCACTTTTACTTTATCTTTGAACCAGCTTCTGCATAG
This sequence comes from Acanthosepion esculentum, assembly GCA_964036315.1. NCBI lineage: Eukaryota > Metazoa > Mollusca > Cephalopoda > Sepiida > Sepiidae > Acanthosepion > Acanthosepion esculentum. The sequence continues at coordinate 5,670,222 of OZ038503.1, forward strand.
ATAGATTAAAATTAAGATTAGCAAAAAAGTGAGAAATTAGAAAATACCAGATCCTTGCTCATAGGCTGAGAATGATCCTATTATTTGGAACACAATTCTCACCTTCATATTCCATATGCGTTCCAAATAATAGGATACATGCCAAAACACAAAACCCCTATAAAATCATTAGAATCAAGATTAAATGATAGGGAAATAGGAGGAAAGGTTATAACAGTGGGTTATCCCCCCTTAGTTTTGCTAGGAAATCATTAGGTGGTGCTCTCAGACAACTATAAAAATGGGACACTTTCTATTCTTTCTCTTTTTTTCACCCAGGATGGTGTAGCGATGACACCCACGCACACATGTGTATCACCCACACAATTCCTAACTTTTATTATCTTTTTCATTTTTGAATGCACACATGTGTATTTTATCTCTTTTTATTGTTATATAAAAACAAAAATATAAAATACCACCATCTTGAAATTCATTCTATTTCTTTTCATCATTTACATGTTTCATTTTGTTTGCCACTGATTTTAGTCTAGCTAGAAGTAGTTGCAAGAATACTGAGTAAGGTGCTGGAAATTGTAAAGATTTGACTTGTCACTTTATCTTAAAAGAAAACTACAAAACATCTGGTGCAAACATGTAAATGCACTGATAATTTTTTATTGTCATTTTAACAAGAAGCAAAAAATATGCAAAGGTAAGATCAGTGGATTTTGAAAAAATGTTCTTTTTTAAAAAAAAAAAATCCAAGGGCTCCAACTACAACTGGAATTGTTGAAGATCTGTGGATTTTGAAAAAAAGTTCAGATATTTTAAATCATTTTCTGAGTCAGGTTTACTTAATGCAAATGCTTTGGAAAAATTCTTTAAGAAAATTTGGTCTTGAGAGTGCCATGATTTAAAACTGAACAGTTCTGCTTTGCCATCTGATGCACAGTTGTATTTTTTTATAAGTTTTAAAAAAAAAATTCAATCAAATTTAAAATTTGCTGAGTTTTTTTTCCTTATGATATTTCTAAAAATTAACAATGCAATTCTTTGATACCTACAAAATTCTTGAAATTTCACCTTTTTCAAAGTTGTAAAGGTATTATCAAAGCATTTGACAAGGTATGATATGCAAAAACTATTTGAACTGCTAGGAAAACTTTATTTGGGAAAGCTATGAGAATAACAAGAACTTATACTGGAAGCAAAGCACCTGTATACGAATAGAAAGTGAATTCTGTCAACACATAAAAATAAAAAGGGTCGTAAGTCTGTGATGCGTCTTCTCACCAGACTTATTCAACCATTACAGCGAGACACTCCTGAGAGAACTGGAAGTCCTACCAGGATTCATTATTGGTTGGCAAATGTCTTAACAACATAAGATATACTGATGACACAGTGTTGATAGCAGACAGAGAAGGGAAGTTGCAAGAACTCCTACAGAAAATATTAAAGGAAAGAGAAAAAAAAATATCAATTGTAAAAAGACAAAATATATGTACATTATTTATATCATTCAGACTGTTGGCCTTATCTTTATTGGCATATGGTATTAGAACAATCTTCCTTCATGGATTAAATAAAGGGTTTGTTTTTAAAATTCCAACATATAGTACCTGAAGAAGGCCAGAGTGCACAACAGGCAAAATGCCATGAATATGGCAATAAAAATGAAGACAACAGTCCAAATGATGTAAATAATTACAATGCCTCATCTCAGAAATATAGACTGATGACAAAATATATGATTGTCAGTAAAAAGAACAGGCCAAGATGTAAACTATGAATTGGAGATACTAAAATCAAGCAAGTAGAAAAATGTAAATATCTAGGACTTGTATAATGATGATGGATAATATGACACCAAAAACCAAAGGCACATCGGAATAGCAAATGATTCCTTTCAGAAGCTAAGCAAAGTATTAAAAAAAAGGAAAATTTCATTACAAACAAATAAAAGAGCTAAACTGTTATGTAATATCAGTCTTCCTTTAAGACAATGAATGCCAGACAATCTTCTCAAAGATGATGAGAAAACTGGAGGAAGAAGAAATGTGGTTCTACAGAAGGATACTGAGAGTTCCATGGGCTGAAAATGTAAGTAATGGGAAAGTTTTAGAGAAAATGGAAACAAAATGTAAGCTTTTACATAGAATCAGGGAATTGAAACTTCTAGGACACATGAGAAAAATGTTTGGAGAATTTGACACTCACAGGATGTATTGAAGGATGGTGGAATTGTGAAAAGCTTATTAACCTAGTTAACAAGCTTGGTTGGTAGAACAGAGAGTGAGAGGGACAGTAAAAGGCAAACCTCACTATGCGCTACAAAAGATAGGAAGTTGTGGAGAGCCATGATCATCCATGTCCTGAAGACATAACACTTCCTTTTTTTTTTTTTTTTTTTTTTTTTTTTTTTAAATTTCTGCTTTAGTTTCCTTAGCCTTTGTTCATAAAATATTTATTTTATCCCAGGAAAAGTTAAAATTTTCTCAACTTTTTCTCATACTTAGCTTTATTTTCAATTGTGTCTTTTGTGTATTTGATGCTTTTCTTTCTGCACTGAATAAAATCCAGCACTTGATCCAAAAGGCTTGAACTCAAGACTTTTAACACTTTTATCTCCAAGTTCATGCCCAAGGTGCAAGGAAAATTTTTACTTTGGTCCAAAGCAAATACTATCAATATTTAACAACTAGTCTCTTATTGCCACCCCAATAAATAATTGATTTAGTTGACTGTCCACTTATTACATTGAGGACAACACAATAATTGACACACCCAAAAAGATTCAATCTTGAAATCTAATGGAAATGTATGGAAGATATTAAATACAATATACAATAATTAGATGTAGTATTTATATCAATTTGGGGAACAAAACAATGCAGAACACACTGAAAACTTACAAAAATATTTATTCCATAAAATAGGAATAAAATTAAATAAAATTCTGACTGTAGAAAAGGGTTTGCCTTTCTCTAAGAACAGGATCATTGACTAAATAAAAAAAAATAAAAAAATTTTGCTATGTCCTTTTACACAAACCCACAATTATAAGTCTATCATTCATCCATACATTGACTATTTCTTCCACATCTGGTCTGGTGTTTGCATGTATTTAGAGATTCTAGATAAAATCCAAAAAAGAATCTGCAATGTTATTGGTCTTGACCTAACATCTCTGCTTCAGTCTCCTTCCCACTGTTTTAACATAGCTTCCCTGTGCTTTTTCTATAAATATTTTTATAGAAATTGTTCTTATGAGCTTTCATCAATGATATGTAGACTGTATGAATTTAAGCACAATTGTAGATTTGTGGCAAAGTCTCAACATTTTACAGTTCAAGTGGCTAGATGGAACCATAAGTTCTATGCTAACCGTTTCTTCTCTCACACTTCTTGCTTGTGGAACTCTCTTCCAGCTTATTGCTTTTCAGTCATGTTGATTTCTCTAAAGTATTAAGAATGGTTGCAAAAGTTTCCCCTTTCCCCTCTTATAATCAGAAGGACACAAAATGCATGCTGGGATATTTTTATTAGCCAATAAAATTTGACGGCTTGCACTTTGACATGACTTTACTACTAGATAGACCTACTGCGTTCGCTTGTCTGACCTTGCTTTTGTATACAAACACGAACTCATAGTTTGTGAATTCTTACCTGTTCGATTTGCTTTAACTATATTGTTTGCTTGCTTGCATGATTCTTGCTGTTTCATCCTTTTTGACCTTTTTTCTTTTCATTGTAAACTTTATTAATTCTGTCTGTGTTATTTATCTTACATTTTGACAATGGCTTCTGACTCTTAGTTAGTTACTTGCTTTAAATGCAACGTCAACCGTTATCTTCTGTCTTCTTAATTGCTGTTCTGTTATTGGTCTCCCTCATTAATAGTTTCCTTCTCATAAGATGAAAAAGTAAAACTATTAAAAAAACAATGACTGCTTCATTTAAGAAAGTAAAATCAATTAAGGACACTCTGTTATTTTGCATTAGAAACAAAAGGTTGAGTGGTGAAACTTGTTCAGATCTTTTTGTTAAAAGTTCCAAAATCCAGTGTTAAAGCCTCCAAGTATTTTTCCTTGCACTCAAATATATTTAATACAGAAAAGGTGGAGTAATGGTAAAGTCAGTGGGCAGCAATAAAGAAGTCAAAATTTTGCTTACATATATTTGATTAAAATACTTACCTGGCTCATGTCAGAGGGTATCCCCCAGACGAGGCTCTGCGGAAGGGCAGAGTCTCGTCTCGGGAAACTGACTCCGTTTTTACGTGGTCTACACGGAATTTTTGCCCGAGTCTACGGGCTCAGATACCCCACTTCAAAACTCAGCCTTGTGCCACATCTTGCTGCGTGGGGCAGCAGGTAAGTAATTATATTTGATTAAAATGGAGTGAGGGTGCTGAAAAGTTCTCAGTCCAGCACACTTTCTAAAATCTGACGGAATATCAAATTTTGTTTTCCAACAGATTTTTGGTTGGGCTGAAAACTTTTCAGCAAATCTTTGTATATGTAATCATTCAAGTGAATAAAAGTATGGATGCATGATGCCATAACACATTGTATATGTACATGTGCATGTGTGTGAAAAACCTCTGATGGTGTACAGATACTGCACTTTGAACCTAAGCAGAAGTGCTTCTGGGGTGTCAATCTGTGGTCCTTGGCAGAGCACACAGATATGAATGTCAATAATTCTATCACTTTAGGTTGGTACTATGATTGAAGGCACACACACTCACACACACACACACACACACACACACACACACACACACATATATATATATATATAATTATTAATATAAAAGTGAACATTGAAGTCAACACTTAGAGGCGACAGGCTGTTTCATGCTAGACGCAATCGTCAGGCCATGAGTGTTGTTGTTTTTCTTGGCTATTTATATATACAGGTCAGTAGTTCATTGTGGGTAGTCTATTTTGGCAGTTAATTTGCCGGAAGTTGTTTAATTATTTATTTATTTGGGTTAAATTATTTTGCTTATTTTTTTCTTTTTTTTAATTTCTTATCTTTTATATTTATTTATTTATTTTTATTTTAATCATTGTTTTATTAACGGAGTAAAAATTTGTTTATATTGCTTATTTAATAGTTTTGTTTTGATTTGGGAAGATAATTAAAGCTATTTATTCAATTTTGGGATTGATTGCTGTAGATTATTCCAACTATTATTTTGGCGGCAGCAGTTTTTAATTTGTTTATTACTTCATGTATTTATTTGGATTGATTATCTTTACTTATTTTTTCTAATGATTAATTTATCGGGATCGGTTTGTTAGTTTGTTTATTTATTTGGATTAATTTAGATTAATTTATTTTGTTTTTTATTATACTGTATATTTTTATTTACTCTTTTCGGTTTTCGATTTTTAAGTAACATAGTATTTTTTTTTTAATCATTATATAACAGTTATAGCTATGTTTTTCGTTTGATTTTTGGTTTGATTTTTATAGTCTAACTAGTATTTTGGTCATATTGGTTTCTTAAATTATTATTTACTTTATTTATTTGGGTTCATTGATTTTGTTTTTTATTTTTTATTTATTTATTCTATTTCGTCTATTCTAATGGGTGTTATTTGGTAATTTCTTTGGGTTAATTTATTTTAAATATTTTATTGTCATTTTGTTTATTTATTTATTTTATTTTATTTCATTCTTTTTTTTTTTTTTCAGTTTTCGATTTTTAAGTAACATAGTAAAAATTTGTTTTCATGTCTGCATTTGAACCTGTTTCCCCCTTTACAGGAGAAACCGTCATTAAATCTGACATGCTCTAGACTGACTCAGAGTTGAAGAGTACCTTATAAACACAAATATAATCATTCAGCTTTGCTTGATCAGCGATACACTCAGTGCCTTAGTTGGTCTAGAGCAATGACGGCTTCTCCTGTAAAGAGGGGGTTGCAAGTTCATATCCTGTTGGAGTGCACATATTTTTTTTTAATAAGATTTCTCAAATATTCAAGCCATTAGAAAAAATAAATATACTGTTTAATAAATAGTGTGTCTACTTAAATATGGGTATCCCCTAAAATAACATTTAAATTGATAAAATATAAAGAATCAAAACTTAAATTCATTTAAATCACTAGTCTCTTTCTCATTTCAATGTTAAATCTAATTTTTAATTTGAAAAGTTTTGCTTAACTGCCCCAATTTCAAGATATAGTTTTTTTTCCTTTCCTATTATTCTTTTCACTTGATGTGTATTGAAGGTGTGGTTGAATATGGAAACTCTCAATTAGAAAATAATCGGCTGTAATAAATAAAAAATAAAAAATAAAAATTGTTTACATATATTATCTCATACGTATAATTTAACCCAACAGTTTCTTGTGATAATTTTCTTTTTAGTTCAAGGAGTGGCTGCGTAAAACTTAAGTAATTTTATTCTTTCACAATGGGTTTATATTCAAAATACTCCATCTTTATAAAGCCGGCAATTTTTTAAAGAAAGAAAATTTTGAAATTTCTCTTATTGTTGGGTACAAAATGCTTAAAAAGATTATATTCATTTGAGAATGGAAGATGATTTTAAAAGTGCCTCAATTTTATTACAATTATCAATAAAGATTATTACGCCACAAAATTTGGTTTGAAAAATCTTAAATATTTCATGAATCAAAAAAATTCGAATTTTATGACAAACCTATTGAGAAACGTTTATAGTTTTTGAGTAAAAGATAGGACGATAAAAAATAAAGTTTACACATATTATTAATAATTGACATTTTTGTATGAAACACCCTAAATGTTTTTGAGAAAATTTGATAATGGTAACAATAAAAAAAATGCGTTTGCCAGCAAGCAATATTTGAATTACAAATGTTGAATCGTGGATGATTTTGTAAATATCATTGGCACATATGATCACTTTTATTGAAAATGTTCTGAGCATGATTTGAATAAACACTGAAATATTAATAAAAATGAATCTTTCATTCATCAAACTGTTTGTTCCAGCTACCTTTCCCCTTCACACACAGGGGGGTCGTGAGCGTGTAATGGATAGCGGCTCAGAACCCAAAAAGCCAAATTAGAGCTCCAATCGAGTTTGTTACATTCAGTTACGCACAAATGCCCTTGGGAAAAGTATGAATCTGCTTATGTCTCCCCTACCTGTAGATTAAATAGTAGGGACACCTGGGCTCTTTAGCCTTCTGAATTCTGAATTCAAAATCTCAGGAGTGTCATTTAGTGACCCTGTAGCACACTGTGCACCAGTTGTCTATTCAGTTCTTCTGAAAAGTGTAATTAGTTCTGCACAAGCCTTTACCACAATAATCACATCAAGTATGAGTAGCCTGACTGTTCAGTTCTAAGAACAGAAATACTAGACCCTCATACATTAAAGATGCTAGGCGAGTCCATTATATATATATATATATATATATATATATATATATATATATATATATATATATAAATAGTGGTACTCGCTTGGAAAAACCTTGGGTATTTTGGCTTGTAGTTGAACAAACCAATACCCAAGGAAAAATGAGGAATAAAAAAAGAAAGAACTAAGAACATGAAATTGAGGTGAAAACAATTGTCCAGAATTCAAGCTCAGAGCCCAAAGAAAAAAACCCTCCAAAAACGAGTAAAAGTAATCACGTAACGTGCTCAATACACAAAGTAGAGCAAACCTAAAGAGCCAGGTATACCTACCTAGGTTTCACCTAAACGGATCGTCAGGGTCAGTTTTACCCTGACGATCCGTTTAGGTGAAACTTAGGCAGGTTTACCTGACTCTTTAGGTTTCTATCATATATATATATATATATTTAGAGAGAGAGATAGAGTGGACACTATGTCAACACCCAGCAATGAGAGAACTTTAACACACAAATATAGAATATCTTAAAACAATATTTATGTCATATATATATGATATTTTTGTGTAATTCTGATAAACATATCTATTAAAATGAGATGTCAGTGTTATTTTCATTTTTACGTAATTTAGAAAATTTATCAATTGCACCCCGTGTGTGAGTATGTATGTATGTATGTATGTATGTATGTATGTATGTGTGTGTGTGTATATATATATATATATATATATATATATATATATACACACACACACACACAAGTATAGGATTGGTGTATACGGAATAAATTCCAATAACCAAAAAAATGCTATTCTTAAAAGAGTGCTCAATACAGAGTAGAGCAAATATAATTTATTCGAAAATCATAACATATATATATATATATATATATGTGTGTGTGTGTGTGTGTGTGTGTGAGAGAGATAGCGATATCAAGAACAGTATTGTATGACAAAGTGGGAAAAGTTTACTTGTGATGCGTTTCGTCCTTCAGGACTTCGTTTAACCATTCCTGGCAGATCTATTATTACAGAGTAGGTTACCTACTAACAAAAGTGAAGGGAAGAAAAAGACTATAAATGAATTCAGATAGACATAGAAAAAAAATCTAAAATCCCCAGAGCCCCTCGTTCGTGTGTATGTGTAGTCCTACTAAATTTACTCCGATGAAGTCCCGAAGGAAGAAACGCTTCTCAAGTAAACTTTTTCCACTTTGTCCTACAACTTTCCTATATTTACTTTTGAATTTGTAGGTCTGATGAATTGGATCGTGATTACGGTTCCAATGTAATAAATTATAACCATGGAATATTAGTGTTTAAGCCTTTTATATTATATATATATCAGGTCATCCCATAAGTTCTGTCCGAATTTTGAATAAAGAAAACAAGTGATCAAATGTTACATTTAATTACAGATTCAATCAACAATGTATTTTCCCTGATTATCTATGACTTCCTTCCATCTATTAACAAGCTTACTAATTCCATTACTGTAAAATTCTTTTGGCTTTGATTCGAAGAACTCACAAATGTCAGTTTTAACCTCTTCCTGTGTTACAAAAGCTGTTTCTTCCAAATGATTCTGTAAGCTACGAAACAAATGGTAGTCTGAAGGAGCAAGGTTGGGAGAATAAGGTGGATGAGGAATTTTCTCCCAACCAAGTCCTTCGATCTTTTGTGACGTGATTCTTGCTGTGTGTGGTCGCGCATTGTCCTGATGAAACATCACCCGTTTTCGATTCACTAGAGCAGGTCTTTTTTTCCTCAAAGCTTCGTTCAAACGCTCTAATTGCTGACAGTATATTTGAGCATTAATTGTTACATTAGGTGATAAGAATTCAAAGTGGATTATTCCTTGGCAATCCCACCAAATTCAAAGAACCACCTTTTGCCCATGAAGTTCCCTTCTCGACTGTGGCTGGGGTCCTTCCCCTTTACCAAGCCACTGTCTACGACGCTTAACATTTCGATAAATTTTTCGTTGCCAGTCACAAGTCTATCCAAAAAAGGTGAAACAAGTTGGTGAGAATGGAGAAGAGAGCAGATGTCAACTCGGGATTTGAGGTTGTTTTCAGACAATTCATGAGGCACCCATTTTCCAAGTTTAGGAACTTTTCCAAGTTGTTGAAGATGATGATGAACAGTTGTATGGTTTCAACTGAGAACCACTGCCAATTCCTCAACTGATAAAATAGGATTTTCTTCAAGGGCTGCTTCAAGAAGCTTTTCATCAAACTCAACTGGACGTCCGGTTCGATCTTCATCTTCAAGGGTGAAATCTCCACCTCTGAATTTTGCAAACCATCTTCTGCAAGTTCTTTCATTCGCACATTCCTCTCCATAAACTGAGTGAATGTTTCTAGCCGTGTCACATGTAATGAAGTAACAGATAATATTCTAATATGTGTGAGGAACATTCTGGACGCTAAAGTGTGTAAAGGTTTGTGAGACGCAGCAAGATCTGTCTATAATTCTGAAATGAGGTATTATGTACATTATTTACATTATTCAGACTATTGTCCTCATCTTTGTCGCCATATTTATTACAACGTTTCGGCCGTTGTACGCTCCGGCAGTCTTCAGGTGGTTGGAATGTCGAACTGAACCCTTTATTTCGCACACTGGGGTAGACTGTTCCAGTTTCACATGACATATTTAATGAATGTCAGTTATCAGTTATCTCCTGTTAATTCCCCTCTCCAAGTTCTCCACTGCCTTAACCTGATTAGTTAGATCTAGTGACAGGACCCAAAGAGTGTGAGTTCAATACCCGGTTATATATATATATATATAATATATATATATATATATATATATAAAAATAAAAAGAAAGAATAAAATTTGCATAATTAGATATCTATTATATATCTATTTGATCAAAAGTAAGAAAGTTTGAAAATGCGTAATTAAATTCTAATATTTTAATTTTACAATACCATATATAGTTTATTAGTAAATATAATAAATATAGTATTTTAGATCTTTATAAATAAAAATATAAATATAAAAAATATGACTTCATCATATTTGAAAACCCCTTTAAGAAAATCTCGATGTATTTTACAAAATAAGAAAATAAAGAAAAATGCCCATTGTATTGTAGTGTAAAAAACAGACTGTGATGACACGTTCTCATAAAAGGAAGTCAGCATCAACAGACAGAAATTTTTTAACCCACACCTAACCTTAACCGATTTTTACTTTGCCACCTTAAATTACACTTATCTTGATTCGTCAAAAAAACCCAACACCCCCTTAATAAAAAAATTTGAATTCTCCCCCCCCCAACTTAAACTATATAATACTAGTTAGGTTATTGTTATGGTGAAAGACACCTAGTCTATAGATAATAGACTCTACCATCCATTATAAGTAGGAGTCAGTAGGAGTCGAATACGAAAAAGTAGTCAGCGACCACAACTCGATAACTCTGCGTAATACTGATTATTACAAGTTCATAACGTTTTTGTATGTTGAACCTATTTAGGACGAATTTAGTCCAAATACAGTTTCCACTGAGGAAATAACTCTACAACATTTATAAAAGAGTAAATCATTTTTGCGAAAGTTATTCAGCATCGCTTGAAAATGGAACTAAACTTTAAGTTTAATTTAAGATTTAGTTTTTGAAACATGGTAATTTCTGTGTCGCGATGAATGCATATTTTTAAATAATAATTATAACATAGATATATGTGTGTTTGTGTGTGTGTAATCTGACATTTTTATTATTTCAAACATTATTATAGTACTTTCCTTAGTAAGGAAAAGCCCACATCGAGATTATCAACTTTCATTTTTCCTAGAATTCCAGATTCTTTTAATAAATAATTAAACAATTAGTTTTACAGAATTATCATTTCCCTCTATTGTCACTAAGATGCGAAGGGTTAGTGGGTGTGAAAGAATATGTCAGTTTTCTTTTTCAATTACCCTAAAATTTCGTCGTTACTCACATTTTCAGTCCATGCTATTCTCAGCATCCTTCTGTAGAACCACATTTTCTGTCGCTTCAAGTCTCTTCATCTGTGAGGAGATTGTCCAGCATTCACTGGCATATAGGAAGAATATGCCAAAGTTTCATTGGATAATACTTGACCTAGATTATAAATCGAAACCCGCTGTGTTAAGTGCATTGACAAAGTAGATTATATTGAAAAGTAAATATTTATGTAAAATGACTAGAATTTATTTCATCAAAAGACTATGAATTTACTAATATACCTATTTATATATATCCGTTTTGTGCCGTCAAATGCTTGCATATGTGAGCATTTGTGTAGTGGTCTCTATTTAGCATTCAAAGAATTTCTACAGGGCGTTGTCTTTAACATGACCTAGACTCTATGCACATTTGAGACACGCGGTTCCTTTTTCCTTTCAAATTAGTAAACAAAAGTTTTAAAATATATTTGCATAAATATTTATGTCTTATTTTGTTTTCTTTCTGTGAAAAAAAAAATCTTTTTAAAACTGCTTGAAATAATTCTCTGCTTTCCGTCCATATTGAAGTAAAGTGAAATTTTATCTTTCAAAACCACGTTCATCTTTTCTTTTTTCTTTTTTTAAAATAATTGAAGCAACGTTAACATACTCTTTTCTGCTCATATACACTAGACAAAAATCTGCCTGGCAAATATTTTATTAGTAAATTTATAAGTAAGGGGGTTCAAATGAAAAGACTTCAAATTGACAACTTTTTCCACTTCACTGAAACAGGAATTAAAAACGTCTATCTTTCCCTTCTTTCTTTCATTCATTCATTTTCCCACTGAAACCAAGTAGCGTTTGATATGTCAGTTGTCGTTTTTTTCACGCGTCAAAGCGGAATAGTTCATTATTTATGTAATATTGGCGGGACGTAACGGTCGTGCGAACTAAGTAAGGAACTAACTAACGAAGCTAAGGATAATCAGAATTATACTTTTCGCTATATATATTTCCATTTCGCTGAAATGGAAATATATATTAACAACTTTTACCATTTCCCTGAAACAGGCACTTCTATCTTCTCTTTCTTTATCTTTCATTTTCTCACTGAAACTAAGTAGAGTTTCTGATATGTCACGCGGCCAAAACGGAATATTTCATTATTTATGCAATATTAGCAGGGCGTAACGGTCGTGCGAACTAAAGAACTAACTAACGAGGAGAGGGACAAGCAGAATTATAATAATGTTTCACCTCTTGTAAAGAAACCATTAAGGTCGTAGGGACACGACATGTACAGCAGCTGTGGTAGCAGTGGTGTGTCTAGGGCTAAAGGAGACTATCCCTCTTTTGGTTTTGTATTCATTTTTTCCTCCTCCTAAACTAGTTTTCCATAACTGAAGTAAGAAGAGAAGGATTCGTAGCTTTTCTCAAGGTAACGACCTCGGGTAGAATTCGAATTAAACGCGCCGGTTTCTCTCTCCAAGTCGCTAACAGTGCATATTCTCATATATAAGTGTGAGTAGATAGTTAAGTTCGG
>OZ038503.1:5688045-5825545 GCA_964036315.1 Acanthosepion esculentum
ATATATATATATATATATATATATATATATATATATATATATATATATATAATGTGTGTGCATATATATATATATATAATCGTGTAACAGCAAAATTGACCCCCCCCAATATTTAATATCTAAAAAAAAACACTAAACTGATTGAGTTTCTTTTTTCCAGGCATTCAGATAAGTCGTTTAGACATCTAAACACCATTTGTCGTAAGAATAACTGAAAACCCTTTCAGTTATTCAGCTAAAATGAGAATAGGATAAAATCGTTTTGTGTCAGCCCCACAGTCTTCCCAACTGAATGGTGAGAGGAAAAGGATAATTCAGGCCTTCAGTAATGGTACCAACATTCATACTCTGGCTTCCATCTCGAAAGTCCATTCAAGAATCGTCAAGAGAACGGTGAATAAGTTTTAAAAAAAGAGTGAACATTAGAGAGAAAAATTGGATCAGGAGGTCACAACAGCAAGAGAGACCACGATTTCAACTTCGGGCTAAAGAGATCAATTAGAAAAGATCCAACTCAATCCATAAGACGTTTGGCACGTGAGAGAGGAGTTTCAGCTATGACAGTTCAATATATATATATATATATATATATATATATATATATATATATATATATATATGAATTTTATTTCAATCCTTCATGAGCTTCTGATCCTTAGCTATAGTTAATTAATGATGAACATTTCATTTTCACTTATGATCAATTTCATCACGATTCTTCTGTTAAGCTTGGAGAGTGATTACACATCCTTGTTGTTCAAAGTAGAGTCCAATAGTGTTAGAAAAACCTCTGAGAATTCCAGTAAGATATCTTCAATCATTTCTAAGATACAAAGGTTCAAAGCTTAATCTAAAAATTGGACAATTTTGCTGTTTATATATATATATATAACAAACAAATGAGTAACAGAGAAAAACATTCTGTGTAATGCGACTTCATCAGACTAAAAAGTAATCTTTTTGTTGATGGAGTTATGTGTGTACGAAGGGGGAAGTGGGGGATATAAAAACACAAGCTTCGGTTATCTAATTATACACCGATAGGAAAATTCTCTCTCTCTTTTTTTCTAAACAAGTTTCATTATAAACTTTATAGCTGTGTGAATTATATTCGCTTCTACGTATGTATAAATGGGAGTACAGGATATGCAGAATATATATCAGAGTTGGTAATTGAATGACAAAATCTAAAATAACAATAGCAATAAAAAGTTGAATAAACTCCGGTTAGAATATGCGTCGGTCGCCAAAAACTGAAAGCTAAATGTCTCTGTTAAGACTTGAGTTTTTCTTGATGTACAATTGTAACTTACGTTTGTTGCATTTCGTCCCCTCACTTGCGACATGATACACACACACACACACACACACACACACACACACACACACACACACACACACACACACACACACACACACAATCAACCTAGCACCAATAATCACATCAATTATTTTTTTTTTTATTTAATATAAAAATAACAAAAATGAGACAATCGGCTGCCGATTACTGTTACCTCCTGACGAGTGAACCGAACGATTGCAAAAAAAGTTCTACGAAACCCTGGTGTCGGGGTGCTAAATATAACATCAATGGTCTCTCTCTCTCTCTCGTTGGTTGGGTGTTTCTTCCAGCTGATACCCAATGCAACTCGTAACATCCTTGTGTATGTTCTGTCAAGTGATGCTTCTTGGTGTTTCATCGGAATCCATGTTGTTGAGTTGTAGAGCAAGACAAATTATACCATGGCCTTATAGAATTCCCTCTTAACATTGTCAGAGAGGAAGGACTTCCAGATGGTGCTCAAACCATCAAGGACAACCCAGGCCTTGTCTTTGCGGATTTTGATGTCTCTCTCCGTTGACTGGTTGTTGCTGCTGAGGTAAACAAATTTTTGTTCATTAAAGATCTTTCAAATATAAGTATTTAAAAAAAATATTTTGAGATCTTTTATGTTTTGAACCATCCCTTAAGTTGAGAATTCTCAGATTCCCGTGACTCATTTCTGTTAGACACCACTGTCAGCAGGTCCTCCAGATGGCATCCAGAGTCATCTACAAGTTGGTCAATGTAGGTACGATGAGGCCTTACAAGCGATCTTTTGTTACGCAATGGGTTCCATAGGAGGGTGTCACTCATAAGTTCTGACTTCTCCAGGAGTGACCAGCTAGCCAAAGCCTTAGTGAAACTGAGATAAGAGGAAGGTGTCCATACAGGTGTTTCTTTGTTGGGTGCTTCTTCCAGCTGATGTCCAATACAAGTCGCAACATCCTTGTGTATGTTCCGTCAAGTGGTGTTTCGTCAGTCTCCATATTTTTGAGCCGTAGAGTAACATCGACATGGTTTGTTATTATTATAAAAAAAACATGGTTCCTGTAATCTACCTTTTTAAAATTAAAATATTCACAAATGACATGTTTTGTAGCAAAAATTATTCTGGTAATGGGTTAATAAAAAGAAATGTGTATAGATAACCGGAAATTCGGTCGGTAATAAAAGTAACATTTTTATGCTTTATCGTCTCCCCACTTAAAATATTTTTTTAAAGCGCTCACGTAATTTTATTTTATAAAAACTCTCTTAAATGAGGTGTTATCTATTAGGTCATCCCATAAGTTCTGTCCGAATTTTAACTTTTTGTTAAAATGAACGAAATTTAAAGAGTATTTTATAATGTCTAATGGAGCTGAACATTATTTTTATGTTTAGATGCATATAAACTGATCCAATTTGATTTCAGAGAACAATAAAATTAAATTTTGTTTGATTAAAACCCTGCTAACATGGAAGTACCCAAGAATCATTTGAAGCACATAATGCTTTATGAGTTCAAGAAAGGAAACTCAGCAGCCAAAGCGGATAGAAACATTCACTCAGTTTATGGAGAGGAATGTGTGAATGAAAGAACTTGCAGAAGATGGTTTGCAAAATTCAGAGGTGGAGATTTCACCCTTGAAGATGAAGATCGAACCGGACGTCCAGTTGAGTTTGATGAAAAGCTTCTTGAAGCAGCCCTTGAAGAAAATCCTATTTTATCAGATGAGGAAATGGCAGTGGTTCTCAATTCAAACCATACAACTGTTCATCGTCATTTTCAACAACTTGGAAAAGTTCCTAAACTTGGAAAATGGGTGCCTCATGAATTGTCTGAAAACAACCTCAAATCCAGAGTTGACATTTGCTTTCTCTCCATTCTCGCCAATTTGTTTCACCTTTTTTGGATAGACTTGTGACTGGGGACGAAAAATGGATCTTTTATCGAAATGTTAAGCGTCGTAGACAGTGGCTTGGTAAAGGGGAAAAACCCCAGCAACAGCCGAGAAGGGAACTTCATGGGCAAAAGGTTCTTCTTTCAATCTGGTGGGATTGCCAAGGAATAATCCACTTTGAATTCTTACCACCTAATGCAACAATTAATGCTCAAATATACTGTCAGCAATTAGAGCGTATGAACGAAGCTTTGAGGAAAAAAAGACCTACTCTAGTGAATCGAAAACGGGTGATGTTTCATCAGGACAATGCGCGACCACACACAGCAAGAATCACGTCACAAAAGATCGAAGAACTTGGTTGGGAGAAAATTCCTCATCCACCTTATTCTCCTGACCTTGCTCCTTCAGACTACCATTTGTTTCGTAGCTTACAGAATCATTTGGAAGAAACAGCTTTTGTAACACAGGAAGAGGTTAAAACTGACATTTGTGAGTTCTTCGAATCAAAGCCAAAAAAATTTTACAGTAATGGAATTAGTAAGCTTGTTAATAGATGGAAGGAAGTCATAGATAATCAGGGAAAATACATTGTTGATTGAATCTGTAATTAAATGTAACATTTGGTCACTTGTTTTCTTTATTCAAAATTCGGACAGAACTTATGGGATGACCTGATAAAAAGTAATGAATCTTTTATTTTAATTTCGTTATCATAAATTATAAATTGTTGCTAGTCCTAATTTCTATTTTATGAAATTAAATGAGCCGTTGCTTGTTACCGAGGTTAATTTGGAGGGGGGGGAGAAACACGCGATGGTAATAAACTCCAAATTTTATTACCGTCGCATAGCAACCAAATATAATATGAAGTACCAACAGCAAACTGAAATGATTTTCATCGCCATAACGAAACAAAGAAACATTGTATTTTCATAGCTTAAATCCTTGGCCGGTTTTCGTTGGCTTTCTCAAGCTACTCGATAAAACTTTACGTGACAAGTTTACCATAAATTTTCAGTAATAATTTGATCCTTACCACTTAGCTTCTGTGAAACATAATTTGACCTCTGATACCAATCTTCACACCTTGTTTCAATTATCCGGGCTTATTTCCATTGCCCCCCCCTCTCACACATTTTTTTTTTATTGCACAGGTGTGCAACGAACAAACTTTTGCTTATTTGGGGTGATTTAAAAAAATATATATTTTGGTGTGTTGAATTAAAAAAAATGGAATGTATTTTATTTCATATAACTTTTTTTTTTCAAAGAATTATTTTAGTTTTCACTGAGTTCGCATCATTTGAATTTAAACTTTGTTTCGAATCAGTATTTTGTAATGTTAAAATCATGTTAAAAGCACCAGTTATCAATAAACTAGCTAGAATAGAGCTCATGTGAGTCCTGGCCAAAATAAGGCCACGGTTTAGAATAAAAACAAATAACACTTATATGTATGCATCAACAAAAAGAAATAATATCAACGTGTGGGAAGGGAGAATAAAATCAATAAATAAAATAACAAAAACTAAAAATAAATACATTTTCTCATGATTCAAGTAATAAAAGAACCGGAATGGTCACCTGCACAATTTTATTACCCTACTTCCGGAAAGAACATAAACTTTCTTGTGTTACGTTCCAACATCAGCCTTTCGGACGAGCCTTGCAGCCCTACTGAGGAAGTAAGTATTTTGGTAGTTTCAACTCAGCGCAAGGCTGATTTAAGCTCAACCATTTTAACCATTATCATCCTTATTTAACCTAACTTCTGGACCAGAAAAAGAAAATGAATATACCCAAGAGACATTGAGAACTTTGTTTCACTACAGTTTCTATTTTTAAAAGAAAAGAAAAAAAAGAATAAATGATCCGGTCCGTAGTAGAAAAGAAGTTTTTGTATACTTCTTCTTTGTTTATTATCAGGGATCACGCATAAAAACTTGGCTATTTAGAATGTGTGTGTGTGTGTGTGTGTGTGTGTGAGAGAGAGAGAGAGAGAGTTGTCAGTCGAAACGAACTTGCCCCAGAGGAGAGACCTTACCTATGTTCTACTGTATTTTGAAACAAGAGGAAGAAAAATTGAAAAGGAAGGAATTTTTTATGGCCTTAAACAGCGCCGCCTAATAGGCGTTTGCCGAAGTCAAGTCAGTTAACACACTATATGTGCTTGCGTGTGTGTGGGGGGGAGTGTGTGTAATGAATTTGTAAACATCGCAGATTTAAGAAAGAAGTAGTCCAAAATCAAAGAAAACTGAAAGAACATACACATGGTAGTAAAGGAAAGCAAGAAGAACGGACTAACTACTAAACGTAAGAAAACAAAATTTATGGTTGCCAGTCAAGCAAAAAGCTGAAGGTGCGAGCTATGTATTGAAGATGTCAAAACAAACAATTAAAAAAAAAAAAAAACAGGCGACGAAAAATATGATACAGAAATCTCAAGGCGCATTGTGAAAAATGCCTTCCGGAGGAAACTAAGCAAAGTATTAAGAAATAGCAAAATGTCTTCAGAGACGAAGAAGAAAGTGCTGAACTACTAAGTAATATCTAATCTCCTGTAAGACAGTAAATTCGGCACAATCTCTTCAGATGGAGAACAGATTTAAAGCGACGGATAATCTGGTTTTACTGATGAACGCTAAAAATACGATGGACAGAATATCTGAATAACGAGGAAATTGTAAAGACAATAGGAACTACAAGAAAACTGAAATTATTAATCAGAAAGGGACAACTGAAATTTCTGGAACGTATAATGAAGAAATATGTCCTGGAGAATTTAACACTCACAGGACATATTGAAGGTAAGAGAAGCAGAGGAAAACGAAAGTTGTGGAGAGCCATGTTTCTGAAATGCACATAAAAGAAAATATAAAGGGATAGCAGAACAAGGACAAAATGCTGCAGAGTTCTTGCGGTTCAGATTAAAAGAATAAAACACTTTATTACATCAAAGAACAACTTTCTCTTGGTACTGAAATAGAGAAAAGAATTTGGTACTGTATTCCAACAAATGTAAAATAAATCCTTAGTTTATTTCACTGGTGGGAACGGTCACTTGTATAAATGCATCATCGATTATAATGCAGAAGAATGAATATTATTTATAGATTCGCCTCAAAGTGGTACTTCTTCAGCTGACTTATTAAATATGACTGTCGCCCCTCGGTGATGACTTCAATGTCCAAGCCATTTTATATACCTTCGGTTTGATGACCAAGTTCATATGACTATGAAAACATTACATGTGTATTTTTTCTATTTTTGTTCATAAACATAGAAATAAGTTCTTGAAACAATTGTTTATAGCTTTAATTTTGCATTTGTATCATCTCATGCTTTCCGCCTTTCCATTCGCCCAGCAAAATGGTCTCCAACATCCCTGTTTCAAATACATCTTTCTCAGAAAATTGCTTTTAAGGACCTCTTTCTAAATCAGCGACATTTACAAATTAATTATCTGTCTTTCTAAGTCCCAACCATACTTTATTTGAGAACGGCAGTAGTGTCTTGGCTGTCTTTCAAAAGACCCCCACCTGATCAGGGAATGACTACCACATCTATTCTAGCACAGCTTAGAATTACTACTACTTCCACACAATACAATTTAGAAAATAAGCACAGTAAATCATATTAACAACAAATCCCTTGAAAATGGCTAACAAATTGACCGAAAGCGCCTGGGACGAAAATCATTGTGAACATTTTCGACACACTCTTAATCCCACCCCTGGAGAACCGTAAAATATTCGATTTTTCTTGTCTGAAAAAGACCGGTTCCCGTACGATCACTGAAATTAAGCAACGCCGAGCCTGAGTGGCCTCTCGGGAATATCAGATGCCGTAAGCTTGGATGTGCAGGTGGTGGAATGGATAATTGCTCCAAATTGTTAATCGGAGAGCCGAGTTCCAATTCCAGTTCGGTTCGTTATATTCACATACGCCCAAATATACTTGGTAAAGGTATGAATCCGCCTCTTCTGTCCCCCAGATATGGGTTAATGAGTAAGAATTGTATCACGAAACCATTATTCTTAGAAATTCTTATTATCTAAAAATATTTTCTGGCTTTAAATAACCTGCAAAATGTTGATAGGCAGTAGAAAACGAATCGATCAACGAAACATGTGTAAAAGAAACTGCTGTCAACAACTACTAATATTTCACTTAGATACTCTATGTATATTTTGTAAGTACATTTTTCTTCTCAAAAAATGGAAAAAGGAAGTGACGTTTTATATCCGGGCTTGCCTACAAACAGGATTAGTCATAACCATTTCCAACCCTCACCCGTAGATATGCAGTTAAAATGCACTGAAACTAAGTTGTATCTTAGTTGTGAGTAAAATGGTTTTGTCTATATGATAAAATTATAATAAATAAATAATTATCTACTACCTGTATCGAGCTCTTTTTTGAATTAACGCTGCGAACGTTGGAATTTATATATTACTTTCGTTCTCATCGCATCGGAGATATATATATATATATATATATATATATATATATATATATATATATATATATATTATAATGAGAGAGAGAGACACTTGTAAAGTTCTTCTTGTATTCACTTATTTACCAAAAACTGACCAGATGATCAAATATCATTACCCCCCTCCGATGGGTAAAAGCCGAGAACTTTTCAAGACATTTTAATATATGAAGTGAAGTCACATATCAGTTATCATCGCCCCACCCCCAAACAGAACCTGCAAAACGTTTTCGAATTTCACTCGAGGTTGATCGTGTTCACTTAGCACTTAATGTCCTTTTTAGAAAATCCCTTACCTCCTACCCCTACCCACAGCATAGTGTCCTATCATCAGATATCCGGGCAAAAATGTCTCGCCTCTGGTAAGTCACTGTGTTTGCCACTTATCGTCTTTTGTTTATCATAATGATATCTAGACACAAAGAACTACACAACCAACAGAAAGTAACCGGTAAAGAAAGTCTCCCTGGCGCTTCTTTATCGTCTTTAATGTTCTTGAATTCAGATTAATTTTTCACCGAGATCTGCTCGGTCAAATGACGTTGAAAACACCGCTTCTCATGAGATAGTCAAATTTGATTTGTGCTTTAATGGGTGACTGTATGGTAACATCAAATACTTTAAGTAAATACTTATGCATTACCAGCTTTCGGTATCATCAGACCGAGAGGATAATCTGGTTTTCTTTTCATCTAGACTTATTTATATTTTTTTAAATAAAGATAGTTTGGAAAATGCCGAAGAAAAAAAAATGATTAATTTAAAAACAAATTACTTGCATTATTTACATTATTCGGACTGTTAACTTCCTTGCCATATTCACAACGTTTCTGCCGTTGTATACTCCGACCTTCTTCAGGTGATTGGAATTTCCAACTGAACCCTTTATTTCGTCCACCGGGATAAATTGTTGTAGTTCCAAGTGACATGTTTCTTCTGGATGTCTCAGTTATTTCCCTTTAACTCAGATCTCCAAGTTTTGTGGCCTGGTATTGAACTCACAACCCTTTGGGTCTAATCACTGAATCTAACCAACGTCTTTATCCACTGGGCCATGATGGATGAAAACGTTGGTTAGATCCAGTGACTAGACCCAAAGAGTTGTGAGTTCAATACCAGGCCACAGCAGTGGTGAACAAAAACTTCATCATGCAGACCCTAGATGTTCTCCAGTCATTGTTAAGGAATTGTACTCTCGATGAGGCTCCTTGCTTGGAATTTCTTTTGGGACTTACACTAAAACTTGTTATATACATTACTTCCCTTGATTGGAACTCTTCGTGTAATTATTGCCTCCTTTAGTACTCAGTTCGATATATACATATTTGTACCCTCCATTGACTTGGTTTTTTCTTATTTACCGTTAGCTCCGTCGCTGTGCACTTTTTTTTTTTATTAATGCTTTTGTTAAGAAGATATTTTCTGGTCTTGTTGTTTCTTTAACAAACCTCAAGTGGAACTCGTAGAGACAATAAATAGCTAAAGACGCTGGGAAAATGGTCGGTCCTCTGTACTGCTGAAGAAAGTACCTAAAAACTACTGCCATGCTCTATTTTTACAAGAATCAGATCAGACCGAAAATGGAGTATTACTGCTGTAGCGCAATCCTCACTTTCCAGCCTGAAGTTCAGAAGCGTTTACGCGGCTTTGTGGGTAATGAATTGTTTCCCACTCTACAACCACTTTTCCACAGACGATACGTTGCTAGCCTCTCGATACTCTATCGCTGTTTTTATGGCCTTAGCCTCTTGGCATAATTGGTTTTAGCTAAGTCGACTCCCTTCATATTCCATTGGTAAGGAGGAGTTACTTCTATTCAGATAACCTCTTGTTATCACTTGTTTCCTCATTGTACGTCCTTAGAAAAACTTTAAATTTACTAACCCTCTATTTTGAGTAGCTATTTTATTGTATAAAAAAATGTATTGTGGTAGTCTTGACTCAATTTCTTAGTTGGCGCACTTGTTGCTTTAAATAAGGAATAGAAACTAGCACATGTTACTGCAACTAAGATATAATAAATAAACACTATGTGTTCCGATAAAAAAAAAGACGAAAAATGAATTGCTCAAAATTAATAACTTTTTACTCTTATTGATGCATTTCATTTGCCAAGTTGTTTACCGGACCGTCTTTTCTGGCCCAATTTTCTCTTAAAAGAACTGTGTCGATTATCTAACCCAATATACCGAAGCAGATGTCCACGTGTGTCTTCTATTATATTCTGTCTTTGCTGTCAACAACAGATGACACCATTTGTTTAGTTTCTTTTTCTTGTTTGGTGCAAGAAGAGGAAAAGCGTTCACCTGATTGGCCATTTAATATAGCCTCAAAATATTGATTATTTTTTTTAGTTTTTATAGTCTAAAAAGAAAAAGTTGACTACAGCAAAAACCTTATCCACTTGTTTCAGACTGATATATTTTTATGGTTTGCCAAACCTTTGTGGGTAATTTAAAAACCAAAATACCGTTTTGAATTCTAAGAATGTCTATTTTAAGAGTAAATACTGCGTCAACAATTTTTTTTGTTGAAGATAATGATTTTTTTACAGCTACAAGTCCTGCTATTTAACTGGAGGGGGGGATGGATTCATACCTTTCCCAGGGGTGTGTGCGCAAGCATCAGGGAATGCCAGGAACCCGACTGGAATTCGAACTTGGCTCTCCGGTATCCATCGCATCCCCCCAGTTGTTTGAGAAATATTACAGTTATTTTCTCATTTGATGAAACATTATTTAAAACTAGCTCAAAAGGGCGGTATGTAAAGTAGCTCCTGTGGAGGGCTCTTGATTGTGCCTTCGGCCTGTTCAGGAGTTTGAGAGTCTTTGCATATTCTCTACATTGGAAGCTCTACTGGCAGTCGTTTGATCTGAGTTTTCATTTGCACGGAATTTTCTTTTCCTCGCTGCAGACTTGGCTCTTTTGATTGCAATCTGGTTCTCTGTTGGCGGAGATTTCTTTTTGAGAGGCATATTGATGCTCTGGGCGATAGGCAGCAATAAACTCCAAATTGATCGCTGCGTTTAAGTATGGAATTAATATTTAAGCTTACCTTTTAAAAGTTCAACGATAATTCTTCTGTTGCCACTTAAAGACAATTTGATGTGCGTAGGTCCTTACTTTCCGTACAAACAATTATTTTTATTTCAAGGGTGACTTTCGCTGGATTTCGCAATTATTTTCGATTATTCCTAAATTTATTTCCAAGTTATAAAAATTGTTATCGTACAAAAAAAAATCGTCGAAAACAATCGCAGTAATGAAAACTTGGAAATCCAAAATTTATGTAACATGAGCTATTGAAAGTTAGAGAATTAATTTAATTGAAAAGTGTGGCACGCTGACACTCGCATTTATTATAAAGAAGAGAATGTGTGTATGTTCGTATAGTTGTTGGTAGTTGAGTACTTTCCAGTTTCGCTAGAGATCGGCGTCAAACCACACTAAAATCCAGGATTTTAAATACTGCTTATTGTCTAAGTTAGGTAAACAGACCACTTTTCTACTTGGAAAATTGGCGCTATACAATCTTTTAATTTTTATCTCCTCATTTTGCTTTAGGGAATTTGCGGGTAGCGTAATTGATACCAGCGCGAAAAATGAAATCGGCGAGCCGAGTTCAAATTGACACTAATGCGCTTGATAAAGGCATGAACGCATTTCCTCATATGTAAGTAAAATAGCAGGATGGGGTGGGTTCTCTAGCCTTGTTTGGTCACCAAAGAAATAGGACAACTCCGAATTAAAAACAGCGGAGATGGCAAATGGAAATTACTCTCTTGCCTTTCCTAAGAAGAGCCCGAAATGCGATTTTCAGGTCGGGGACACTAGAATCAAGCAGACGCAGAAGTTTAAATATCTGGGAAGCGTTTTGACAGAGGACGGTAAGTGTGATACTGAAAGCCGTAGACGGATTGGGATGGCCAAGGACACATGCCAAAAGCTGGGCAGAGTATTGCGAGACACGAGGATTTCTTTCTTAACAAAGAAAAGAATACTGAGCTGTTACTGGATATATGTTCTTCTTTACGGCAGAGAATGTTGGACGATTTCCTCAAAGATGAAGAAGAGACTCGGGGCGACAGAGATGTGGTTCTACAGAAGGATGCTAAAGATATCATGGACCGAGCCTGTGAGCAACGATGAGGTCTTAGAGAGGTTGGAAACAGAGGAGACTTATATTTAACATCAGGAAGAGGCAGCTGAAGTTCCTGGGACACATAATGAGGAAGGAAATCCAGGAAAACCTGATACTCACGGGTCGAATAGAGGGAAATAAAGTACAAGGGAAAACAACGCGTGACATACCTGGCGGCCTTAAGCAAGTGTATGACAGAACATGGTCGGTGGGGGGGGGGAGAAGCAGAGGAAAGGAAAGTATTGAGAGCTGCGAGGGAGAGAGGGAATTGGAGAGCCATGATCGCCTACGACCGGAAAGGACATGGCACATAAAAAGAAATAATCTTTTGGTGATGCTGAGAACTTTTCAACACTCTCTCGTAAGTGACTTGCATATTAGCTTAGCTCAGATATTACCTTTTATAACTTTAATGAAAGTAGACATAATTCTTTCGCTGCCTTTGTTTGAATTAATTTGTTTTTTCTGTTTTTGTTTTTTAGTTTGTTTTTTTAGTTTTTTTTTTTTTTTAGTTTGTTTTTTGTGGGGTGCAGAGGAGGAATTCCTCGTGATTTTCTTCTATTTAGTTTGTTTTAACGGTTTCACTTTGAATAAGTAAATGTTCCTGGTGGAGTAATAATGGATAGCGGCTCGGATTGAGGAATCGGAGAGCCGGGTTCGAATCCATTACATTCACATACGTGCTAATGCTCTTGGGAAAGGTATGAATCCTCTTCTTCTCCCTCCCAGCAATGGGTAAATAGCAGGACAGATTCGGGTTCTATAGCCTTGGATGCCAACTGGTCTGCTGCATAAAGAAATGGTAACCTACTGCTGGGAGAAATTCTGCCTCGTCAGTCATGTATCGAAAGATACATGATTGCCTAAGCATGTATCACTCATGGTACATAACTGACTGAAATGTTCCCAATAAAACGATCGGGCAAGTGTTTGCATTTGTCATTAAGCTTTTCGTAGACGTCTTTGGGGCACGCGTCTGTGTTTTTTCTTCTACAAACACAAAAGACTCCACTCCAAGGGAAAACGAACTTTATGGTTTTCCTTCACAGATCTGACCAACAGTCAAGGCTAAACGTATCTTCTCGCGTCAAATAATTTAAAATACAAAAGCTATTTCTTCTGGTTAGGTGGAAAAATTAAGCAGAAACATGGTATCCAAATTTAGTAAAGTGTTGATGCTTATACCATACGCCTGGGGGTAGAACAACGGCCAAGTATCTGAGATAGTTAATTTCTCTTTGCAAATACCGGGTTTCTAAGGGTCATCATCTATATATAAGACTTCCTAAGTATATACAAATATCACATACGTATATATAGTCGTTAATTTGTTCCCTTAAACCAAACATAATGGTTCTACCGCTCAGAATTCATCTACTTGCGCGCGAACTAATCGCGTCAAATTTTATTAAAATGGACGCCCTTTTCCTTGCAGAACTCGTTAAACGTTTATTTAAAATAAATAGACACACCTGTATTTTAAAGTTACTGTTTCTCACTTGTCGGCCGCCATGAAAATGGTCTTTCCATTTCATGCAATTACTTTAAATAGTTGTTAACTTAGACTTGCGGTCCCTCGGAAGCATAAACCAAATAAACTTCGACCTTTACAGTCCAAATGTTTATCGACGAGGAATTCTTATTCTTTGTTGCCAGTTAGGATCGCTACAGCTTTCCATAATTTAAGATTTCACAGTTTGAAGAGATCGCTCCAGTAGTAGCGTACAGTGATGGGTGGGTGTATTCAGATATCAACTGCCAAATAAGGTTTTCACTCCTTCATACTTCAGAGCTTTGTCAGCTCTAAATACAACCGTCACTTACAGACAGTGACGGTCCTAGAGTTGCTGGCACCCCAGACAAGCTGAACTTCGGCGCCCTTACAAGTATATATTTTTTTTTAATTTTCACAAGGAGAAAAACTGAAAAGGTAGAATAATGAGTTTATTACAATATAAAACTTATAAGCTAAAGAAAACATACATTATCCTACCTAAATTTTTTTCTAGCCTTTAGATCTGCAAATCTTTTCATGGCACTTTCTACATCTATCTTTTTTACAAGATCATTTTCTATTGACAAAATAGCCAACGAATTTAATCTGTCTTGAGCCCTGGACGACCGAAAGTATGTTTGTATAAGCTTTAGTTTTGGAAGATCTCAAACACATGATATGATGGCGCCTCGGGTGACTGCCCGAGTTGCCAGTACCCTGAACTGGTCCAGTTTACAGATGTTTAAAATTAACCGATTCGTGGCCTTTAGCATTTTAAAGAATTCTTAATAAATTAGGTGAAACTGGTTTGTTCAGTGCAGTCTTTCCTACCCCAGACAAAGGTTAAAAGTTAATTTTCCACCGAAACTGGATAGTGAAATTAAGATTATTCGTTTTGTATTGTTGTTCCATGGAGGCGCGAGGCTGTGTAAGGGTTATTTTCGTGGAAAATGAAATCGGCGACGCGAGTTCAGATTCTGTCTGCATTAGTGTATATTCGCCTCATGTTTATATCCTTGGGTAATGACATGAATCCATCCCTTTTCAATGGCTCTGGTCAGATATCATTCTCGCCCACCGACTCATAAGAAACGTTGCAAGATATTTGTAGTCCTTCAGCCATGTAGGAAAAGGTTAATCTGAAAAAAAAATGACATGATAGACGCTGTGCTACTAAGAAAGAACACTGAGCCGAACCTGTGAGCTCAGCGTGCGCGAGCTGATTCCCGCTTTAAATAATGCCGGCCGGAGAACAAGTCTGCATGACTGAATAAAAACTACTTTTGATCTTTACAACTGTGGGACAAAAAAAAAAAGGCTGTCAAAAAAGTCTTGAAGTCAGAATTAATATAACAAGTCTTTTTATTATTAATTTTAACTATTTAAAAAAAATTATTGCCATGTTCAGGTTGTTTTTAAATTCTACGACCATAAAGTAAGCAGCATGGATTAGCATTCAATTCAAGCTACTTAACGTTCGTAGAATGGAAAAACAACCCTAGATTTACGATTCAAAACAACAAAGATGAAGAAATGCAAAAAAGAAAAAACAAATTCTGTCCAAATGACCAAACATCAAAATAAAAAATTAAAGGTCATTTCTTGGTCGGGGCCGAGGATTTTTCAACACCCCTTATCGAAGTGTGTGTGTGTGTGTGTGTGTGTGTGTGTGTGTACACGGTATTTGGGCCATGAATGAAAGGACGACCTAACGTAATGTTGCGCGGCATGCATCCTATTTTAATATTCTAATTTCTCTTTTAGACATTGAGAGCATTAACAGCTGCCAATCTGATACAAGAAACGAAAAGGCATGCCATGCTCATGACACTAGCCGCTAACAGTAGAGACTTGTAAATGCCAAAATTTAAAAAATGGCTAATTGAAAAGTAAGGATAGGTAGCGCTGCACAGACCCCACGGTGGAACTATCACGCTAAGATCACGATCGTGATTGTCCTCGTCCCTTATGATCCCTAGGACAATGCCATTCCACCCCGTTCCTTCCAAAAGACATCAAGGCCAAGTGTTGAGTTCGGTAGTCAAGCCTTGGATCGAGGGTTTGCTATACTTGTTCCAGCAGAAGTCCTCTTCCTACTTTGCCGATACGACTTAGGAGTGACCAGCCAGGAATTTTGACCATTGTATCATCATTCCCAATATTAGGTCTCCTGGCTTGTCTGATTTGAATCCATTGAACTGCTGTGACGTGGATGTTGTCGTGAGAGAAATCAACCGGCGACCACACAGTATCATCGACTTGTTGAACGGGGTCACCGTAGACGTAAGGGCGAAGATGAATATATTGCTTTCGAAGCCACGTTGAAGTTATATTCGGGATTGAGGGTAGCTTTATTGAAGAAACATTTTGATTTTTTTTTCTAAATGAAAAAAAGTGCACAATATTAAAATTCTTTTCAATTGTATGGGGCGCCATGTAACACACTACTGGGAAATAAAATTGAATAAACACGAAGGACGATGTCAGTTTTGACTGGATTAAACTATATGCATAATAGTAGATAGTAGTAGATATTTTGATAACATTTTCAGAGTAGTTTTGTGACATAGTAACATTCATACCAGTGGACTGTCTGTGTATGAGCTTTAATGTCTGTCTGTGGATGACTATGATATATATATATATATATATATATATATATATATATATATATATATATATATTGTGTGTGTGTGTGTGTAGACACTGGTGGAAAATGAAGAATTGTAACATCTTTAAAAATGTCATGGATTTTGACCTGAGTATGGTATATTCATCCTTGGGTATAGTAGATATTTGGATAAAATTTTCACAATTTTCAATCACTTGA
This sequence comes from Acanthosepion esculentum, assembly GCA_964036315.1. Classification (NCBI taxonomy): domain Eukaryota; kingdom Metazoa; phylum Mollusca; class Cephalopoda; order Sepiida; family Sepiidae; genus Acanthosepion; species Acanthosepion esculentum. The sequence goes on from OZ038503.1 coordinate 5,704,220, forward strand.
GACATAGTAACACTCATACCAGTGCACCGTCTGTGTCTAAAATTTAATAATGCTTCTTCTTTTTTAAATCATTTCACTCCAAGCAAGGCAATAAAGCCACTAGGACACAAAATGTTACTGAATGTGAGAGAATATGAGGGGAAAAAGTAAACATGAAGAAGAGAGAACAATAAAAGAACAAGAATTCAGGAGACAGGGAGTTAATGATTGACAATATGTTTAAATTTTTGAAGATCAAAGTTGACTGGAAAGCAGAAAACCAGAATAGGTTTCAACAGGCAAGAAGTACGAGAGAAGAGACTGTTAGCATAGAACTTACGGTGACTCTTTCAGTTGTAAAATGAGGAGACCTTGGTGTCAATCTAATACTGCGCTTAAATTCATAAAGTCTAGGTACCAATGAAGAAAGCTTATCAGAACAATTATCATGAATTACAATAAATTAAAGTATTTCTAGAAAAGGCACAGAGAAGCCACGTTACAGCGATGGGAAAATGACTGAAGCTGAGATGCTAGGTCAGGACCAGTAACATTGCAGATTCTTCTTTGTATTTTATCAATAATCTCTAAATAAAGAGAAGAATTACCAGATCAGATGTGAAAACAATATTCAGTGCATGGATGAATGGTAGACTTCTAAATGTGTCAGATAGATTCTGGCGAGGAAAAAAAACTGAACCAAATTTCCTAGCAGCGGACCTATTTTCAAAGTCGTTTTGTGACATAGTAACATTCATGCCAGTGCACTGTCTGTGTCTGAGCTTTAGACAGTAACACATGCTGCGATAATATTCAGTAGACCTTTCTCAAGTCCAGTGAAAACATATGACTGGGAGATACTTGAGAGGGGGTCAACGTATGAGACTTCCATACACTGGATGATCATTTCGGAGAATTGCTGTGAATGTTGGTCGTGAGGTGTCGGTAGGGTTTCGTTATTTACAGCATTTGCCAAATTAATATTTGTGCATCCATAGAACAGGTTCTGGACGGCTCGCCAAGATCAACGCATTTTAAAAGTTGCAGTGGCAGGTCGCACGGCGTCCCAAACCTACGGTAAATGTTTCCTAAACAGTATCAACATAGAGTGCTGGGAATTGGTTACTTGCAGTCGGACTCTGGATAAGTGTGTCTCGAACTAGACTTTTCCTTATGCCGTAACACGATTGTGCACGTTTTCTTTAATATCACAAGAATCTCACGTGAAAGTCTAAATGGCATTAGGTTTTGTTCAGTAATAAGAACAGGTTCTGTATTTACGCAAGTGATTATTGTTTACATGTGTGACACAGTACTAGAGAGCGACATCTTCAGGGTGTATTTACCTTCGGAACACAAGTCTTACCCTTGACAACGTAGTGTGATGTGCCATAAGTTAAAACACTCATTCGACTTTAGTGTTTGTGGGGTGAACATTGAACGGTGTCATGTACGCCCAAAACATTGTTAAACTCGTTCTGCTGCTATTCCGGCAACGAGAAGAAGATTTGCGATTCCAGCATAATAATACCCGCCCAATTGATGCCCATGCTGCTCAATATATTCTGCAGGATGTTTGACAACTTCTCCTTGTTGACCTGATCACTTTGCCTCGCCCCATTGTATTGAGTATGATAGGACGACGCTTGACTCGTTCAATAATCTCATCGGCATCTCGATTGCATCAACAGGTGTAAGAGGCACTGCACTATCTTTTCGAAAAACTCACGGCAATTCACAGATATTAAAGAAAAGGCAACTGTGGGGAGACGTAAGCGCTGACGCCCTGACGGGGCATGGCCTCACTTTCTTGAAAATCAGCATTCGAAATTCTGGCTTTTAATTAATCTCGAATAACTGCGACTGAAAAATACGCAACTTCCTTAACCACCAAACACATTGTCCACCGTTTGTTGCGCGTGTTTCATCAAAACTCTTCACCTAAAAATTCCGCTGCCGCCAAGTAGGTCTTGGAGGGTGGGGTTGGCCCGTAGAGTGTTTCTGCCTCTTAAGTTTTCAAGAGAATTTCTATTTTCCCCGAGTTTATGTAGTCCAAAAATCGGATCACGTACGCGTTTGTCGTTATTTTAAGATACGAAGAGGTGTACTGAAATTTCTCGGCGTAGCCCACTTTCCAAAAACATTATTTTGATGTTTAGGTCATTAAAATACTAATCTTTGCGAAATGGCTAGAGCCGAGAATTTTTCAGCATCCCATGGCATATCTTCCGTGTATATTCTTTGGGGAGAAACTCTGTATTTCATACGATAGTTGACCTAGTTAACTTGGACACCAATTCCTCTCAAATCAAAGGCATCTGATTCTAAACATGATCTATTCTTTGGGGTCTAAAGCAAATAAATAAAATGTTTCTCTTTTCAAGTTTATCAACCTTTTTTAAAACATTTCACTCGAATCAAAGCAATAAAGCCACTAAAACACAAAGTGTGACTGGGTGTAAGAGAATGTGAGAAAGAAAATCACTATCTGTTATAACCTAGGGAAGGTTACTGAATAGAATAATCAAACAAAGGTTGGTAACGAATGATAATACTTAAGACAAGAAGAACGCATATAAGATTCACCAGCGGCGCGTAGAAGTAGTAGTCAGCTTCTAGAAGTGAGTCAAGTGAATTTCACAATGGATCTCCAACTGCGGGATATCTCCCAACCGCCCCACTCGGTCAGATGTGACACACCGAATTTAATGTGGGGCATCCGAGTCCGTAGGTTCGGCCAAAAATTCCCGTATAAAACGGGATCAGGTAGCTGTTTCCCGAGACGAGACTCTGCCCTTCGACATAGCCTCGTCTGGGGATCCTTTCTGCCAGGAGGCAGAGAGTTTGACCAGTACAGCTGGAGATGAATCTCCGACTGAAAACCAACATACAGTATTTACTACTGCATTTATGTGAATGGAGATATATCCAATTATCGTCCGTAGGTAGGCTACAACAGTATTAAGGAGAGATAATAATAAAAGAACGAATTAACAAGACAGAAGATAACGATTGACATTTCATTTAAAGTTTTGAAGATCAAAGTTGAGTGAAAAGCAAGAATCTGGAAGTGAGAAGTGTGAGAAAAGAAACTGTTTGTATAGAACTTACGGTTTCATCGAGGCATTTCTAATGTAAAATGATGAAATCTTGACGCCAATCTAGTACGGCACTTAAATTCATAAAGTCTCGGTACCATTGAGGAAAATTCATCAGATTCATACTATTCTGAAGGGCAACTTTGAATTCAAAATCTGAGAGGTCGGTCGGTGACTAAACCGGCGCCTCCATCAGACCCTAGTCTGATGAAAAGGGTAATTGAAACCCCAGTAGCACAAAAAAAAGAGCTGTTAAAGAGCAATTTAACTCCTCAGTCAATGGCCATTTACCCCAACTATGGGTTAAATATCTCTACCAGCTCGCACTTGGCCAATTGTGGTAGATACGGCTACACCCCTGAAGGGACGATCAACCAGGGTGGGGTTCCTCCAACAGGAGTGAGAAGGTTCTAGATTTCGGTTTGGACATCAAATGTTATAGGGACTCCATCCATCTTCCCTATTTGACTGGTAACAACGAAAACTGGCATCTTTTCGTTCTTTTATTGTAAATTCATGAAATTCTAAGATTTTTTTTTTGCTGGGGGTTCTTCTTTGCCATCAAATAAGGTAACCACTTTTTTTTTACAGATGAACTATGTCTGCAAACAGAAAATAAGATATTTCGTAAATATGAAAAGTTACTTGAAAAAATTGAATCAGATAAAAACTAATCAACGGATATTATTTTGTAATTTTGAGGGGAGTTTTTATCTATCTGGGCTTATGGCCATATCACGTTAAAACACCCATTCTCCACCAATGACAGCTAAGCAACGTCTAATCTGGGCAGTACCTAGATGGGTGACCGTTTGAAAATACTAGGTGATGTAAACGTGGATGTTCGGATGGTATAATGGCTAACAGCCCGGAATTGGAAATCGGAGAGCCGAGTTCTAATTCCAGTCGGGTCCGTTATATTCAATTACACGCAAATACCACTCGGAAAAGTCTGAATCTACCTCTTCTCTCCCCAGCTATGGATTAAATAGTGCCTGTATCCGTAAAATCATTATTATCTCTAAAAATTCTTACAATCTAAAAATATTTTCTGGATTTAAATAAGCTTCACAAGGTTTATAAACAGTAAAAAAGCAAATCAACCAATCAATTATCTTTCAAAATTTTTTCGGACAATTGAACTCATTCTGTTTGTTTGATCTTATTATTTCTGCAACGTTTTAGCCGTTTCATTCTCCGGTTGTATTCGGGTGCAGAAACAGCTGATCATAATAGACACCAGGAATAAAGATACTCTCACTCTCTAATTGTAGCTTGAAGACGACCAGAGAATAGATCGACCGAAACACTGAAATCAATAAGAAAAAAAATAAAGGATAACAATCCGAAATGTATGAACCAATCTAATTAACCCCAAAGAGATATATTTTCATAAAAGCTTGAATGTATTTGTTGATTTTCTTTCCAAAAGTAATAAAAAATATTTTCAAGCTTTCGTTAGAGAGAAATTTAAGCAAATGTATTCAAAATGTCTCCGTTCACAATGAATTTGTTTCCGATGTCATTTAAGTTATTTTACGAATTGTTAGGACTTCCATCCTCATCTTCAATCACTTTATTTCCGCTTTTCTAAAATCTTGTCGAGAATATTGTGATCAAAACAACAAAGATGAGGATAGTAACCCGAATAATTCCCATAATAATAGAATTACTTTCTATCAAAACCTGAGAATACACGAGTAAGGCCTAAGAGCGTATCAGCTGAAATATTATAATCAAAATAATAAAAGTAAGGAAATTAATTCGAATATTTCGTGAAATAGTTGCAATCTTTCCTATTAAGGCTCTACACTCTTCAATGTCATTTCTTTCAGTTTCTTTTTTCGTTAAAACATCGATCTGTATGTTCATCTTATAAACAAATTACCGATAACATGCATTTATTAGCTTTTTTTTTTTTGTAACGTTAGCTTTCAAATAATTGTTTCACTATCTAATAATAGAGTTGCTTTTTTCTGCCTCGTTCCAAATTGTAATTTATGCTGGATAACAAATTTGCACGTTTTACTTGTAATAATGTTCGTGGTCTATTGTGGCACGCCCTTAAATCTCTGAAACAATAAGAGATACTCAATAGAAGAAGAAGAAAAACAAATGCAATACAAACTATTATGTATGAAGTTAATCCTTCTGCTTGGAACCACGTAGAACGAAGGTCAATCTGTTTAGTAGGACGTTGAATAATTGTCATGATAAAGGCGGCGGTCGCCATTTTTACTGATGACAAAAGACGAAGTTTTATGTTGAAAATAATGATAATCAATGATTCATATTTTTATCCGACTAGAATAACAGGAAATACAAATCGAAGACTCTGGGAAATGCTTAGATAACTTCTAGGTGAAGCAACATATCGGATTTTTTTTTTTCGTGATGGCGGTTGTTTGGCGACAAAATTACAACCATGTTTGTTTTATTTACCGACTCAGAACGTTTTATCAAAATAGTTTTATCAGTAAAAGATTTTAGGAAATAAATTAAAATAACCACAAATTCAAAATAAGTCTACAACCAACATAAAATGTACATCATCTTTTATTTTGGCGTCAGAAACGATTTTCATATCCCACCCTCTTTGACTCTTTTACCTAGCCTCATATTATGAGCACCCAGTTTTTTCATTTTATTATTTCTGTGGTTAGTAAGACTTGCAATTTTAAAAACAAACGGAAGTAAATAAATAATTTATCGGTAGTACACAATTTAATTATAATTCCCAAAACGGAAATATTGAAAAAAAAAAGGATATATTAATATATTATGCAATTATATTAAACCAAGAAACGACAAAGAAAGAAAAAAAGATGGAAAATGGAGAGAAAATGGAGATCACCGCTCTCTGTGGGATCAGGTTGAAATCATAGACAAAGAACATCATTGGAAAATTCGTAAACTTGAGAAAAACGGTTGCTGAAGACATTAGGTTTATAAGTCCCAGAAATTCATACACAGATGTCCTCAAGGACACATGACACAGTGGATAAAGGCGTTAGTTAGATCCAGTGACAGAACCCAAAGAGTGTGAGTTTAATACCTGGTTAAGTCGGTGGAGAACTTGGAGAGGGGAATTAACAGGAGATAACTGATAAATGATATCCATTAGACGTAAAACTAGAACAGTCTACCCCAGTGAGCGAAATAAGGAGTTCGGTTCTAACCATCTGAAGAAGGGCGGAGCGTACAACGACCGAAACGTTGTGATAAATTTGGCAACAAAAATGAGGACAATAGTCCGAATTGTGTACATAATACTTCATCTCAGAAATATAGACAGATACAGAAAAAAGAGGCTAATCAGTTATCATTCTCCGGTATTTTTTTATATTTCTAGTCATTGTGCACACATTTACCTTTTGTCCTCGATTGATCTCTGAAGAGCGAAGAACAATAACCGGTTAACTTTTTGTTATAGCTTTTCCATTTACTATTCGACAGTAATTTTTTTTTTTGCGCTTGTCGCAGTTAGCTCCTCCTCAGTTTCCTTAATCCTTCAACAGGGGTCTCTCTCTCTTGACTATAAATACTGGCTGACCCTTCTCTCTTTCTCTTTTTACGGCTGACGCACACGTGCGGCCAGCTGTCTCGACTCAGGCCTCGGGCCGCAACCTCGCGCGCGAGGCGAGGTAAAAAAAAAAACTTTCTCTTTTTTTTACTTATTCCAATATGTGACCTCTCACACATACAGCGTTTCCCATATTCTGGGAACACGCTAAAAACAATATACGCGTTCGTACGGATACTCAACACACTCGCCATAACTTCTCCATACAACACTCTGTAACCCTTCATGTCATTGTAATTTGTTATTAATATATATTTGTTTGCATACATGTATATCGGTCTTGTTTGTTTCTTTATCTTCTTTGGACTCCATTATAGTCCGACATTCTCATGTAGCTGGACCGGCCAGCAGGAAAGCTTAACCCAGAGATATCTCCTCACATCATCTCATCTTCACACCCCGCACGGCCCTCTACACGCTTCCTTACTTTGTATAAATGTGAGTGATAGGGAAGAAATGAATATTCTCCCGTTTGTATTTCCCTCATTACGTGCATTATTATAACCATGATATTATATAACACCTTAATACACGGACGTAATGGAATAGCTGAAAAAAGGGATGACAAAACATGCTATGTTCTCTGAAAGAGTTTTATACTGCTACATTTGTTCCACACACGTAGCAGTATAAAACACACCGAGAGAAACTACAACACATAGCTGCTAGAGGATTCTTCCGTGTTTCGTCACTCTATGAAGTGACGGCACTAAGCAGCCGTCACGTGACTTCATCTCAACCAAAGTGAGATAATCGCATTTTATATCCTTACAGAATTGATATATTCACATGTATTATATATTAATATATACTTTTCCAACATGTCGTTTTTAAAGCTATAAATAATTTATAAAGGTCGAATCTCCCTGACGAGTATTTTAGATATAAAACGAAAACTAGCATCCGAAATGCAATATAATTTATTTAACCTTTATTCTAAAAACTACTTAAGTTTTAATTACATTCGAAATAATATCCTACTCCTTGTTGTAATCAAAACCTTTCGGACGTTGTACCCCCAGTCTTCTTCAGGCGTCTGTGGAACCGGTAACCTTGAAGGAGTTTAGAACTGAACTTTTTATTTCATCTACGGGGACGGACATAGCGAAATGAGAACAATCTACCGCCGTAGATTAAATAAAGGATTCAGTTCAAAACTCTCTGGAAGTTACCCGAATCGATAAACATCTGAAGAAGGCCAGAAGTACAAAGGCCGAAACGTTGTGGTGATAAAAATAAAGATGAGAACATTAGTCCAAATGTCTATAATGATAATTTCGTCATCCCAGAAGTATACACAGAAATTACTTCATTATTGTGAAGAAAAACAAACAAAAAAAACGGATATGATTTTTTTCTTCATTGATTTTTCACTTGTCTCATATCCTAATTCTAAAACGTGTGTGCTCAGAATATGATGCTAGGTAAAACAATCTACGAGGGAATGGTGAAAAAGTTTCGAACCGAACCCAAATTTTCCGAACTTCTTCATAAAACACATCAATATTTGGCATTCGAAAATCGTTTAGATGCCAAACCGGAATTCAGCGTTCCAAGTAGAATCTGTTGTCGCTGTGATGAGATATTCTATTGCTATTGGGCTTGTAATGTGGTGTAAATGCTCTTCCTTTATTTTGTGTGAGTATTATGGATTTTATAAGTACTTGGTTGGTCACTTGAAAAACCAACAATCCTTTGTTTCATATGAACTGCTTTTGAATTGTGGATTAACCCACTTGACATCGCCAAACGCTCATTAGGCGGCGCTGTTTACGTTCTATAAAAAGACAAATATTTCCTTCCTCTTTCTTCCTCATTAGAAATTCGTAGATGAGAACGTCCCCGCTGGGGCAGGTTCGTTTCTCCGGTCGACTGACGACCGAACTCTTATACACATATTCACGTATCACACACACAAACAAGCACATTGTTAATAGTATTTCATTTCTTTTCAGTTGTGTACACATTAATGTAATTTCTTTTGTTAATTCATATATTTAATTGTCATTTGTTTAAACTTCATATTTTTTTTTTTTACCCGGACTCATATGTGTCCTTCAAATATTGTTTGTAGGACAAATGTATCAGGAGCTATTAAATATTAACTGAAAAACGTCCACGTCTCGCAACAAGGAATGGGACGTTCCGGCTTAGCCCGTTTGGCGTCGCTGATTTGGTGTGTCCGAATCAACAGAGGAATTTTTCGGCACAGGACGATTACGCGTCAGATTACTACTTCGTCGTTAAAGACAATTTCTCTCTCTATCTATCTATCTTTATCTCTCTCTCTCTCTCTATCTATCTATCTATCTATCTATCAGTATTCAAATTAGTACTTCGTCCAATTTAAGAAAAAGTGTAGTTGTGGGTATTTTTATATTATATTTCCTACAGTGCAGATTCATATTTGTTAGTCGTCAAAGCCCTTTTATTTCAAAATGGAAGCAAATATTTTATGAAAATGTGGAAGAAATAAAGGGATACACGATGGAAACTTTTTAAAAATTTTGACGCAACGAGCAAGAGGAGTCTTGGATTAAAGTTTTGGCGATGTGATCAGAAACATCAATGTAAAGTGAGATTACATAGATCCTATTGAATTCCTGAAGGGTGTTACTCATAATTACGAAATGAAGGAGTAATTTCGAAGATTAAATAACTTTACTAAGTTTTTCTTTTTTTTTAAATACAATATTTAAATTTTTTTTTTAAATACAGTATTTTTTTTTTAAACACAATATTTAAAAAAAAATTTAAATACAATATTTTAATTTATTTTTTTAAATACAATATTTTTGAATTTTTTTTTAAATGCAATATTTTTAACTTAAGATTTTAATTTACATTATTCCTTAGTGTTTTAATAGGATCCTTAATTCCCTAAATAAATAAAATGTCATATTGAAAGTTGAGTGTTTTTTTAATGATTTTATCCTTCATTGTGGAAGGGGGGGTGCCTCTGGTCAAAGACAGTGACGTCAAAACAGTCTGACGCCGAAACGGCTGTGCCGAATAGTTTAATTATTTTTCTGACGCCGAATCAGCGATGCCAAATGGGCGACGCCGAAACGTAGCAAACCCCTTGCAACAAAAGTGATGATTCCCGTAACAACATAAATGAATTGATTAATCTTGCGTTGAAAACCTTTTTTTTACTTTTTTTTTCAAATGTAAGATAATAATTTAACTGTCCGATGAGCTAAAATCCCTTTAATCTTCAAGTCTCGGTTATCAATTTGCTGTTCTAGAGCTCAAGCCAACAATGTGAAATGCACAATTAAGAAGCGTATTATTTATAAAAGAAAACGGTTAAAGAATTGAAGACTTTTGTATTTGTTATATAATCCCGCCAACTCGAGCTTTTGCAAATGGAAAAGAATGTCGGTGAATAAACAGTACGTAATAAGAAAATACGGAAGCTGAGTTGTGCTAAAATTCTGCATAAATGATTCATTTTTGATTACTGACCTATTGTCAATATTTTTTTCAAATATGTATTCAAAATATTAATGTATTTTCTTCACTGCCATATCTTCTTCAATAGTAATTCTTTGAACATAATTTCCGTTAAAAATACTCCATTTTTTATTCAACTTGTTTGATCTTTCTCGTATCTCAAAAAATAGCTTCCGCCCAAAACAAACATACTCCCATTGTTAAAACTGATGGTTGTCATAGTGTGATAAGTAACAAGTTAATCTTGCAAGCGATTGTTAGTGAATTCGGTTCTCACTAAGTGCCCTCACGGACTTCTTTGCGTCAACCCCCCCGAGTTCTACCGCAAGGGCATTGAACAGCTGGAGACACGTTGGCAGAAGATGCTGGATGCCGATGGCGATTACTTCGAAGATTAAATATAAGTTACACATACTGTGAAGCGTTTTCTTTTTTTTTCCTTTAAAAACGGACAGAACTTTTTTGGTTACCTTGTAGAATAAAAATCCTTTATTCTACATTCAACACCATCGCTTGATAAGACACCAGAAGTATTGAAACAAAATGGCTATTTTGTAGTGATTTTATAACACATTTATGTTATAATTTTCGAATAAATAATTATATATATATATTTTTTTAAAAAACACGTGTATGTGTTGAATTCACTTATTTTGAAAATGCCGTTAACAATTGGTAACCCCTTTCCGTCACAAACTGAATTTAATGTTTAACTTCAAACACTTAGCATTCAACAAACGTCGCATTAACGTTGTGGGGATTATATATGTCGTCAGTACGCCCTGCTATGATTTAAATAGTAGAATAGCCTGGGCTCTTCAGCCTTGGTTGGCAACCAGTCTATGAGGACAACAACTCTGAGTTCGCAATGACTCTATAATATTGACTGCGGTCGACCTACGGCGTTAATATATTATTCTTATTACAATATCCATTCCTGAGAAGATATTTGGTAGTAGGAGTAGCAGTCTTTATCAGCCCTTTTCTCGCCTGAGTGTGGTCGAATTATTTTCTCTCCAGATAGTAGTATTTTCGCTCGAGTGGTCAAATTCTTTCTCGTCTGAGTGTCGTCAGTTTCCTTTCTCGGTATTTACTCGAGCTCCCCCACAGAGCTAGAGGTGGCACAAGGCCGGTTTAACGTGCGTTTTTTCCGAGACCGTGGGCCCGGGCAAAAATTCCCCATAGAGCTAGTAATAACGGGGTCGGGTTTGTCTACTTCCCCAGACGAGACTTTGCCCTTCGACAAAGCCTCGTCGGGGTTCCTCTCCGCCCGAAGGCAGAGAGGTCGACGAGTAGTGTGTTCGCAAACCTTGAGGTTTGGAAAACTCCGTTTCCTTTTTCGTCTTCGCAGACAAAATTTCCTCTTTATATAGCAAACCCGAATCAAAATCAGCTCTCTTGGGATCCATACTTTTTGTCTCCCATTGGTTTAAAACTCGGAAATCACTAACCAATCTAAACGTACCCATTTGCAAATTAATTAAAGTAAAAAAATAAAATAATTATTAAAAAAAGAAAAGTTTTCTCCATCATATCAAAAACCGGAACTCTCTATTCTCAACCTTGTAACAATTTGTCTACTCTTTTGCGTGTGTCGGTGTGGGAGAGCATTTTAAAGAGAACGCGCTTTCACATAGACTGAAATCTTTCGTTACAAACTCAAAGACTGTCATTCAATTATTTTTTTTCTAAGTGTCTTAAGTGTATTTTCACCAGTTTATAACAGTAAATATGTTCACCTATTGCCCGGTTCATACACCTCCCCGGTCTTTTGAACAATAATATTTTATCCCTTGTTTCCTATTTAGGATTAGCCTTACGGTTCCTTCTAAAGTCTAATTCAACTTTACACTTCTAACGTCTTCACTTCAACTCTAAAATGTTATTTATTATTTTTTTTCTTCAATAGGAGTAGATAGGTTCACCTATCGTCCGTTTTACACTCTTTTCCAGTCTTTTGAACAGGAATAGAGGTTTATCCCCTGTTTCTTGTTTAGTATTGGGTTTCCGGTTTCTTCTAATGTCTTTTTTCTTTTTCACTTCCAGTAGCCGCCTTGTGTCTTAGTGGCATTATCGCCTTGCTTGGGGTAAATTGATTGATTTTTTTTTTTTTGTTGGATCACAAAAAAAAAATGTCACACTGACCAATTATGATTGTGTTCATTTTTTTCTTTTAGCATTATTTACCCAATACAAGGCTCAATAGCCACTCATGGTAGAGGGTTACTAAATGGTGTTCTCGACTTGAAGAGGATGAGATTATAGTGACCAGGGAGGCATCCTCTTTCATTGCAACAGTTCTATGGGTGAAGCTGTCTAACTGGAACTTCCTCCTCCTAACCACCGGAATACGCAGGATGAGTCGACTAATATGCTTCATTGCACACACTAATGGAATTACATACAGTGTGGGTGGCTGTTTTTTTTTATGTATCTCAGAATGATCTCGAATGTCGTTGTTAGACTTGAAATCTTATCTTCTCTTTTTTCACTTACACGTCACTTGTTTGATTTAACGTTTTCATTTCCATTAAAAACAGACATACGACATTATACAAACTACAATAGTCGACGGAAAATGAAAGAGCTAAGAATTCTTTTTACCCTGACACATTAGTTAGTAAAAAATAAAAATACATTATTTAATTCGCCTAACCCTAAACCAAAATCATTATATATAAAACAATTATAGTGGAATTTTGGAATCTATCAAATTTGGAGCTAGAAGTAAAAATGTAATTTTCTCTACACATTTATTGGGATCTCATCATAAAATAGATTTGACTAAAAAAGTAAACATACATATTTTTTTTTTATTTTCTACCAAGAAATGAAATATCTGCCGCCATTTTGATTCGCTTTTTAACATCCGTTTTTTTTTCTCTCTTTAGTTATAGATTCTTATTTTCTATGTCATTGATAATGGCTGCTAAAATATTTGAACGTTTGTTCAATGGATATTATTAAATATTTTTATCCAAAACTTTTTTCCACTAAAGAGTGCGTTGTTGGGTAATGGATATCGAATCGGATTGAGAAATTTAAAATCGGAGAGCCGAGTTCATTGCATTCACTTACGCACAAATACCCGTGGGAAAGGTATCTCTTCTCCCCCAGCTATGGGTTGAATAATAGGACAGACTATATTCGTTAGCATTGGTCGGCAACCAAAAAGAAATGGCAACCTATTGCGGAAAAAATCTGCATAGTCAGTCGTGTATCGAAAGAGACATGATCACACAAGCCGAAGCGTGTATCACGTATGGTACTTAACTGAATAAAAGAGATATTTTACATAGTTCAGTTTCAGTATATTGTTAGTTTTTGACTTTTGCTTCATTGAAAAGTTCGAAACATTGTTGCTTTTTAGAAATCTTTATAATGTTAATTTACACTAGAAGGGTTGCTGAATGAAGTGATTGTTATAGCGTACAGGGAATGAAAGGTACACATTGAGGATATGTAGGATAGATAACGGTTAACCCCATATTTGAAGAGATTAGGATCGTAGTGATCGGGGAAGAATCCTTTTAGGAGTTTGTGCCGCAATGTAACGGTTCTGGGGAAGAAGCTGTCATCTTCCTTACCAATGGAATATGAAGGGGATGAGGATGAGTCGATCTTGTGTATGTGGCATGGTGGTTCTTAGTCGTGAAGGTCTGGGGACTGGTGGAAGTAAAGGGATGTAGCTCGTCTGAACATCTGCCGTGAAAATAGCGATATAGTAGCGAGGACAGGCTAACAACAAATTGTATAAAGAGAAAAATCACTGAGGTCGGGCTTTTTTTTCCCTCCTTTTTTTTTTAGACATTTTACATGAAGTGGGGAATCGATATTCCAGTGTTATTCAGGGAATTCTTTATTTTTAATTTAAAAATGTATTGCAATAATTTGACTTGTTATTGTTGAAGTTTTCATTTTGGATTAAATTATAAAAAAACAGCCATAAAAAATTATTTTTGCATATTTTCATCAGTATTGCAACTCAGTTTTAGAGGCTTCTTATTGTTTTGTCTTTTTCTTCAAATTTTGATATCTAAAAATGTAAACATTTTAATTTAATTGTATATAGGAAATTTGTTTTATTTCATTTTAATTTAAAGTATTTTTATTTACATTATTCGGACTATTGTTCTCATCTTTGTCGCCATATTTATTACAACGTTTCGGTCGTTGTACGCTCCGGCCTTCTTCAGGTGGTTGGAATGTCGAACTGAACCCTTTATTTCGCTCACTGGGGTAGACTGTTCTATTTCCACGTGCCATGTTTAATGGATGTCAATTACCACTTATCTCCTGTTAATTTCCCTCTGAAAGTTCTCCACTGCCTTAACCGGGTATTGAACTCACACTCATTGGGTCCTGTCACTGGATCTAACTAACGCCTTTATCTACTGTGCCATGTGTCCTTGAGTGTGAGTTCAATACTCGGCTAAGTCAGTGGAGAACTTTCAGAGGTAAATTAACAGGAGATAACTGATAAATTGACACCCATTAAACATGGCACGTGGAAATAGAACAGTCTACCCCAGTGAGCGAAATAAAGGGTTCAGTTCGACATTCCAACCACATGAAGAAGGCCGGAGCGTACAACGGCCGAAACGTTGTGATAAATATGGCGACAAAGATGAGGAAAATAGTCCGAATAATGTAAACAATGTACAATACATAATACTTCATCTCAGAAATATAGACAGATAAAGTATTTTTATTTTAAAAATTGATGTTCGGGCAAATAAAAATTATTGTATTAAATTTTAAAATATTATTGTATGAGTTTCTAGTTCATTCGATTCAAAAACAAAACAAAAATTTTTTTAAATATTGCTGAATGAAAAATATGAAGATTGAATATAAACTGATAGGAGGAGAGGTCAGTAGTGAGTAACTTAATATGAGGTTTAAAGAAAAAGACTCTCTCTGTCTAGCTGGTGTAGGTAAAAAAATCTTAAGAATTAAAGATTCTTAATTTCAAACTCACAATAGAAGCAAGAGATAACCGTAAGTTAAAGTTCCTATTGGAATTTTATTGAAAAAAATATCTCTGAACTGCTTTATTTGCCGAGACTGGATTTTTTAATGCTCACGTATCTTTCTTATGTTCATAAAAAAAAAACAACAATTTTCAAAAATTTGTTCGTGATATTTTATTTTAAATCATTAAAAAATTTAATGTTGTTAGTTGTCTCACCCGGTTCACACAGTTGACTAAACCCTCAACAAATAGATCAACGTTAGAAAAGAAGTTAGTGAGGTGAGTCATTTATGATCATGAATGGGGGTGTACGTCATGGTCTGATGAACAAAATTGATTAATTAAAAAAACAAACAGCACCTGATTGTTTTGTTAGGAACAGAAAACGAGATTTCTGCTAAGAGAAAATTACTGAATTATGTCGAGAGGCTGGATTTGAAACTTTTATTTTTTTACACAAAATATTGGCACATTTTTTTATTTTTAAATTTCTAATCTTTTTTAAAACGAAAACCTGTCAAGTTTATTTACGAAAATCACTTGAGTGTGGGAAATTGTAAATAGCTACAGGCTGTGGTGGTGGTTGTTGTTGTTCCAGTCCTGTGTGTACTAAAAAGGTTTTTCATTCACTGGTGTAAGTGACGTCGTTGAAAGCAGCAGCAAGCCATCTTTCTTGCCCACCTGCTTTTGTAGGGGGAAAGCAAGTTTGATACACAACAACAACAACTCTCATTTATTTAAGGGACAACTGACGAAACATTTTTCTATACCTACATCTGCTTTTCTTTTTTTTTTTTAGCAGTTTGTGTCTATTAAAAAAGTGAAACGAAGTCCTTCATCTCTCTATGGCAGGATGTACACTGAGGACCAACGGATTGTTCCTATCCGCAGAAAATGCCGCTCTTTACAATGATAGACGGCATTCATTTCGCGGAGAGGAGGTTTTCCATGGCAGCCCCAACAATGTGAGGAATGGGTCACCATCAACAAGGTTATCCCTGGGTAGTGTGAATAATAATAATAATTTCACACGTCACTCTGGTAGTTATTATTATAGCGACAACAATGAAAAGAAATTTGGTGTTGTTTATAATAGTCCGACCCTTTTAAGAAATGCAGTATCTGGAAGTTGTGAGGTATTGTCATCAAAAATGTCCCCACCACAGCCGGATTATGACAATTTGTTGTTTGAACAGAACAAATCAGAAGATCTGTGCAGGTAAAAAAAAAAAAAATTCTTCTCTCAGGTGTTTCGCACTTTTTTTTTTTTTTTTTTAAATATTTTCCTATTTTTAAACATTTTTTCTTCGGTAAAAATAAATAAAAATCCTGAAATTTTGAGAAAAAGTACAAATATTTTCTCTATTTGTTAACACACACACACACACACAAACAAACTTAAAAGTGGTTTCGAATCGCAATACCCACATAGATATCAATGTGTCAGTTGTATGCAAAAAAATAACGTCGAAAATCAGAATTGTTTATTAAAATATTTCATTTAATTAGTTTATTTCGAAATTCCTAGTTTATTTCCTCAATAAAAAAAGTGAAAGAAAAAACAGAAAAGCAAATACTTTTTATAAAAGCTGTAATTTTTAGTAAAAGTTAATTGTGGGGAAAATTCACCCTAATTCATTTATTGTATTTCTTAGTTCATGCGGCAAAATTGACGGTTTCTTTACAATCTTTTTTTTACAGTTTTTATTCAAGAAATTTCTTTTTCCTTAAAAAATAAAAAGCTACCGCCAAGTTTTTAAATATTTTCTTGGCCCAATTGCCAATTCTCTTTTTTTCACCCTACTTTTAAATCCTGTCCTGAGGCAATGGAATATGAAAGATGATTTTAGAAGTGTCGTCAACAGCGACACTGTCAAAGGTTTTTTATTTCAAACTTCTGTTTCACAGTTTATTAGATATTTAAAAAAACAACTGAACTTTTTTATGTGTTACTGTTAAGCTTAAA
The DNA here is from genome assembly GCA_964036315.1 of Acanthosepion esculentum. Classification (NCBI taxonomy): domain Eukaryota; kingdom Metazoa; phylum Mollusca; class Cephalopoda; order Sepiida; family Sepiidae; genus Acanthosepion; species Acanthosepion esculentum. Next base: position 5,721,277 of record OZ038503.1, read on the forward strand.
AATTCTATGAAAAATATATATAGTAAAAGTTCCTTATTTCTCTGATCGTCTTTTTATGACACTTGTTATTTTGAAGAATAAATTTTTACATGAAAAAGAGAGGAAATTTTTTATTAACATAGGAACCAGCTTCTAAATCTTAAAAATCTCTAAAAGTTTTATGTCCTTTGATGACCCTTCTTACTTATTGCCAGTTTGAACGCAACTTTTGTTGACCTATGACCTTACCTTTCCCCAACTAAAAAGTCTAAAAACAAAAACGCTTGTTAGTTTCCTTCAGTATAGTTGAATTTAATTTTATTTACTTAAAACTTTTAAGACCTGTGAGAGATTAACTTTAAAAGTCTCTGTCTGCCATGTATGTCTCTTCAGGGCGCGGATGATCGTGGTTCTCCACAGCTTCTTGTCTTTTCTTGTTGTGTCTCACTCTCAGCAATCTTGACCTTTCATGACTTCTTCTTTATCAATGATCATACATTCAAATACTTTTTACTTTATGTAAAAAATCAAATCGAATTCCAAAAAGTATTAGTAAATTATTTGAGTATTATTATTTATTGAATTTGAATGACTTATGAATGATTTGTTGTACCTAAAATAATCACGTGTTTAAATCTAGAAACTGACTTTTTCCTTCTCTCCCGCCGAACATAGCAAAATAAATATTGAAATTAATTGTCTTAATCGGGCTTTTTTATTTAAAATAAATTGTCATTGAAAAGAAAACATTTTTCATTTTTTTTTTTTAATTCTAGTTTATTGATCCGTTTTCTTTTAGTTTTATGAAAATAAAAAGTAAAAGAAAAAAAGACAAGTCGGGTCGGCGATAATTCTTTTTTAATTAAATTTTATTTAAACTCTTGTTTTTTTTTAAAAAAACAAACTCTACCAGACTTTTTGCACGTATGAATTGGTATAGGAATCGTATTTGAAATTTCATTGTTTCATTTTTGTGTTTTTTATGACCGAACTTGACCTTCATTTCTCTTGCAAATGACCCCGTTTTGGTTTTGATTGAGGTGTTCTCATGTTTCTTCAATTAACCCCTAAAACCCGCCCCGTCCGCAATGATGACGTTTCTTTTTTTCTTTGCTTTTTTTTTTTAAATGCCCGACAAAAAAAAGCAAGCAAATGAACTAGCGAAAAAGATTTACTCTCCGTTTGTTGATTTATTAAAAAAAGACAGGCTTTTAAAAATCTTTATTGGTTGTATTTTTTTTTATTCTTCCAACACAAAATATTGTTTCTAAAAAGGGGGGGATATTTGCTGGTCGCGACGGTCATAAAGAGGATGGCACTCATCATCAGTTTTTCTTTCCAAGATCATTGCTTCTCTTTCATAAGCACTTAGAAGTTTTTGCTATATAGACGAAATAAACTAGTTTCACATATGTATTTCATTTAGAGAGTGTTTCCACAGAAACACTTCTGGAGACGAAAGCAAATTATTAATCGCCTACGACTTTTTTTACACAAAAAGCGCATTTATTTTTATTCTGAGAAAAAAAACAAATGGGTAAATTTTCACTTTGTTTCCCGAGCGATAATATCCCTTCAAATGTTACCAAAATAGTCTTATTTCCGTGCAAATGTACATGAATTAAAAAAAAAAAAAAAACTTATGTAAGAAGAACTTGTATTTTTCGCTAAACTAAAATAATTAATTTTTTATGATTTCTTTTTTTTAAGTTTTAATAACGAATTGATTTTTGGTAGAAAAATCCATTGACTTTTTCCCACTCTACAATTTAAAAAAAAATCGTCTTTTATATAATGTTTTTAACTTTAAAAAGTAATCTTTTTCTTCAAGGAGCTCAAAGGTGTGTGTGTGTGGGGGGGGCAGTTCGTATATTATAGCGTTCCAAATTATCATTGTTATTTGACATCACTTAGATTTTTTTTTTTCACTTTCAAATCTAATATATTTTAAAATAGGTACTTCCATGAGAGCTAGTAAAATATAACAAATTTTCAGCACTTTTTTTTTTTTTGTATGACATCAATTTGGAAAATCTTGCAAAAATAAAAATAACTGTCGGATGCTAATGAAACTTTCAGAAACTATTCACAAATGATGGAAAAAAAGAAAACATAATTTCCATTGGAAATTATTATAAATGTTTTTTTTTATATTTATTACCCCCACCCATAACTAATTTTATGAAAACTCTAGAAATTCAGTCGCATTCAGTTTAGTGATTAGATTAGTTAAAAGCACAAGGCTTTGAGAAAAGTAAATCATGTATTTTTTTTTTTAATTGGACTCACCCCCTGAAAATCAGCTCTGAATTGTAACATACAAAAGTTTTGAAATTAAATAATATGTTTGTTTTATTGAGTTTTGTAACAAAACTCAATAAAACAAACATATTATTTAATTTCAAATGCTTTTATGAATATGGACAATATTTTCTGAAAACAAAAAAATTGTTCGATGAAAAATGAATTTTTGATACAATTATTTGCTATTTCTTTAATTATAAGAGATTTTTACATTTAAGCTGTTAAAATATTATAAAATTAGTTAAAAGCAGCATCCAGTTTCGAAAATGTCCTCATGAGATAGATCTTTTTTTAGCGCGTTGTAAATTGTATCGTTTTGACTAATCAGAAGACCTCGCAGTAATTAAGAAATGTAATTTTGTGTTTATATTCGGGCTGTAATTATAAAGTACGGAAGACCAACCAGAATACAATTAAGTTGCGTTATTTGAGTTAAGCATTGTTCTTCGCTGTTAAGGCCTTTACTTTTGCGAAACGTGTGGTGAAGTTAATTTGATTTTTCAATTTAACTGAGAAGGGTACGTACAAGTATCAGTATCATCTTATGAAATTTATATGATCTTATTTTTATATTAATCTCAGTTATGACATTTTTCCATAAATGAAATATCAAAATTAATAATAAAATGAATGGAAATACAAATAACACAGTAAATGTAATAAATGTACATAAAATTATAGTATTTTATGTACACTTCTGATAAAATTTCATAAGAAAGGTACCTATAAATTAATTGGATACCTTTCTTATGAAATTTAATCTCACTTTCAAGTCTTATTTTAATTTCTTTATAATATATTTTCCATAAAGCATTGTAAATATAAAGGTGAAAGCTAAGTACAAAAAAAAATATAGTGCTGAAAGTTTTCCTTAAAAATAACGAGGTAAATAATTTGTTCACTTAAATCTAAATAATTTCACTTCTCTCCTTCTGTAGAACAAATTATCCGCACGTAATCCGTCAATACGTCATTCATCACCTGTCAATCTAATACAAACTTCACTCAATTGTAGCTAACAATAAGTTGAATAACAGTCATTTAGCTTGATAACTGAGTTCACCCTTTTAGTGAAAACTAGTGTAAATAGCGAAAAACGGCCGCTTTTACTGGTTTCTTTCTTATATTTCGTTGATCTTTCAACCAATTTTTATCAAACTTAACAATTGCTTTATAAATGTATCCTCTTTTACATCCCTGGTAGCACACTGACAAATTGAATTTCAAAATCTCCAAAATAATTGTGGTCTGAAGTGGGTCTTCATGTTGCCTTCATGTCCTTGGCTTCGATTGAATAAATACAGACTACTTCTGTTATATCAGTAACTGCATTAATTCACAATGATTTTTAATGATTCTTTAAAGTAATTGAAGAAGATAGACTCTGTTACATCTAAACATGATGCTGTTTTTGCTCCATTCTAATTGAATGTTTTTTTCTGCTTGACCAACTGGGTATAAATGCTAGTAGTCAATAAATTAGTAAACATTAAAGTGGTTTCATTTATTGACATATATATAGACATACAAAAATGGATAAAATTTATAAATGGCTAAATACTGGTTAGCATAATAAAAAATATGACATTAGGTCTTACTGCTATCTCATTCTGTTCATATGAAAAAAAAATTTGAACCCTGGGTAGCTAGGAAACATGATACGAGTACAACTTTGTTTTAAATTTGAGGAATCCTGAAAGTATTAAGCACTCCCAAAATAAAAGGATAAACTATTAATAGATCTGTGTGCAATAAGGTAACTTGTAGCAGTAGTCAGAATTATGGGGAGAGTGCATGAGAATACTGAAGAACATTGTCTACTCACAATACATATACAAATTATTAATGAATCTATAGGTAGTATCATAAGCATTAGAAGTATTATTCACAGTAAATATCAATGGATGTCCTGATATAATTCTTAAAAAAAAAAAAACCTTTAAAACTTTCAGTATTTATTAATCCTATTTTTGTTGGCAGATTTGTTGACTTTTAGAAATCTGGAGAATTGAATAAGGCTCTCATTTTTAAAAAATCTGTAGTCACCTCATGCAAGGGTGTAAAGCCACTAAAACACAAGGGAGTAAAGCCACTAAAACACAAGGGATTACAGGGTGTGGAAGAATTAGCAACAGAAACATTATTAATGAGCAGGAAGAGGAAAGAGTAATCAAGACAGTAGATAGCAATTAACACTGCATTTGAATTTTTGCAGATTAAAGTTGACTGAAAAGCATGGAGCTGGAAGGTAGTTCCACAAGTGAGAAGTGTGAGAAAAGAAACTGTTAGCATAGAACATACAACTACATCTAGCCAGCTCAACTGTAAATTGATTAGATCTTGATGCCAGTCTAGTACTGTATTTAAATTCAGAAAGTCTAGGTATCTTAGTGAAGAGCTCATCTGAACAATTGCCATGAAAGTATTTATAGAAAAGACAGAGAGGCACCCTTATGGTGGTGAGTAAGTGACTGGAGCCGAGCTGCCAGATCAGGACCAATAATATTGCTGATTCTTTGGATTTTATCAAGGTGCTCAAGGTAAATAGCAAGGGCACTGGACCATATGTGGCAGAAATATTCTAAGCATGGATGAATGGTAGACTTATGGATATGTAAAATAGATTCTGGAGAGAAAAATTGACTTGCATGACACCGTGAACCAATGTTCTTAGCAACTGATCTAGCAATGGATTCAATATAGCCTTTCCACTTCATGTCAGCTGAGAACGTTAGCTCGAGAGGGCACAATGAGTCATTTTCTTGGTGGATAGTAATAATTCCAGCACTTGAAAATGGCTTCAGCATGAAACTCGAAGTTGTGCAATTAATGTAAGATATTATATACATCTTGTATATATATATATATATATATATTTATGAGTCAAAATGTTGTTACTTTCTGGTGGACACAGCTCCGAGCTTTGCATGACATTTTTTTTCAATTGTTTTGGTCTCTTTTAAAGGTCTTTGACAAATGTTAACTTGGAATTTCACTTCAAAGTTGCAATGTACCCATTTGAACACAAGTACTTGTTGCCTACATTAATTGGCATCAGCATTCCTCCAGAAATTGGGCTGGTGCAGGCTCCACCCAAACTGCCAGGATGTTGGTCAGTGTGAATGAATGAATGCATTTTGAATTTGGATTTACTGACCAAAGGCAAGGGGCCAAAACTTTTTTTGACCATTGACCTTTCATGGAATTTTTCATCACAGAAGGGAAAAATATCAATAATAATTAGTTTTTATTATAAGTAGAAATTTCTTCATTTTTTATTCTTCCTTATTCTTCCTTGATAAAATTCAGTTTGATTTTATGTTTTGTTTCTTTTTCATTTTCAATTTCTCTCTCTATTCTAGATGTATTTGTTCGAAAACCATTTAGAGACTCCTGTTCTTTTTTTTTTTTTTTATTAAGGATAGAAATTCCTTTACTTTTTCCTTATTGTTTCTTGATAAGATTCATTTTAGCGTTACATTTTGTTATCCCTTTTTCAATTTTTATTTCTCTTCCTATACTAGACTTGCTTGTTTGAATAATAATAATAAAAGGTAAAAACTCCATTTATATCAGTAATAATAAACATGCCCGGTTCACACTCCTCTCCAGTCTTTTGAACAGGTGTAGATTTTTATCCTTTGTTCCTGCTTAACATTGGGTTTCTGGTTCCTTCTTCTAAAGTCTTCTTATTTTCTCCCCACTCTCCATGTGTCCTAGTGGCATTATCACCTTGCTTGGGGTGAATTGATTAAAAATAAAATTAATTAATATACCTTTTTATTGAATTGGTTGATGTCATTAATGGGGAGGATGTATTTTGATGAGCAGTAGCAAGGGAACTGATATTTGGATGGAAATTGGTGAGTTTTTGTTATGTCACCTGATGCATTTATCAAACCTTTGGATAGTCGCATCAATCCCCCACAGAGGGTTTATATTGATCACTTTGGGGACCTCTGACCAAAGGCATCAAAACATTCATTTTAACTCTTTGTAGCAGACTATTATAATGCTTTGTAGTGCTTATAATATAAGTAATACTTTGGCGACTTGACATGATGCCTGTATTAATTAGTCTGAAGACTGACTCCAAACAATTTCTTCCTATAGTCATTATGGGTGTACTATTTACTCCACAACACCCTGCCACCTTTTGAGAATAATACTTTTTATAAATATCATTTTTTATCAGTATTAATATCTCCCCACCTCTTTCTGGAGAATTTGGATCCACTTCTAGTTCTTCAGTAGAATTTCTTTTTCTGGAATTTGTCTTTGTAGGTCCCACGATTTCCTGTGGTGCTGGCACATCAAAAACATCATATAGCATTTTTATCAGTTCATTGATGAACCTTTTTTTCAGCTGATTATGGTGTCTTTTATGTTCAAATCTTTTCCCTTTTACTATGGAAATCAACTTCCTGATTCTTGCTGATATTATGCCATCTTCCCACATGTCTCTGCCATCCTTATATACTTTAAAGAATATTCTATCATTGAATTTTTGGTGTCTTTTTTGTTATCTGTTTGTGTTTTTGACTTGGTAATAACTTGTCGAACACCAATTTTACTTTTCTAGTAAATATTAATCCACCGGTGACATGCCTGATGGTGTATTGGGTTTAGGTGTTACACAGTAAACTCTCAGAAAAGTTTGAAGTGCTTTCTCATTTACTTTCTCAAGATTTGCTTTCTTCAATGCTCTTTTGAACATTTCCACAAACTGTCCCACTTGTCCGTTTGACCTTGGGTGATATTGCAGGGTTGTAATATGCTCAATAGAGGACATCTTACAAAAGTCTTTCAATTCTTTACCTCTGAATTGCCTTTGCTTATCAGAGACTATGGTATCTGGTATTCCGTATATTGCAATCAGTTCAGGCAAGAAATACACTGTCACTTAAGTTGTTGGATTTTTGCACTCATAAATTTCTGGCCATTTAGTGAAATTATCAACTACCACAAGATAATGTGATCCATTCATAGGACCTGCAAAATCTATATGCAGTCTTGTGCACGGTGAGTCTGTCTTTGACCAAGGTACTATTTTTGTGATAGGTAGTTTTGCTGCCAGAGCGCAACCTTTGCAAGATTTTAACTATTTTTACAATATCTTGATCCATTCTCGTCGATTATACGAAGCTTCTCATCAGAGATTTAATTCTTGAAATACCAGGATGTCCGCTATGAAATTACTTCAATATTTACTTCTGTAACACCTTCGGTATTACAACCCGAACATTACTAAACCGTTGCATAGTCAGTAAGCGTTTAAGTCTGGATTTCATTCTTTGTTAATTTTTTTCAATTGCTTTTTTATTTTTGCAATAAAAATGTCATTTTGTTTTTTCTTTTATTTTTTCCAGCGTAACTGATAATTCTTGTACTACGTTGCACAAAATGTTTTTATTTCCATTTCCCTTTTAAGTGCTGCAGTGACCGTGTCCTCAAATGGTTCCACATTTTTAGATAGACATCTTGGTAATCCATTTGCTTTTCCTAATTTTTTAGATGGTTGGTACTCCATCATAAAATCATAGTTTAATAAAATGGTACCACAGCATTCTAGTCTAGTGTATGCATAAGTTTTGCTTCTTTTTGAACCATATATTGTTAATAGATGTCTGCGGTCTGTTTGCAAGCTAAAATTTCTTCCATGAGCAAATTTATGAAATTTCTTCACAGCAAATATAATTGCTAGATCCTCTTTTCCTATCTGGCTGTAATTTTTCTCTGATGGTAGAAATGAGCATTAAGCATGAGCAAAAGCTTTCATTTTCCACCATCATATTTGTGTAAAATCAATGCTTCCATACTGTATTCACTAGTATCTAATGCTGCTACAATTTCAGCTTTTGGATTGTAGTGTGCTAATAATAAATCTAACGTAAGATTTTGTCAAACACCATTTGACAGTTATCATTCCAGTTCCACTTTACACCTTTTTTAAGTAGATCGTTCAGTGGAGCTCTCAAATGATGCATATTATGCACATATATTTGATAGTAATTAGCCAGTCCTAGAAAAGCTTGTAATGTAGTCACATTTGTTGGTAGAAGAATATTTTTAATTGCACTTACCCATGACAGATCTGGTTGACAACCATTTTTATCAATAATTTGATCAAGGTATTTAATTCTCGGCAAAAATAATTCTCATATTTCTTCACTGAGCTTGAATCTGTACTCTCTTAGTTTTTCCAAAATCGTTTTCTCATGCCTAAGATGTTGTTTTTTAGATACACTTTTGATTAAAATGTCCAGATATGCCACTGTGAAATTGCAATGGTATCCATAGATTATTGACAAATAACTGGTGCCACCTTTATACCAAAAGAAGTCGGTTAAACTTATATAATCCTCTGTGTGTATTTATGGTCGTTAATTCTGAACATTCATTTTCAATCTGAATTTGTAAATATACTTCAGAGATATTGTTCGTCTGTTTAACTTAGTAATCGGTAGTTATGTGTTTCTAAACAACTGTTTAATCCTTTTAAGAAACTTGTGCAAACACAATTTTTTTTTCTTTACATACACCGCTGGTGCAGCCCATTTTGAATAGTTCATTTTTTTTTTTTTATTACAGCAATTCTTTTGAGTCTACCCAACTCTTCATTGACTTGTTCCAATGCTGCAAATGGTACACTCTTTTTCAGCTTAAATGCTGGCATTGAACCTTTTTTTAATTTTTTTTTTTTACTCAAAAATCCACCTTGAATTTTGAACACCAATCTAGTTCATTTGACAGAACATATGGAAAAGATCTTTTTAATTCTTCCCTAAGATTTTTGCTCTGACTTTTTAAATTGGTCACTTGTCCACAAATCACAAGATTCAAATAGTTCCATCCAGTCAGTACTGAATAAATTCGTAGTATTTTTTAATACATGATCTTTAGTTTTTATCTGCTTATTACAGAATGAGAGATTAGAAGTCATTTCTCAAAAAAAAAAAAATTTCTCACCAGAAACTGAAATTGTGACTTAAGGAAATTCTTTTTAATAAAGGCTTTCCAATTTCTTTCCATGTGGTTTCTCTGATTATTGAAATATCACTACCAGTGTACAGTTGCATTTTTACATCCACATTATTTATTTTCACATTCACAAACTTTCTCTTGTTTTCTGTAACCATTTTTTTCAGTCGTAATGCTGTGTACGAATTTCTTCCTGTGAAAATTTCCTGATTTGTTTTTTTGCAATGTGACTTTATATATCCTTGTTTATCACACTTGTAACCTTGTGCATTTTTAAATGGACAGTCATTGCAGGATGTAATTTACCACATCTGAAACAAGGATTTATTCTCCTTTTTGTATATTCGTCCTTTGCTTGTACTAATGCACTTTTTTTTTTTTTTCTGAATTTCTTCAGCATGGTGTTTCAGACTTAGAATTGTCTGGCATTCATCCACTATTCCTTGCAGTGTAATATTACTGTTTTGTTCAATTTCTAATATAATTTTTGCTGGTATTTCAGCATCTTTTTTAGCTGCTAGGCCTCGAATGAAAATTAACCCTTTGAACATATCTGTAGTCATTTCTTTTACTCTAAACTTTTCACATTCTCTGTTAACAATAACAGCATATGTGACAAAATCTCCGTCCTCTTTTTTGGTTAGTTTCAAGCACCTCCAACGAGCATTGAACAGAGAGCTCTTGTCAATAAAGAGTTTTGTCAGAATGTGTAACGTATATTCAAACTTGACGTCACCTGATTTTTTCGGTAATATGTAGTTGCAGTATTTTTTGTACTCTATCAGAGCTATTTTTCTCAACAACAATTTCATTTTTCTCTCATCTTACCAGTTAAAATTCTCGTTATCACCTGTTCCTGAAGCAACAAGTATATATTTTTTACCCTGTATTTGTTCACTCAGTATGAGTTTCCAAAATCCTTGTAACTCCAGTTAAAAGTTGTAAGAGTTCTGAATCTTCATCGCAACCAGTGGTAGAAGATAGGTGGGGAAAACTGCCTCAGGGTGCACTGTCATGGGGCAAAAATTGCTTGGTGATTAGCAAGTTTATTGTTGGGATTGGGAGTGAATTGAAAGTGAAACATTCCATTTCCAATATTTTCACAAAAAAACGTGTGTAAACTCCTCACTTAACCTAACTTATTTATGTGGTGAAAAATGATCAAGTTTAGGTTAGAGTGGGGCAAAAGTTTTAACGCATTTATCTGTGAAAATGTCAGGAAATGAATTGAAAAAGGTGGTGAAAGAGGACCCCTAAAATTCCCTCCTTTTTATTTCCCTTATCCTTTTTGCGACTGCCCGCAGATACTTATATTTCATTAACGGCGCATCATGAATTATTTTGGCAAATGTACAGTGCAGATGGAAGTGCGTACCAGCCAATTCGTGAAATGTGTTAAAGAAACAAGAAAAAGTGTTGTTTAATTCAGTTTTCCCTCGGTTGAGGCACAAATTGAAAACGAATCCATATTAATGTTTTAAGATGCATTCCTGGGATGGTAAACACAGTGTTTCTTTGTAAAATGATAATATTGGTAATTTTTCTCATCATCTTAATTGGTAGATCATAGCATTTCAATGAATATATAAAAGATTTAGACATAATGATCTTATTGTAACTCGGTGACGTATATTCCCATATACAGGCTTTTGATCTGAAAATGATTCACGAGTTTTATGGCACAATTTTGTTTGTTGTTAGCAATGGCAAAAGCTTTTCGGGGTGTTTTTTGTAGCCTTTGTTGCAATATTATTATTATTATTATTATTATACTATGCTGAGAAACTCAATGAATGTCTTCGAAGTTTATTACGCATTCGTGTTGAGAATATCGGGAAAAATGCTTTATTGCAATGCACAGGGATACAGAAGGCAGTTTTCTCCCTTTGTGATGTCACATGACACAATGACCCAAAGTGGGGGTTGATTTTCAGTTTGTGAATAGCAACCAAATCAGAAGGTTGCTTTCTTCTAACCTGGGCCTTTGGTACAGGTTGAGGCTAAATATGCCTCACCAGTTTACAAGCACATGATGCTGTCTCCCTTTGGGACATAGATAAATGGGCCTTTGGCTAAATCTGCCTTCCCAGCTTACAAGCACATGATGCTGTCTCCCTTTGAGACATAGATGAATCCAGCCCATTTAAATCGGGAGTCTTCTCCAGGTCAGCAAGATCTTTAACTTATATGTGAGACCTTCCCTTCTGTTCCTCCTTATACTTTGCTTTGCTATGTAGACATATGTAATATAAAGTGCTTTACATGACATCACACACACACACACACACACACACACACATATATATATATATCTACACACACAGTGTAACCCGGATATAAGAGAGTTGTCGGGACCGGAGAAGAAGCCTCTTATATCCGGATTTGGCCTATTTTGTTTAGGTAAGTATGGCTCTAATTTGGGACCAGAGAAAATCTCTCTTATATCCGGGTTACACTGTATATATATATATATATATATATATATATATGGTTTTGTGTATGTCGTGCTATTATAAGAGTCTCTCTGAGAGCAAAGCATGTTTGTCATTCTTTTTCCTTTCAGCCATTTCTGTTCTGTCCTGCCCATGAGCTACAGTATCGTTATATCACAAATCCATAACGAGAGAAATGTAAATGGGAGAGTAAATCATTCTTCCCTCACTCTCGTTACATACGGGCTGTTAAGTTAGGACAGATTCTGATATTGACTTGTTTTATCTATTTCAGTCTTTGTGGTGGTGTTGTCATGGTGTTATTTACAATGATACAGCGTTATCACGCTAAGTCTCCATGGTTTTGTTGTTAAGTTGACAAGAAACGCTTGTATGAGACAAAGTAGCCTCACAATCTTTATATAACTGACGAGGACAGCTATACTTTTATTTTAGGCAGAAATTTCAAGTGACATAGGCAACAAAAGAAAAAAGAATCTGGTGTAGAAGAAAGAAATTGTAGGAAAACAGAATGCAAAGATATATAGAAAACCAGTCAAGTTATGAAAAAATTTAAAAAAATGTCACGTCAAGATGGAGATGGTGACAATCGCGTTGCTTTTTCTTGCCACTGGCTCTGACTACACACATGGCAACAGAGTCTGTGGATTATTGCCAACCAGGGACTGTGGATTATTGCTAATCTGATGACCATGCATGAAATGATGAAACTAAGTATGCAGTATTAACCAAGAAAGATTTAGGTTGCTTAAATTTTGATGAACCACAAATTTCTGATAATCTACGTGTACAGATGATGAAGATGGGTGCTAAGGCTTTTCAGAACAAAAATGGCCCTTTGAAAGTTACAAAAGATTGGGAAGTTATTGAGGGTCGACATGTTGAAGAAGCGACAAGAAGTTAAACAAGCACAAAACATGTGAGTGTCAACTGCAGCTTCACAAATTAATGGTTTCAAAGAAAACTACAGGATGGGTCTACGATTCCGCGTAATTGGTTGTTGTACTCGATTAAAAATAATGCAGTGTATTGCTCTTTGTTGTTTATTGTTTTCAACAGCCCCAGTCAACGAAAGCATGATATTTGAAACATCTTGTGGATTTCAAAAATGGAAAAAAAATGCAACGAAAGAATACCAGAACATAAACAGGGCACTCATCACTGTGCATCATTTCTTGCATAGAAAGACTTTGAGAGACACATATCAGAAGGCTCTACGAATGACGGAATAATACTGAAACATATGAAGGGATAGAAGCAATTGTGGAAGAATCTGATCGTGCATTTTGTGGATTGTATCAAGTTTTTGGCGACTCAACATCTGACATTTTATGAACACTGAGAAGTCATTGCATCAAGTAATAATCCCGGTAAATTTGCACTCGTTAAGCTACTTAGTAAGTACGACCCTCTGTTTCAGCGTCACTTGGATTATGTCAAATTGCATCCACACTCTGGAACATTTTTGTCTGGCAAGATACAAAATGAGTTCATTGTACCACTGGGTAACAAAGTATGTCAGTCGGCCTATCCTTTAGAGAGTCAAAAGAAGCAGATTCTATAGGAGTATGTTCTACACAACTCCTGACATTTCTAACAATGAACAAATGTCAGAAATTCTCAGGTTTGTCAATGTTGACAACAAATCTAAAACTGCTGTCATCAAGGAAGTGTTCATTGATTTTATTAAAATTCATGAAAAAGACACTGAGCATGTTACAGAAGAACTTACCTCAAAAATTGGGACAAGATGGTCTTGATTTGAACAATTGTCATGGACAGATGTATGACAATGCCGAAACAATGGCTGGGAAGGTGTCGGCTGTCCAGAAATGAATATCATAGAGAAACCCAAAAGCAATCTTTGTGAATTGTGACAACAATTCTTTGAACCTCATAGGAATGCATGCAGCATCAGATGTTTGCTATATCTTTTTTTTGGGGGGGGGGGGGTTCTTGATTCATTGTACAGTTTATTCTCCAGCTCAACAATGTGGTGAGAAAAATTGAAGGAGACGGTGGATGGCTGTAAAGCAGGTTCCTGATACAAGATGGAGTGCTAGGCACGATGCTGTTCACATTGTAAAAATGAAGTTGGATAAAATAGGAAGTGACACTTCAGTATCAGTCGACACAAGAAGTGACGCCAGCTGCTTGCTGCACAACATGCAAACTTTCAGCTTTCTAACTATGCTGCCGTTCTGGGACAATGTCACGATTTCCATCGACCAATTACAGATGAGACTTCAGTGCCCTAGAATGAACTTTAGTGAAGCTCGAGCTAACATTCAAAGTCTGCAACAATCTGTTATGCACGAAAGGGATTCTCTCTGCAAAATTAATTTGCAAAAGGCAAGGAAAAGTGCTTAAGATGGGGTATTGATGTTGGTCAACAGAGAAGGGTGTGTCATAAAAAAAAGAATGACTGGAGAAGAGATGAAAGATGAGCCTCGAAATGTGAGAGAGAAAATGGATGTAACCTTGAAAGCAGTACTAGATAAGTTGAATACAAAACTGAAAGATTGATTTACAAGGTTGAATCAGTGATATGAGCAATTTGGATTCCCCATTGACTCTAACAAATGACACGGTAGAAAAATGCAAAGTAGCTGCTGCAGCATATGAGGGTGATTTTGATGGAATAGAACTCGGTCAGGAAATTACAGACTGCCGAATGTTAATGCAAAAAAGAAAAGACAGTGCCCTTGTTAAAGCAAAAACCCCAATTGAGCTTTTCAACATCATAATATCTTAGTGATGATGTGTCCCGCAATTTGCAAATAGCATTGCATATACTGTTGGCTGTTGCTGTCTCTGTGGCGTCCTGTGAGTGCTCTTTCAGCAAACTAAAATTAATAAAAAGCACAATGGGTCAGGAATGCCTAAGCAATTTTTGTCTTTATTAAACAATGAATTTGGACATATAAATGTAGATGGTGTTATTGATAAATGTTTGGCCACCAAAGACCTTGGGCTGCCACTTGTCACGACAGTTATAAATCACCCGAATTTCGAATCTCTCCTCACCACTGTTATAATGCGCTTCGTAGCAATTATGACATAAGTAATGCTTTGGCTACTTGCTGTGACACCTGTATTCATTAGTCTGAAACTGACTCCAACCGTTTCTTCTTCTTACCTCTAACCTGAAGCACTTTATTTATAGCTATGGACTAGTTCATATACTCACTGGGGATGTACTATTTACTCCACAACTAATATACTGAACATCTCCAGCTCAGCATCTCCCCATTTTCTAATTTAGTGTTGCTTTTATTATAATATTTTGATTGATGTATTCTATGGCCTTCCCTGGGTGGGCGTATTGTTATTTTAGTTCATGTTATTCCTTTTGTAGACCTGGGAACCAAAGATTCTTACAGACAGAAGTCTATTTGAAAACATCTGATTGTACACAAGATAAATTGTCAAACTCAGAAAAAAAGCAATAATATGTGAGTGTGGAAGAAACTCAAGTATCGAAGCCAAAATTTGTTCCATATTCACAGGAATTTTTTTTTTTTTTTCTACACCCAAGAGAAAAAAAAATTTTTTTCTTCTACACAACAAGAATAAAAATTTTTTTTTTTTAAAACGTGTCATCACTTGTATCCTGAAGCATCAAGCATATTTTGCTTTTTTTTCCCCATACTTGTTCACTCAGTATGAGTTTCCAAAATCTTAACTCCAGTTACAACTTCTATGAGTTCCAAATCGTTGCCACAATGGTTATGAATCGCTTGAGTTTCAAATCCCTCATCGCAACTGTTATAATGCACTTTGTAGCGCTTATCATATAAGTATTGCTTTGGTTACTTGCTTAGTATGAAGACAGGTTCAAAATAGCTTCTTCTTACCTCCTAACCTGAAGCACTTTATTTATAATTATGGAGTAGTTCATATAGTCACCAGGGGTGTACTATTTATGCCACAACACAGACCTTCCGAAATTTGTTACATTCCCCAGACCCCATTTCGCCAAATACATTTTGGTCTTTCTCTGTCTTAGGGATCTTGAACATTTCTGCTAAAATCAACTGTTAGTGATTTTGCTACAAATGACCAGATGTGTAAAAAATCCACTTCAGAAAACCAAGATTTTTCTTCAGGAAAAACAACACTCTCGTGACAATCCTTTTTTTAAATTTTTTTAATTGTATAGTTTTTGTAATTTTTTATTTTTTATTTTTATTCGAAAAATGTGCAACTTAGAAAAATAGGAAATTATTTACATATATTTCATAAAAATAATTATATATTTTTTATTTTAACAAAAATAATTTGGTAGATTTGTTTGTTTTTTTTTGTTCCTGGTCAAAATTTCAAATAAAAATTAGCAGCAACTATTGAGTTAAAAAAAACAAATTCGCAATAAACGTTAATATAAGAAAAAATAATAATGACCTTTGAAGCTAGTATTTATAATTTTAAAAAAATAAAAAAATTCTCAATTGTATTCACAACACTTCTGAATTTTTATGTGATCCACTCTGCTCCCTGAGGAGTTGCAGCCCTCACTTTGGGAAGGTATTTTTTTGTAGTAAGACAGGAAATTCTTTTAATGTGAATGATTTGGATTTTTTTTTCTCACTGCCCAACTGACTTAACTGCTATTCTAGACGTCATTCATTCGTACTTTCTGAATGAATGAATATTTCTAGGCGTAGAGAGAGAGGAAAAAAAAAAAAATTCAGTACCAATTGTTTTTAACTGAAACATTGTGACTATAACGACCAAAAGAAGAAACTAGTCCAAGTAAATCCATGTATAATAATAGAAATTCCTTGTCTCAAAAATGTAGGCACCAAAAACCATCAATTTATTTTTTTTTATAATACGACTTCTCTAGCCTTCGATCTTCCATCTGGAATGGAACGTATAACTTCCAGAGAATAGAATGCGTTTTATAAATGCCATTATCCATCAGGACATGTCCCCCATGATGTAACATGTAAAGCAATGATTTCCATTGTGGGGCAAATGGTAATATTTTGGTGGGGTATGCGTAGAATATGTTCCCTTCAGCTTACTATACCAACAGAATAAGGTGGCAATTTGAGAATGAATTGATTTCTAGTGAGTCTACGTGAGAGGGTTAATGCGCGTTAATACATGCAATGCATATACAGTATGCATACATAACAATATTTTGTGTGTATGTACGTACATGTGTAATTTGAATACATGTAAGAATTAAATATTACAGGTCGGGGGGCACTAGAATTTTAGAAATACCAAAGTAGGGCACAGCCCAAAATTGGTTGGGAAACCACTGATGTAAAGAGAACCTTGTAGATCAAATCAAGGATTCCTTTTAAAGTTTCTGGTAATTTTGCAAATGTGTCATACCTGCAGATAGTTTTGGAAACAGCAATCAAAACTTTGTGGTAAAAATAACAAAGATGTGGAAACTTTTTCAAACCAATGTATATTTGCAAAAACACATCATCCCATAAAAACAATGAAATATTTAATTATTTTTCCTGTTTTCATTTTTGGCATTTGTACAAAACAAATGGAGAAATTGAAAACCTCTTGAATCTTGTCTGAAAGGTTTATAGAATTATTCCATAAATTATTTAGACACTTGTATCCCCATACTTATTGTTTTTATCACAGTATTTTAGCTGATTTTTTTTTTTTTTTTTTTTTCAGCTTTTTGTCAAATCTTGTCATCTTTGGGTGTCACCCAGTACATTCTCCCCTTCCCACACTTAATACAAACAATTTGTAGACCTGAACATTAAACCTGAACAGATGGAGGAAACCAAAATTTAGTTTGTCAAAACCAGAATTCTGTACTCGTTTTATGAGTCTTCAAAAGCCATTCTTACAAGGAAATGTTCAAAAAGTTATCTGCTTGATTTACTTCCTAAAATATGATAACCAAACATCAAAATTAGTTCTGTAAAGGATTTTTTGTCAAGCTGAGTACTTTTCAATACCATCTTTTATATCTTGCTCTCTTAAACACTGGTTCGTATACAGTATTTCAATGTTATTTTGGTTTCATTCCAAAGAGGATAACGTGCACTCTTTTCCTCTTTATACATGATCGGCTTGTTTACTTTGTTGCCTAAGTTTTACTTGGCAGGCTGGTGGCCTAAGTTTTACTTGGCAAGCTCGGGGCCTAAGTTTTACTTGGCAAGCTCGGGGCCTAACTTTCAGAAGGTTAATCTTTTGAGGGGAATGATTTTCACTTTTTTTTTTTTTTTCATCTTTCACCAAGTGTATGGTATGTTGTACACACATTGGATTCATATTTATTATATATTAGCTCATATATCTGTCTATGCGGGGTAAGAGTTCAAGACTGGTTAGGATGGCAGTAAATTGATTTCTTCATTGTGATGCTGGTCCTGCTTAATGAAATGAAACAAATTCAATCTAAATAACATCTTTATGCTAATGTTTCGGGTGGGAGATGGAAATGTTTATTTAAAAATCTTTGTTAATGAAAAATTTATTTGTTATTCATGAATATAACAATTGTATTCCTGTTTTCACTAAATATGAGAGGGGGGGGGAAACAAATATCAATTAGTAGTATAAAAGTAAAACAATATATTTTAGTTGCTCTTGCTAAGTTTCCAATGAATAAATGGCATGAAAAGTTAAAAGTGTTTCGTGGAAAAATAGTTTGTGCTTGTTTTTTCAAATGCACAAATATTCTATCATTTTTGTTATTAAATATCCCAGATTTTGTGATAATAGAATATCTGCCAAGAAAGGTGAAATAAAAGAACCTGGATGCAAATTTACAATGATTTTATACGTACATACATACATAGAGAAGGGCACCACTTTATTAGTCTAATTAGTTACCTTTTCATCACCGAGGCCTGTTGGTACTGTTGGTATGATGCTTGCGCCGTACTGTAACGGTCCGTGTTCGATTGCTGATGAGTCCCAAATATAGGGTGAAATGGCCGTTCAGTGCTTTCTGCATTCTGTTGAAGGTTCTTGTAGACTTGATGAATTACAAATTATGATTTTTTTATACATGCATATATATATATATATATATATATATATATATATATAATGTCACCAGTTACTTACCATCGCCTGAAGAAGTACAAAGTATTGAAACATTAAAGCTTTTGTGTAGTGATTTCAACATGTTTTTATTATAATCTCTATCTATAAAAGGCAGGATGTGTGAGTGTGTGTAACAAATGCACGGCCGCAATTTTCGATGGATTTGCACCAAAATTTACATGCACATGCTCCAAGTTAGCGGGAAGGCCAAGACCGACTTTGCATTTCCCAACTCCCATCGATAGTAGAAATAATTGATTTTTTTCATGCTTCTACAGTAGTTTTCATGTAGTTTGCGGGCATTTTCTACTGGCCAGAGTGAGAGCCTATAGCTAGCTGCCACGAATAGGCAGGAAGATTCTATTAGCCAGCGTAAGAGCCAACAGCTGACTGACACGAATGTTAACTAGCATGCTAGCATGCAAAAAAATCGATAGCTGCATTCGTCACAAGTGGGAAAAATTTAAATCTACATGGCACTTTACTCCAATTGGCTCATTCGCTTGCTTAACCTCAACGTTGATTCTGATTCTGCAGAACTGGGTTGGGTGTGAAAAAGTATTTGTTGTTAACATTCTTTTTTCATTTGGTTTTTCCAGTTACGGGTCCTTTTTTAAAGCTGATCGTTTTGTGTTCATTTTGTTTAGTTTTTTTTTCGAAACAGATTTAATGTTTAGTATAGAACGTAGAAAAAAATTTGCAGTGTGAGATAGGCAAGATGTAAGGCATATAGCAACATCAGCACGGCAAAGGGCACTCCTTTAAAGGCAAAAATATTTTAAGTCAAGTGATAGCGATTGCTGTATGAGTCGTACAATTTTTGAATCAAGCACGGGCAACGCCGGGCCATACTGCTAGTTTCTTATAAAAATAATATATTGCTCTACTTTGTATTGAGCCCTTTTTTCAAAGTAAATGTTATGAACAGAGGAATTTTACTCCATCTGTTCTTTCTCACATTTGGAGAGAGATGTGTGTGTGTGTGTACATACATACATACATACATACATACATATATATATGTATATATATGTGTGTGTGTATAGCTAATAAAGGAGTTACTTATTAAAATAAGTAATTTTTTCATACACAACTATTCAAATTTAACTAAATTTTAAGCAACCGGGAAAAAATAAAATTAAACAAAACCAGTTAGTAAATAACTTCTGCTAATTCTGCTGTTTTAATCGCATTCAAATATCTGTGTTGATTTATTAGAACCAAACATAAAACGTTTAAACAACTGGAGAACTAGTTTTTTCTAAAAACATTAAGTAACCCAAGTAAAGGTCAAAATCCTGAGCTGCTGATATAAGAAAAAAAAACCTCATGTACACCAGCATTGAGTTTTCTGCATCAGATTCTTTTCTTGCAGCAGGAGAAACTGTCATTACATTCAATGTGCTTTAGACTGTCTCGGCCACAGAGTGTGTCGACAATCAAGTCAAGTTGAATACTCCTTTATAAACACAATTCTTTCTCAGACTCTCAAAAAATTCATTTCTGCCCAGTTTTTGGATCTAAATGTAAACAAAGCAAATTCTAAAAAAAGGTGGATTTTTATTTATTAATTTCACAGATTTTATTACATAAACATTATTTTTTAGAGTATGCTGCATATTTGAGTATTCTCTTCGTATTCTCTTCATATTCTCTTCGTTTATTTAATAAAACAGCATATTGATTTGTTTTTATTTACCGGCCTGGATATTCGAGAAATCTTGTTAAAGAAAAATATGCACTCTCCGGCAGGATTTGAACCTGTGTCCCCCTTGGCAGGAGAAACCGTCATTCAATTCTTTAGAAATTGCTTTGTTTAAATTAAGATATGAAACTGTGCAGGTATGAATGTTTTGAGATTTGGAGAAAGATTTGCACTTGTAGGGCACTATTCAACTTTGCTTGATCATCGATACATTGTTTTACTGCGTATAGTAAATGATGTATAAGAGTAAGTATCGTGCCGACACTGTGGTTTGAAACTAGATCGCCAGTGAGCAATACGGGCGATTCCATTATTAAGTAGATCACGTGATCATAAAGGAAGTGAATAAATACGAAGTAGCGTGTTGTGACTATCTCATCACTTCCTCCTCTACACTCTATTGCTATACGGATCACTGTTCACTTTTCGTGTCTATCTACAATTGCTATACGTTCACTCTCTCTACAGATTATGATTCTCTTCTGATCATTATACTATTTGGCGATTACTAGTTGAACAAGTATTACTAGGTGCGGATATTATTGGAAGGTGTTACTACTAGTACCAATGTTTACAAAGTCTTGAATATAAAGAGCATTTGTAGAAGTGATAACGAGCTTTCGCTTGACATAGCAAAAGTGACGAGCAAAACCGTCCAACATCACAAATTTAAACATACAAACTTATTATTGCTTACCTGTACCTGTAGTAACATTCACCCTGTTTCGTCAAACGAACCTGCCGCCTCTGAATGAAAGCTGACCCAGTGTAGCAGAGTTCGTATGCATATCCATAGTAGAAGTTGGAATTTGGATTCACAAGTCGTCCCCAGCCACATATATACACACTTTAGAATAATGTGATCTGGTTTGAATTCAGAATACTTTCTCCTAGATTGGTTGCCACCCAAGGGTATAGGACTCTGTCTATCCTGATGTTTTACCCATAACTGGGGGGAGAAGAGATGGATTCATATCTTTCTTAAGGCTTTTAGCATGTAAGTGGATGTAATGAACTTGACTGGAATTTGAACTCTGATTCCTCAATCTGAGCGGCTAACCATTTCTCCACCATACTTCCTTATTGCGGTGAAATGATATAAAAAAAAAAAGAAGGTTATCCAGATCGACAAGCACATGATGATGGCTGGATAATAACAAAAAAAGATGAGGACAATAGTCCAGATGTAAAAAATGTAAAACTCCCCTCATTCCAGAAATTCAGAGGGAAAATCTTCTCAGTTATGATGATTGGGTTTGAGGATTTGTATTTATTTATTAAATTTTCCCTCTAAAAATGTTTGTGTTGGACTTGCAAGAATTGTTGATTCTAATCTTGTTGGGAATGATTGCAAAAAAACTCTTTCCCCTCCCCAATTTATAGACAGAAGCACACAAATGCATGCTGGGATTTCTTCCTAGCCAATAAAACAGGCCAGTTCTCGGTTTCATATGACTCAGTCCTGATCTGGCAGTTCAGGCTGACTTGCTGAACTCGCCACCAGAGGAACCCAGATGAGGCTATGGTGAAGGGCAGTCACGTCTGGGGAGGAAGACAAGCCTGACCCTGTGTATGTGGGGTCTACGGGGAATTTTTTCCCAAGCCTATGGGCTCGGAATTGCCCCATAAAAAAACAGCCTTGTGCCACATCTAGCCTTGTGGGGAGCCTAGGGTAAATAACCTCAATCCTGGTCTGTCTTGTCTGGAAGTATGAACGCTTAGTTTTTGTCATATTACTGTTAATTTGCCTTACATATATTGTTTGCTTGCTTTATATTATTTTTGTCCTTTTCTTTTTCTCTTTGTTGATTTTGTTTACTGCAAACTTTGTCAGTTCTGTTTGTCGGACAGTCCTGTTACTTATTTTGAATTTTACCATAGCTACTCACTCCACGCAGTTGCTTGGGCTACTTTGTATGATAATAACAATATCTGAACAAAATAAATGATGCTTTGTCCTTTTCGCCAGTGTGTGGGAAATCTATTTATGCCAGTTCGTATGTATGTATGTATGTCACAAGATATGACTTTACTTTCACAACCTGCATTGAAAGTAAAAAAAAAAAAAAAAATTCAGCACTCTGTCCCCCTTTTTAATGGCAGTGTCAGGATACATTCCATCCTGCAGGCACACTGAGATGAATCATTATGTAATCCCCCAACAAGGGTTTTTTGGGTGTATAGTTGATTGGGGATGGATTATAATGAGAGAAAGAGAGAGATGGGTGTGCTCGTTTTAGAAATGATTTTCTCCAATGAATGTCAATTTACAAGCAGTAAATTCTACCCCCTCCCCAACCATCACTACCATACAACTTATTCTTGAAACACATTAAAGTTACACAAATCATGACAATTATTTTGATTCTCATTCAAACAATCTAAAGCCCCGGGGGTCCACTTGAGGTAGAAGGTTACATTATGGGTTAGTTTATATGGATCGGAGGGGAAGATAACAGTTAATTCTAGATTTGAACAGGTTAAGATTGTAGTGATCAGGGAAACATCCTCTTGGGAGTCAGTTCCACAGAGCAGTGGTTCATGAATAGAAACTGTTGGGATGGTACTTCTCGCCAATGGAATACAGAGGGAGTGTGGGTATTTTGCTACTATGTGGCATAGTGGGACCTAGCTATGAAGGTTACACCTAGTGGAACCAAGAAATGTAGTTTGTCTGAGCACTTTCCATGGAAGTAGCGATAGAGCAGTGAGAGACTCGTAAAATTCCACCTGTGACATAGTGTGGAAAATAATTCTTCTCAAACAAGGACTCGGAGGTGCTTTTGAACTCTATTAAGACATCTGATACTAACATTACCAGAGCCCATTAATAGCGACTGTCCAGTTTTTTACATTGCGAGCTTTAGTGGGTTATAAAAATAAACCTATAATTCATACATTTATTTTAAAAAAGAATTAATACTGGGTTTTATGGTGGACATTAAAGGGTTAAAATTGGTTAATCTCTATAAATATTAGCACGTTTGTCTCACAAGCTTTTCACATGATGAGTTTTAAAGAAATTTTTGGCCTGACAATTGTGTATAAGACTGTATATGACTATCGCCTCTGTGTGTTAACTTCAATATCCACTTACACACATACACACTCTCACACACATATACACACACACGTGTGTGTGTGTGATTAAATAAATTACAAACATTATGTCTGCTTATTTTTAACATAATCCGTTCATATTCACGGATATTTTTTTCATGTATTACAATCAAATGATGCAAGAAATGCACTGTAACAGTGAAAATCACTTTTATTTCCCAAGTATTTTCCATCTCTTTTTTAGACCATCATCAGGGGTGCAACTAGTAAGGGGTGCAAAAAACCTATTTGTAGCTCTCCATTACTGAATTTTTTCTGTTTGTGTTTAAATGCAACAGCTGACAGTTATGCTTTAGTGTTCATAGTTTTTTGCCTTTCCAGTTGCACCCCTGATGATCTCGGAAAGAAATGGAATGTACTTGAGGAAATAAGTGATTCTCACTGTTACAGTGCATTTCTTGCATCATTTGATTGTAATACACAGAAAAATATCCGTGAATATGAATGGATTATGTTAAAAATAAGCAGACATAATGTTTGTAGTTTATTTAATCAGACATGCCTAAATACGCAAATAAATAAATATATATATATTATATGCGCGGCACTTATTGGAAAGTGCTCATTATCAGTGATAGAGCTAACATATTTAGTTGGATTGATGTGAATTTGTGACCGTGGGTTTCATGCACTTTGCGATCATCAGTCAAACCATATATATATATATATATATATATATATATATAAAATTATGAATAGTAAAGACAAAAAGAAAATTTATTTTAGCCTTGATAAAGTCCCACAGAGGACAAAATATGCCAGCTAAGATGAAAATAAGTTTTCTTTTTGTCTATATTATTTATGTTGTCTTTTTACAGATATACTCTATCTGAAATTTGCGCACATGTACGTAATTATTCTACAGACAAATTATACAACAAATGTATTTCAGCATGAACTCTTTCCTTGTCTATGTATTTAAATCACTAGTCAATCACGGATGGAATATTATACATTGAGAATTTCAGATCAAAATGCAGCTAATACCTTTATTTCACACTGAAGTTATCAGTCTACCCTCGAATATAGTGCATGATATGAGTGTTTGTCTAGTTCCATACAGTATGTTGTGACACGTTAGTTTGTTGCTGTTAACATAGATCTCATTAAATGTTTCCTAATTATTTCTTATATTTGGCTAATGAAACTTAATACTGTAAAATTTGTGTTTTTGTTTCTAAGATGTGTCACCAATGAAAATTTTTAGAAAGCTCTGGTCTAGTGCATGTGTCTGTTAAATCCTAACAACTGTGGTTTTAATAAAGTCATGCAGTCCATAAAATTTGGTAACTACTTTTGTTTTGTTTTCTTGATTTTGGTTGGAAACCATCTGTTGAATGGAGGAAATGGAATTAAAATCCTTCAGTGCTGCTTCTAGTTGATCAGCATTTGAATTGCTTTCAAAACAAAGATACACAAGTATCGGTCTATATTTCTGAGATGAGGTATTATGTACATTATTTACATTATTCGGACTATTGTCCTCATCTTTGTCGCCATATTTGTTACAACGTTTCGACCCTTCAGTATCTGTCTATTAGGTATTATGTATATTATTTACATTATTTGGACTATTGTCCTCATCTTTGTCGTCATATTTATTACAGTGTTTCGGCCTTTCAGTATCTGTCTATATTTCTGAGATGAGGTATTATGTACATTATTTACATTATTCTGTCTATTGTCCTCATCTTTGTTGCCATATTTATCACAACGTTTCGGCCTTTCAGTATCTGTCTATATTTCTGAGATGGGGTATTATGTACATTATTTACATTATTCGGACTATTGTCCTCATCTTTGCCATATTTATTACAATGTTTCGGCCCTTCAGTATCTGTCTATATTTCTGAGATGAGGTATTATGTACATTATTTACATTATTCGGACTATTGTCCTCATCTTTGTTGCCAATATGAGCTCTGTTAAAAACATTAATTGATAACAAAAATTGCAATATAAGCACTGGTAAAAAAAAATGATTGCTGATGACATTAGGCTTATAATACCCAGAAATTCATTAGACACATGGCACTGTGGATAAAGGCATTAGTTAGATCCAGTGACAGGACCCAAAGAGTGTGAGTTCAATACCTGGTTAAGGCAGTGGATAACTTTCAGAGGGAAATTAACAGGAGATAACTGATAACTGACATCCATTAAACCTGGCACGTGGAACTAGAACTGTCTACCCCAGTGAGCGAAATAAAGGGCTCAGGTCGATATTCCAACCACCTGAAGAAGGCCGGGGTGTACAATGGCCGAAATGCTGTAATAAATATGGTGACAAAGATGAGGACAATAGTCCGAATAATGTAAATGAAGACATACCAATCGGCAAAGATATGTGATGGCAATGTGAGGCTTACACTTTGGAGAAGAATTCATTGTCATTGAGCATTTTCTTCTTTGATAGAAGCAAGATTCCACTCTTTGGCTGATTGATCGTCTTTACAAACTTTGGATTATAGATAGATAAATATGGAACGAAAAACGTTCCTTTTTTTTTTTTTTTTTTTTTTTTTTTTTTTTTTTTTTACTTGATTCTGTTCTTCACAATCTTTTTCATTTTCAATCAGAAAATGTTTTAGTCATGAATTATACTGGGGGAAATTGGAATAAAGTTAGATATTTCTCTCTCTCTCTCTATCCATCTTTTAAATTTAACTTGCACGTTAAAAAAAAAAAATCATCTCGTAATGATAATATTAGTGATCAGTGTGGTTCTTTCCAAAAGGATGTAAATTCAGGGAGTGCTCTGTATTAGAAACAGAGCAATAATTGTTCTCATAAAAAGCACAAACACTAAAACTTCATGAGGTAATAATTTATTTCATTAGGGTTGTAAAAACGACCGATTTTATGACCCTAATGAAATAAATTATTACCTCATGAAGTTTTAGTATTTGTGCCTTTTATAAGAATTTTATATATATATATATATATAATCATTTATTTGAATATTACAACATAAATATGTTATAAAATCACTACAAAAATAGCCATTTTGTTTCAACACTTCTGGTGTCTTATCAAGGTAAGAAGTGTTGAAACAAAATGGCTATTTTTGTAGTGATTTTATAACATATTTATGTTGTAATATTCAAATAAATGATTATATCTACTCTACTCTGTATTGAGCACTCTTTAAAGAATAATAATTGTTGGTTATTGGAATTTACTCTGTATATACCAATCCCAAACTTGGAGATATATATATATATATATATATATATATATATATATATATATAAATCAAATATGTGGTGCACCACATATTTGATTTAAAAGAACTGATCCAACGTGCAAATTTTCGGGATAACAGATGAGACATTACTCTATTTATTGAACAATTGACTGATAAACTCCTACAAGAAAAAATTTCTTACCGTATTAGTAAAAAACGCACTCTCTTAAATTTAAAAAAAAGAAACTTCAACCATAGCGTTGCAACCACACGCTTTAAAAGTTTTTATCCATTAACAATAACACATTTCTAAAAAAACATATTTCAATTTGCATTTAATCTTTCGTCTCCGATGCTACCTGGATTTACTAAAAAAAAAAATTTTCATGCCTGAGGATGACTGTATGAACAGATGAAAGTACTAGCAGATTAAAAAAAGGACTTATACAACTTGTAGTTATTAAAAACAAGGATCATAACATTCATCGAGTGGTTCGTAGGTTAATGCAACTTTAAAATTTGCGAAATGTTTTCGTCATTTTATATCAGTAACTTTACTAATGTACTTTTTGTATGAATGATTCATTGTAATATATATATATATATATATATATATATATATATATATATATATATATATATGGGGGATTCTAGGACATAGTGGAAAAAGATAACTACTGAAACGTTTTGTCCTTCAGAACTTTATCATCCCAAGTAAATTTTTTCGACTTTGTCATAAAATTTCCCCAATACTGTTCTCTTATATATATATATATATATATATATATATATATATATATATATATATAAATTAATAATAAAACAAATCCTTTTACCTCATATGGGGAATAGGTTATTTCGCCAGATGACAAAAGTGGTTGTCTGTCTTTTCAATCCCAGTATGAAGTTCATGCCTGTAAGGTTAGAGGGAGTGGGGATGTAGCAGTTAACAGTGAGGAATTTATATTGGAAGCTAAAGGGTGAACTCAAACCTTAACTTGCCGGAAACACCTAATACAGAGTATACACTTTTCACTGTTTCAGTCACATGCTAGGCACAAGATAGGGGTCAAGGAGGGTGGTAGGTATCTATATTAAGGGAGGGAGTTTTATTTAAAAAAAAAACAGAATATTAACCTTATGACAACAAATTGGAGGTATTAGAAGACAACAATTTTTAACTTTAAAATTAAAGAAGAAATGAAAAACAAACCTTAAAAATAAATTTAAAATTTATATATAAAGAGATGTAATGGAAAGAGAGTTTGGGAGATATTCTAAGTAGATGAAAGTTTATAAATTATAATTAATATAGTATAAAAGATTTTAAAGGGTGAGAAATTCCACTATGGGGTTTAGAATTAGTTTTTGGTTTATTATATTGACATTTGAAGAGTTGGAGGAGATGGGAGTCAGGGAGTGATTTTGGGTAGCTTAATTAAAGCAAAACTATCTTATGGAAATTTGAATTTGTTTTTATATTGATATTTAAACACTAATTCTTTCCTCTGATTCAATAGTTTGCTTTCATTATTGTATTTCATTATTGTAATTTTTTTTCTTCTAAGCATAAATCTCTAAAACTATTCAGAATTTTTGCAGAAACTATAATTTTCCGAACTATCTGTGGGTTTAAGTTTTTATCCTTCAATTCCCCAAATTTTTTTGAAAGAGCTGTTGGTGTTTTAGTTTAGGGTTAGAGAATGAGTGTTTATGGGTATAAAATCTTTGTTTCCATTCCCCTGTGGGAATTCCAATGTAAACTTTTTTTTATTTTTCATATTTTCTTTGGGGGAAATGGTCACTTGATATATAAACCCTTGCATTTGCCTTCTACTGGACAAGTGTAGTTCAGCTTTTCTTTTGAAGTACCTCTTTGGTATTTACCCAGCTTTTCTATGTCTGTGCAGTATATTTTAAATGTATAACATTTTAATTGAACCTTAAAGGAAGCTAGGGTTGATGTACAGAGTGGTCCAAAAGTCTTGCTACCCCCTATATTTCTTTTTAAGATGGCTAACGTGAGCTCCTACAGTTTGGATGAGAGAGTTATGGTGACAAGACTTTTGGACTACCCTGTAGTTTGGTTTCATTTTAACTTATGAGAGAAGTACTCATTCTACAATTGAGAAAAATTGTCACAGAAGTGCCTTTAGCTTTCTAGAATTTCTGTATAAACAACATTTTCAGTAAGACGTCTATTTTCTAAATTTTTTTTTGTCATTATGTCAATCCCACTTGAATTTCCAACTCTGGACAGAGTTACATAAAGATGAACATGAGAACAACTTCTGAAGAATTTTCTAATGTTTCTAATAATAATAATAAATGAATTCAGCAAACTTATTTTTATTTCACATTCTTTAAATAATTTGGTACAGTTTCAAGTAAATGTAATTAAATTGATTATTTTACTTATGTAGATAATTCCATAAAATATGTTTTCATTCTGTTCAACTAATTTGTGATAATAGGAAATAGCAGATGACGACAATGCTTATTATGAACACTGGGGGTTTTCTAATTCATGACTGAATTTTGACAAGATATAAATTCTTTCTATACAAACATGATAATTTAAAACCTCTTTATTGACAGAAATGTTGCTAATGTATGGCAGTTTTTAAAATTTGAATTAAAAATAAATAACTCATGAAATATTTATTAAAATATGCTTTTAAGAACTGTTATGCAAATGAAATGTTAGCACTAATGTTGCAAATTCCATTCATTAGTAATGTAGATTAAGGATATGTTAGTGCCAAACTGTTCATGACTGTCAAACTCTCCGCCTCGGCAGAAAGGAACTTGGATGAAGGTTTGCCGAAGGGTAAAGTTTCGTTCGGGGAGGTAGACAAGCCCTGAACCCATTTATACGGGTTCAAAGGGAATATTTTTGGCGGAGCCTACGGGCTTGGAGAACCCACACTAAACCGGCTTTGTGCCACATACGACCCACATGGTGGGGGGGGCGTTAAACATAATGGGATAGACTGTTCTTCTGATATAAGATCGCAGACTCAGAGACAAAAGTTAGCCTTTCACAATTTTATAAAAAATTGGAAGATGCAGTGTAAAAACAAATGATGGAGACAATAATGCAAAAAGAAATGGAATGATAAAAACCTTCAAAATCTTTTGTTCAAAACAACAATAGTAAAATAGAGGTGGGTTAGCAAAATTTGTATTTGAACTTGCCATTTTCATTAGCATCTCACAAGTGTTAGTCAAACTTTTTTCTTTCCTAGAGTTTTAAAAGATTGATATTATACAGTGATGGTTAACAAGCTATTCAAGAAATGCAAACTTGTGAAAAACACTCTTAATTTATAATTTTATTCCCCATCGCACAAGATACACAGTATCACCTTCTTCATTTTCCCTAGGACATTTTTTTGCTTCACATTGTTGTAAACAATTCATTTTTCATTGCTTGTGATCATTCTTTTCAAAAATGAGTTGAAAACTCACTTTTACTCTATATCAGAATCAACAATAAAGTTGATTTACAAAAAAAAATATTTTTTAAATATTTTTTAATATTCAAAAAAATATTTTCAATGAATCTTTTGTTATAAACATTTTCATTTTTTTGTATTTTTTTACAAAATTTATTAACCTTCAAATTTTTCAGTTAGGCAGTTTTATATATTTTCCACACCCACCCACACAAAGATGATCTACTCTAAATTGAAACCCTTCTGATCATGTTAGGTAGGGTTGCATAGTTTTCTCCCCACCCTTAAGTAGTCAGCGGAAAACTTTTGGTATTGCTTAAGGATTGGTTGAAACATTCTGTTCTACATTTAGTCTTGGATTTTTCTCATTAAAGTTATTGTAATCATCCCGTCATGTTTGGGGGGGAAAATGTGCTTTACTAAATAATGTCTGCTTTGTAGAGCATGAAACCACTGTATTGAGAGAGTGGAGTTCGGGGTTGGCTCTAAAAAGTATTGTCTTCTTGCTAACTGACTGATATAAATATGAGGTTAACAGGATTGGTCATGGAAGAATCTTGTTTTTCTGGTGTTTGTCTCTGGGAGGAGACCAGCTATGTTTAAAATCTGTACAAATAGATATGTTTATATCTCTGAGACGAGGTATTATGATTACTTGCATTATTTACATTATTCGGACTGTTATCCTCATCTTCATTGTCATATTTATAATGTTCCAGCCGTTGTAAACTCTGGCATTCTTCAGGGAGGCATGGCACATGGAACTAGAATAATCTACCCCAGTGAACAAAATAAAGGTTTCAGTTCGAAATTCCAATCACCTGAAGAAGGCTGGAGCATGCAATGGCCGAAACGTTGTGAAAATGAGGATAACAGTCCGAATAATTTAAATAATGCAAGTTACATAGGGATGTATAAAAATTAAATGTTGGTTTCAATCCTTGTAGGAATGAATATTTATTGTTTATAAATATAAATGGGATAGGATGGTCATCACTGCTCTCACTTTTACTTAACTAGTCACATTCACTGACCCAAACATACATTACAATAAATCTGTCCACCACAATACTGCATTTATACAAAAAACATATATACATACCCCTGCACTGTTGAAACTGTTAGATGTAGACGTCTCTTCTACTCCAATAGCTTCATGTCTCGCACATCTCGCCTGTGGAACTCCCTTCCTTATTCCTGTTTCCCTGACAAATATAATCTCCAACTATTTAAGTGTAACGTCAATCGACATCTCCAGTTGCCTTGATCTATCCACTTCCCTTCTCCACATCCTTTCACCTTTCATTCCTATCTGCTCTCGCTCCTAATCTTCTGTAACCCCCTTGCCTTGAGCGATCCACTATCTTTCTCCACATCCCCTCCTTTACCACTCCTATCTGCTCTTCCTCCAAACCTTCTGTAACCCCTTTGCGTGCTAGTGGCTTCCAGCCTTGCTTGGGGTGATAAGCTTAAAAAAAAACAAAAAAAAAACATCCATACCCCAATCACCAAAAAAATGCATGTTCTTCATGAGGTCCTAAACTAATTCCCCATATTTACAAGCATTGGGGGAAGGAGATAAAAAGTACAAGTGATATTTATTTACAAAATAATAAAAAAATAACCCTATGACAAGATGAAAAAATATACAATTAAAATGTTATTATGGGGACCCTCTCTATGGCTAAATGCGTCAGTAAAGCAAGTTAACAGGTCAAAAAAGAATCCTTGTAGGAATGACTGCAAAACACTTGCCCACTCCCAATTTTATAGGCAGAAGCACACAAATGCATGCTGGGATTTTTTTCCTAGCCAATAAAATAGGCTGGTTTTCAGTTTCATATGACTTTGCTCCAGTCTGTCTTGAAGTCGGAATGCTTATCTAAATTTGCTTTTGTGTGTCAATCCCAGTTCTTAGTTTATGAACTTTTTGCCATATTACTGTTGCTTTGCCTTCTTACTGTTGAATATATTGTTTGCTTGCATTCTATTATTTCTTCCCTGTTTGTTTCTTTTCTTTTTCTTGTTATTGCAAACTTTGTCACTTCTGTTTGTTGGACTGTTCTGTTACTTATTTTGCATCTGACCATGGCCACCCACTCCACATTAAGATAGGTTTGTAAGATTCTATATTTAGAAGACAAGGTATTATTTTGCAAGTGCCTAACATAATTTAGCTTTTATAGATACATTGAAAGAAGTATGAACATTTTGGTTAGACCTTAAATGTCAGGCATCATTGATTGGATGTCTCAGTGGAGATCATCAATTGAGGATTTAATTTTCTTTCCAATGATGATGTTATATCCTAGAAAGTGTTATTGAATAAGGAATAACCAAAACAGAGGTTGGAAATGAAATGGTAATCTTTATAACATAACAAAATACAATACTCACCAGCGGCGTGAAGTAGGTAAACCACTGCTAGTGATGGACTACTTAGACAGTATATTACCCCACTTACAATAGTGTCCAACGTATTTATGAAGATTGGGACATACTCATTAGTGTTCATAGTTGAGGTATATAACAGATAACATGCATTATTCATTCCTGATTTTACTCAATTACTTGGCAACTCTAGGATTCATGACTTACTAGAATATATGAGATTAAATCAATTCCTAGAGTCTTCATCTGCAAATAATACTAGAAAAAGTATTCAAAGACAGTCAGGATTTGGGAGCAGAGGGTGCGACATTCTCCGTTATTCATATTGGGTGGGCATCCAATCAAAGAGCAAAATAAAAATTTAGTTTATATTTAATCTGAATAAAGTGTTTATTTCATGTTTCATCTGTTTTCACATATTTAAAATGTCTTCCTTTCTCACATTTCTCAGTACTAGGCCCTATAGCCCCCACTACTTGATTCTTAGGGACATACAATCAAGTATACAAACACATGCTACACCTCCATCACTGAGTCAGCGAGGGAGCAAAAGAAACAATTTGCCAAATAGGAATTATGATTATTATAAAAATTTGAGGGTAACAAAACATTCCATGTGAATAATGCAGGGTTAATTATCACTGACACTATATTACCCATGTATATGTTGATTTGTCAATTTTAATCAGTATTTATAGTTCTTTTGTTATGGTCTTAAGTGTTCCTTAACTGGTTTATAAATTTAATGACTGCTTTTCTGTACACCAAATCTTTTAGTAAAATGTGACTTTATGTGAAATTGAAAGAAAAAATTACTTAAACAATTGGGAAAATTATTTATTGATGTCTTTGAAAGTTGAGTTTCACAAACGTCGGTCTAAAAATCATTTTTTTTTCTTTTTTATCTTGCCAATATTTTCAGTTTCTTTTTTGATTGTTCTGATTTCTCTTCAACTTTTTCCCAATTTCTAACGTTGTGTTCTCATCACTTAATAGCATTACAATAACTTGTTTCTCTTTTGAGGTTATATTTGTTCTCACAACCTATAACAATCTTAATATATCTGAAAAAAAATATATCAATGACTATATTGTTACATATATTAATTTGCACTATGAGGAACCACCCTTGAGCAGTATGACATAATCTTACTACCAACAAATAAATTGTTGTAATTTTGGCTAATCCTCATTGCCAAAATGTTGTAACCTAGGGAAGGTTACTGAATAGAATAATCAAATGAAGGTTGGTAGTGAACGATAATACTTAGGACATGAACAACACATAAGATTTGCCAGCGGCACATAGAAGTAGTTAACTGCTAGAAGTGAGTCAAGTGAATTCCACAGTGAATCTTCAACTGCAGACCAACATACAGTATTTACTACTGTATTTATGTGAATGGGGACATACCCATTATCGTCTGTAGGTATGCTACAACATAAATTAATACAAATATTTCTAACAAAAATGGGTATTCTCAACTGAAATTCACATGGTATATATTTATTGCATACATGAAGGTATATCCTGAAAATAATAGCAATTTAATTGTGAATCAAAGACTTTCCTAATCAAATCTGATACAGTTTAAACCAGCTCCCAAGAGGATGCTTCCCCAATCACTATAATCTTAACATGTTAAAGTCTGGGGTTAACAGTTATCTTACCCCATCTGCATATACTGTGCCTCTTACTCTGTAACTCTCTACCTACTTCGTGGAACTGACTCCCAAGAGGATGCTTCCCCTATCACTACAATCTTAACATATTCTAACATATTGTCTAGGGTCAACCGTTATTGTCCCCGCATATCTTCATAAACTGTTCCTCTTAGTCTGTAACCCTCTACCTCGAGTGGCTCCTGGGCCTTGTACAGAGTGAACATCATTGTGAAAAAAAAGAAGAAAAGATGTGTATTTGTAACATTTCCAAGAAGGTTGCTAGATATAATAGGCATCTGGGGAAGGCTGGAGATCAAAACTGCTGAAATATGATCCTAACAATCAAAATGAGGATAACAGTGCAAATAAATCGGTGAATTGATAATTCCTAATCTAGTAAGGAGGTGAGTTGACTTTAACAATCCAAACTCCAGTTTTAACTCGTTTCACCTGATTTTTCTGTATTTTAAAGAATATTCTTTGATCTTTTATATAAGTTTTACAATATTCTAAGGTGTGCACAAATGTGTAGGTGTGGAATAACAATGGGAAATCTTTTGTTAAATAAATATTCAAATTGACAAACTATAGATGTGGGTCTGCACATGTCGATACACGTGTATTGAATATAAGCATATATATATATATATATATATGTATGTATGTATGTATGTATGTATGTATGTATGTATGTATGTGTGTGTATGTGTGTTGTAAAGGAGTTGACTGCTACTTGTAGATTTAGTATCACTGTAGGCTATAGGTGACATTTGTACCTACATTTCTACTTATGTATGTTTATTGGCTTACTTACCAACATACTAGAAATAGTTTTAGTCTGTCATAAAGGGAATGGTTGCTTGCTTATTGTTATTTCAAATTAAATGAATTGTTTTCTTAACAAATGTTACCTGTAACTTAATGTAACAATCTTTTTGCACCTTGGCTCATTTAAAAACTGTGTCATGGCTGTCAAACCTTTCCTTTATCTGTCATCTTAATTAAAGAACTTGCTTTATATTCTGACCTTTCTTTTGATGATGTCTCAACATGAATTCATTTAAATTCTTTACTTTAGATAAACTTTGTAAAATTTAAAATTAATTGTTTACTCCACCTATCAAGCTTATGGACATATCAAGTTGAAACACTGGTTATCATATGATCATTGAAGTTAAGCAACATTAAGCCTGGTCAAACTCATAATGAAACTTGGAAACTTGGGTTGATTTGAAAATGAATGATGTTAAATAATCATTTGGTAAGGTGTAGGGTTTGTGTTTTGTATTCCAACGAGAGGATTGATATTTTTATTCTGATTTTCTCTCTTTTCACCAGAAAGTAAGATTGTTTGATTTCTTTCACGTCTCTGCACAAAAAAATAAGGAAGTTGAAGTGAATAATAATTCAAAAAGTTTCAATGGAAAAGAATCTTAACTCGTTAAAGAAAAACCTGGTTTTTAATTCTCGTTTTCTGGACTACTAATTATGAAACTCAGGAACTTTAAACTTTGTGAAACTGAGGAACGTTAAGGATTTACTTTTTAATAAGATTTTAATTTCACTTTAGCTAATGTACGTTTCAGTTTAGACCAGGTCTATCATTCTTTGTGTCCATAGAATCGGTTCAATTGCTTTTCTTTAAAAACAATCATTCAACATCTCTTATAATTTTCCATGGCAATGATTATATTAGCAGTTTTCTTATGTTGAAAGCATTTAGTATTCATTGACTGAGCTGCCACTGCTGAAAGTTAAGCAAGGTCAAGCCTGGTCAGTAGATGGATGGGTGACTACTTGGTTATACCAGGTGCTCTAAGCTTGGATGTGCTGTTGGTGTAATGGATAACAGCTTAGAATTGGAAATCAGAGAGCTGAGTTCCAATTCCACTCAGGTCGGCTATATTCACTTAACACAGATAAATTAGTTGAACTTGTATGAGTAAACATCATTATTATCTCAAAAAATAATTCTTAGAATTTAAAATATTTTCTGGCTTTAAATAACATGCAAAGGGTTGATAAACCATAAAAATTTTTGCCTACTTTCAACTTCCATTAAGATTTGGCTTTAATTTCCTTTGTTTTCATATTTGATACTGTCTCCTGCTGAAGCATGTTTAACATGTTCAATGTATTTGGCGCCATGTTTGCTGAAATAAATCTCGAGCACAAATTACACTGGTACCTGCAGATTTCTGATCTAGAATTCAACCAAAGATTTTGGGACAGTAACCCAGTGGATTAATGTGTTAGTTTGTAAATTTGGTATTTCTGAGTTCAATCCCTGGATCAGGCAGTATGTACTTGCACTCAGTGGAAACAGGCAAGCAGTACTAAAATTAAGAACAAGACAAAATACCCATAGACATGAATAGTGGGACGAGAAGAGTCTATCCCCGTAGATGAAATAAAGTGTTTAGTTTGAAATTCCATGTAGGGCAGTGGAATGAGAACTGATAATGATAGCAGTTTTGTTTTGGAGGTGTTAAAATTTACAAGTTATTCCTTGCCCTAATTAACCATTGTTAGCCTTATCTAACGAGGATGAGATAACCTCAGGGCCATTTATATGAAGGGCACTGATGGTTTGTCTCTGTTGGGCATTGTGTTTGTGATTTTCCTCAACTATTTCCCCTATTTTCAACCTTTAAGTACATTATACTGTTGAATAGAATTAGTTGATCATTAAGAAAAAAGTTACTAACGATAATATTTTTTATCAAAAACAAATTCATCAAAACCTTAATTAGACGAATTAATTTGTCTGTTTATTTCTTCATTTTCTTTGTGCCAAATTAACGTCCTAAAACAAAATCAGGCTATCATGACAATATCTCTTCATGCTGTTTTTCATTTGTTATTTATTTATTCCTACACACACACACACACACACACACACACACACAGAGAAAAGTAATTATTTATTCCTACACGCACATGCAAGTAATTTGTCCTAAAAGTGTTACCTGCCAGGGTCATATTTCCTTTGTTAATCAAACAATATATATATATATATATATATATATATATATATATATATATATATATATATATATATATATATATATATAATATAATATAAAAGGCTCAAACACTAATATTCCATGGTTATAATTTACAGGTCTGATGAATTGGATCGTGAATACGATTCCAATTAATAAATTATAAACATGGAATATTAGTGTTTGAGCCTTTTATATTCTTATTCTGTCCTGGACATTGAGTTCTACCTGGATTCTATCCTCTTGGGAATTTATATATATATACACACATACAATTAAATACATTTGTAGAGTAGCGTTTTTGTCAGTTTCATATCTAAGTAACAAGAATTTAATCAGTTTTGTTAAATTCAGCCAAAAATGTCTTTTTCCTATTTACAAATGTTTTTACACATCTGGATCAAATTTGTGGAAAAAAAACTGTCAGAAGTTCCTGTTTGAGTTTGTGTATATTTGATTCTCTGGTCATTATTAGGAACCTTAATGCTGTCAGTGTCAGAGAGAAATGTTTTATTAGCTTCATCCGGGGATTTTTAAGAATGCTACATTTCAAAATTAATTTTTCGTATCATATAAAGTGGGGCATCAAGTATAGAATGGTTTTACAGAGCTTGTGTGTGTGTGTGTGTGAATGAATAAATAACAAATGAAAAACAGCATGAAGAAATGTTGTCATGAAAGTAATCCTTGTCAGATTGTAATTCCTTTATTAACAACATAAGACATATATGATTAAATACATAATTGTGTACTTGGGCAGCAGTCCTTCATTTATACAAGTTTCATTAAAAACAATTGACAAGGCAGTGCGATTAAACTTTTCATCAAATTCTTTTTTGCATTCGTATGAGTATTTTCTTTTCCAGACATAAAGTGTGTAAAAACCATCGAGCTGTTCAATATATCCAAGCGCTTTCGGCTGGTCTATTAGCCATTATCAAGGATGTTTATTTTTTTTATTTTTAACTGAATATGTAGATTTTTATATATGTGTATCCATAATGATGGAATGTTTTTTTTTTCTTTCCAAACATAGTCAGCATGTTCTGGCCATGTTAATAGTTGATTTTATTGAGTGTTAAGTTTTTCCTTTTTATTATTAATACTTCCATTATTTTTAGCTGTTCTTTACGTGTGTACAAGGCTATTATGGTTGTATTTTCTACGAGTATGTTGCTGATGGAGTTTGGTAGGTTTCTGTGTGTGTTTAAATGGGTCCTAATTGAGCTATGGTCTGAGAGATGCAACACGAGTCTTTTTGATAAGCATGCATATCTAATATAGTTATGAATTTGGTTTGATCAGTAATACAGTTCATTAAGGAGCATGTGAATTCATAAATAATATTGGTCTTTGTCTAATACTTAGTACTATATGAAATAGTCTCTCTACTTGTGGCCATGTATTTGTCACCTTTTCAAGCCAATTGTAAAATCCACTTTGGAAAAACTTTCAGACATTCCATTGTCCAGCAATAGTCTTCCATTATATAGTTTATTTTCAACACTGACTTTGTTGTTTTCTTTTTTAAAACTTTTTCATTCCACTTTTCACATAACTATTGTCAATTGTCTTCTCACCATTGGCATTTCTGTTGAGGTTGACTGCAGTACATTCTTCTTTGGTAAAATGTCATACGTTCCCAAGTAGGCATCTACATGGACGACACTACTATTTACTCCTGCCTCAAAAACAAATCTTTTGAGGAGCATGGAACCACCTCTTAATTGCTGGTGTTCCCAGGTCCACCCTGACCCGGGGTGGTAGCACCTGTTAGGGTCCCAGCTATGGGCAAATAGTTAACCCTGAAACTGAGGTAAAAAGCATCATGAAAGTGTAAAAGTAGGTTTTAATACCAGAAATACTTAGTAAAAAAATTATTACCAGAAATAAAATTTTGAAGAAAAAAAATATTATCAGCAATATGTTTTTGAAAACATACAGCTATACAATTTTGAGGAAAAAAAATATTACCAGAAATAGATTTTTGACAAAACAAAAATATTACCAGGAAAAAAAAAGTTGTCGGCATTAAATGACCCATTGAGGTTGATATGCTGTAAAACAAACAAACCAAAAACAAATCTAGTGTCATTGACAAAACTAACCTGGCCGTTTGTCTCGAAAAGGACCTCCAATCGGTTGTGAACTGGGGCAGGAATTGGCTGGTTAACTTTAATGCCTCAAAAACAAAACTGCTCTCTCTTAATTACCACAGAGAACCATCCCTGCCCCCCATTAGAATGTCTGACACTCAACTCCACAAGAGACCCTCTTTGCGACTGCTCGGTCTCACATTGACTGCTGACCTGAGATGGAACAAATACATTGAGTCAATTGCTTCGTCCACCGCAAAGAAAGTTGGCTCCCTGTGCCGCGCCAGGAAATTTTTCTTGCCAGAATTGATCCTTCAAATCTACAAATCAACCATTCGCCCTTGCATGGAGTATTGCTGCCATATATGGCCTGGACCCTCTTCTGTTTTCCTCAGAGTTCTTGATAAGATCCAGAGACGGATATGCAATGTAATTGGCCCTGATCTGGCATCTCGTCTGCAGTCGCTCTCTCACAGACGTGCCGTTGCCACTCTCTGTCTTTTTTACAAATACTTTCATGGTAAATGCTCCGATGAGCTGCTTTCGCTGGTTCCCAGACTTCATGAATTTAAGCGTTCTACTAGGCTGGCATCTCGCTCTCACCCTTTCACTGTCGAAACTGTTAAATGTAGCCATCTCTTCTACTCCAATAGCTTCATGTCTCACACTTCTTGCCTGTGGAACTCCCTCCTCTTTTCCTGTTTCCCTGATAGCTATAATCTCCAACTATTCAAATGTAATGTCAATCGACATCTCCAGATGCCTTCATCATTCCCCTATCTTTCTCTTCAACCTTTCATCTATCACTCCTATTTGCTCTCGCTCCAACTCTCTGCAACCCTTGCGTGCTTGTGGCTTTCTGCCTTGCTTGGGGTGAAACGATTAAGAAAAAAAAAAAAAGGATTCAATGACTAACTGAAGCTTCATTTCCATATTTAAAAATCTGGTAAAAAAAATCAACTAATGTCAACCATGCTGTAATTATCTGATGGTGCAAATGTACCATATTTTTATTAAGAATTTTTTAAAAAATGGTAAAGCAGACATTACTTAGCAGAGAAATAAGGCAAATCTGTCTTTGATTAAGCACTTTTTTGAATGCTTTTTTTTTTTTTTTTTTTTTTTTTTTTTTGAAAATAATAATACCTGTTCTTTCAAAAAATTAGAAAAACAAGTAAAAATAAAAGTTGAAAAGTTTCAGTATTTACAGAAATTCAACCATTTTTCTGTCAGAATTCTAAGCAGAATGTAAAACCATTTTTTTTTTTTTTTTTTTTTTTTTTATATTCTGTTCAGAAAATTTTGGATTTTCTTCAAAAAGATTTTAGATTTATTTTCATTAGACAGAATGGAGGAAAACCGAATTTTGGGCCTGGAATAACATCGACTGTATTTTTAGTAGATTGGTAAATAGGATTGTACCTATTTGTATAAATTAAGTGGAAGAGATATAAACTGTATAGTATACTAAGAGACATGTGGAAGTTGACTACTAATCATGTGTCATAGTATAACTCAATACAACATTACTGTTTTAAACTCTGCATATTTTTTAGGCTATAAAACATAACTGGACTTACTCGTACTTATAGGCAGTGTTGATCTAACCAGTATTCAATTAAATTTCTTGTGATAATAATTGTTTCACATCTCTATTTTTCTCACAACCTGCAAAACATTTGGATTTGAATTATTTATCCTGGCATAAACCCGAACCAAACTGACCTTGCATTATTCAAGAAACCACCCAGTTATAACCGTTCCATATGCTGTTTTCTTTCCCGATGCACACTGCTCGTTTGCAAGTTGACTATGTAGTTTATGCTATTGAACACCTGTAATCAGCTGGTTTGCACCTGTAATACAATTGCTTTGCTGTTGCAGGTGGCGTAAAAGAAGTACCAGGAATAAAAGGTCATGACTTTTACTTAATACAACAACACCAACAACAACTTTTGAGTTAATCTTTCTCAATCAGCCATTCTTTTTAACATGTTTATTGCTATAGGGCACATGTGTCTTGTGGCATGATGTCTATTACCCCTGGGGGTTAGTTTATTTTTATTTTTGTTTTCATTTATCACTAAGGAGAAAAAAGTCTGTGATAAGAACATTCCTTATAGTTTAAGATTAAATTAAATTTTGAGCTGTTATTAATGTTGTCAATTTTTTCACATAATTTTAATGTATTTCTATTGTAAAATCATTGACAATGTTTTTATGTTAAAGCTTAAAAAAAACTATTTTTCATGGGGTGAGGTGATGGGATTTACCACTTTTCTGTCATGTGGAAATATTTTTTATGGTAACAATATTTTCTATGCTTTGAAAAAACAGGTGGGTTTTTTTTTTTCACTTTTCCTGAACAGTGATTCTGAAAATAATCTATGATAATGAAAAATTTCCAATTGACCTCAAAGTTTGTGAAATCGACCTTAGTTTTAAATTTTGTTTATTTCACTTTGAGATAAGAACTTATGTTGAATGAATTTAATTAAACTTTGTTTCATTAAACAAAAATTCTAACGACAAAAAAGATGTTACGCTTTTTTTATCATAATAATTCACTCAACAGGGAGCCATTAATTACTTATGCATAATAATGTTAATGCACTTGAATGTTGAAGAAGAACTGAGAAAAATAAACCCAACTGGTTCCAGGCTCAGTGACTTGTACAAGATTGATCTAAGTGGAGGAAAATTGTAGTCTTTTGTTATGTAACAGCTGATGGAACAAGTTAGGCAGCAAGATATAGTGATGTGTGTGGAACCAATAGGCAGTCTATTTCTTTGGCATTTTCTTTCAATTAACAGCAAGGAAAATGAAGCAAGGAACTGCATGGGAATTGGTTGTTTCATAACAAGTTGCTTGGTTGAAACCTTTAGAATGCCTTTTACCAAAATTCTCAGTCTTCAGGATGACGTATCTTAAGACGTTTTGGCAGAATTTAACTCTTCTGAGTTTTACCAGTTCACCATTACAGCACTAAAGATTCATTTTACTGTCATTATAACCACCTTCTTGTCTTCTACCTCAAACCTAGCATTGATGGATACTAGTATCTTCACACTAACAAACCAATATCACTGCTTGAACCAGCTTCTAATGCTCTGGATGGAGTTGTTTGGGGATAGAAGACGTGACTCATGAGGGCACAGTCCGTTGTTATAAGTAGACTCGGATGAGTCACAAGAGGGAATTTGTGAAGTGCTGAGTTCGATTCCCGGTAGTGGATGCGCACTGCTGATGAGTCCCAAAAATAGGCCGAAACGGCCATCCAGTGCTTTCTGCTTTCTATTGAGGATTCTTCTCGACTTGATGAATTAATTATATATATATATGAATGAAATGGATTAAATCTGACAAATATTTTAATATTTTCTGTTTATACATATTTTTATGGATACACTTATCTGTTTTTAAATTAAACAGTATTAATTACATTTACCGGCTTGAATGTTCAAGAAGCACTCTGTGTCTGAACAGTCATAGCATGTCTGGCTTAATGATGGCTCTGTATAGGATACAGTTTCGATTCCTGTCGGAGAAGACATTTTCTACAAAATTTCTTGAGGCTGGTAAATGTAATTAAAACTGTTTAATTAAAAAACAGCATTTACTCAAATAAGTGTATCTATAAAAATAAAAAAAATGTATAAATGGAAAATATATTAAAGTAACTATATATATATATATATATATATATATAATGTGCATCCATATATGACCGGAGTGCTGAAAGTTCTCAGCCCAACCAACTTCCCAAAACATAGATGGACTTAGTTAGGCTTAAAACTTTTCAGCATTGTGTTTGTATAGGACTGTTTAGTGTACAGATAATACACTTGGTATTTACTCATCCTCCCACGGTCACAGGGCTTAAAGTGAGGAGCCCATGAGTGTGCATATGGGCCAGGACCATTGGTTGCACTGGCATCAGTATTACTACTGTATCCTCCTCCCCTTAGTGGTATGAGGGCATCTCTTCCCCATGATCAGGCACCTCTCAAATATTTTTAGATGCCCAAAGGCTGAAGCACAATTGAGAGATAAAATGTAATTTATCCACCTGATGGCAGATACTACACTTTGATCATAAGCTAAGGGCTAAGTGATAGTTTTCTCCTTGTCAGCGTGCACAGATACTACACTGATCATCCTGTAGAAATACTGATTCATGTATAAATAATCCTGTCAGTTTCAGTACTATGCTAGGATATAGATAATTATCAGTAATGTTTGCATTAATTCCTGACACCCTGACAATCCCTTTCTGATTTTCAGTGTAAACTATATGACAGAGTAAGTACTGAAACTCGTGAAAATAAATTTTAGTTCAAGTTTCAAATTTCAATGCTTAATCAATTTTTCTTCTCCTGACAGAAATATTGAGCTTGTTTAAAAAAAAAGAAAAAAAAGACTAAGATAAAACAAAAGAATGGTGGAGTAATGGTAAAGTCAGTAGGTAACTTCTGTCTGAATTTCTGTGATGAGGAGTTAGAATTATTTGATTATGGACCATTGTCTTCATCTTTGTTGTTATTATCACAATATTTTAACCATTGTGCCCTCGGCCTTCCAGGTAACCTTCAGGACATTAATCTATGTGATGGATAAACAAAAATAGAAAGGGGTGTAACAGATAAACAAAAATAGAAAGGGGTGTAACAGATAAACAAAAATAGAAAGGGGTGTAACAGATAAACAAAAATAGAAAGGGGTGTAACAGATAAACAAAAATAGAAAGGGGTGTAACAGATAAACAAAAATAGAAAGGTGTGTAACAGATAAACAAAAATAGAAAGGGGTGTAAGACAAGGATATGTCTTCTCACCAGTCTTATTCAACCTATTCAGCAAGACAATTCTGAAAGAATCAGAAATCCTATCAGGATTCATTATTGTTGGCCACAATCTTAACATATGATACGCAAATGACATGGTGCTGATAGCAGGCATGGAGAGAAAACTACAAAAGCTCTTACAGAAGATAGTAAAGGAAAGCAAGAAGAAAGGACTAATCAGCAATTGTAAGAAGACAGAATTTATGGTTGTTAGCAAAAGGATGAGAGCCTAACATGTAAATGACAAATCGGAGAGACCAA
Source organism: Acanthosepion esculentum (assembly GCA_964036315.1). Lineage (NCBI taxonomy): Eukaryota > Metazoa > Mollusca > Cephalopoda > Sepiida > Sepiidae > Acanthosepion > Acanthosepion esculentum. The sequence continues at coordinate 5,765,767 of OZ038503.1, forward strand.
AATCAAACAAGTAAAAAAATTAAAAAACCTGAGAAGTGTTTTAAAAACTGAAGATGCATTGGAATAGTGCCTTTCAAAAGCTAAGCAAAGTATTAAGAAAGAGGAAAACTTCATTAGAAATAAAGAAAAGTGTTATGAACTGTTATGTAATATCAGTCTTTCTATATGGCAGTGAATGCTGGACGATCTCCTCAAAGATGAAAAAGAGACTTGAAGCAACAGAAATGTCTTTCTGCAGAAGGATTGACATGGACCGAATGTGTGAGCAACAACAAAGTTTTGGAGAAAATAGAAACAAAAAGGAAACTTCCACTTAACATCAGGAAAATACAGCTGAAATTTCTTTGACACATCATGAGGAAAAGGGCTTGGAAAATCTGATACTCACAGGACATTGACAGCAAGAGAGACAAGGGAAAACAATGTGCAACATACTTAGTGAGCTTGAGTAAATGAATGGGAGAATGGGGTTTGGGAGAAATAACAAAAAGAAAAAAATTATTAAGAGCTATGATGGATAAAAACTTGTGGAGAGCCATAATTGCCGCCATCCTGAGGGGACAGGACACATGAAGAAGAATAGATTGTTTTCATTCCGCTGACCATGTTTAGAGATATTTCGTCATGTTCTTGAGTACTGCTCAATTATTGCTTGCCCCGAGTTCAAGTACACACTGGACCAAAGATTGAACTCAAAATTACTATATCACTGAATTCACAAACCAATACTTTAATCCAGTAGGCAGGGTTATTGGTCACCCTGTTTCCAAGGCCAAGTACACACTGCCTGGTCCAGGGATTGAACTCAAAATTACTATATCACTGAATTCACAAACCAATACTTTAATCCAGTAGGCAGGGTTATTGGTCACCCTGTTTCCAAGGCCAAGTACACACTGCCTGGTCCAGGGATTGAACTCAAAATTACTATATCACTGAATTCACAAACCAATACTTTAATCCAGTAGGCAGGGTTATTGGTCACCCTGTTTCCAAGGCCAAGTACACACTGCCTGGTCCAGGGATTGAACTCAAAATTACTGTGTCACTGAATGTATAAGCTAAATCTTTAATCCACTAGGCTACTGTGCCAGTGAAAGTTTCGCTATGGCTCAAAGGAAGTCTGCTTCAAAATAACCATGATTGTTTCTGTTCTCTCTCTCTCCCTCTCCATCTCTCTCTCTCCATCTCTCGCTCTCTTCCACTCTCTCTCTCTCTCTTCCACTCTCTCTCTCTTCCACTCTCTCTCTCTTCCACTCTCTCTCTCTTCCACTCTCTCTCTCTCTTCCACTCTCTCTCTCTCTTCCACTCTTTCTCTCTCTTCCACTCTTTCTCTCTCTCTCTTCCACTCTCTCTCTCTCTCTCTTCCACTCTCTCTCTCTCTTCCACTCTCTCTCTCTCTCTCTTCCACTCTCTCTCTCTCTCTCTTCCGCTCTCTCTCTCTTCCACTCTCTCTCTCTCTCTCTTCCGCTCTCTCTCTTCCTCTCTACTTTTGTCTTGTCAACCTAAAGACAAGCTTTTAAATGTTGTAAATTGGCAGGTATTGTGAATTAAAGTGTCAGTCGTTGTAAATTTGATGACATAAGATCAACATTGTCTGTTGATCTTTTGATACGATTCTCTGCTGCTTTTCTGATTTTGAATATAAAAACTGTTTTTCGAGACATGTTGCTGTCAACATTTGAATTTAAAATCTTAATTTTAATCTGAAATGATAAGCAATTTCGCAACGTCTCCCTTCTTAGGGATTGTGGTGGGATTTAATTATTTTTTTTTAAAGCTACCAGCACGATGACTTTGTGACAGACTTTGTTCTTTTCTTTTCAAATGACTGCATTAGACACGTCTGTTATCAGTTATATTTGATAAGGGAAAATATTTTAAATAAAAAAGAACTGAATATGTCATCTAATTTTTACACTATTTACATTATTTGAACTGTTGTCCTCATCTTTATTGCTATATTCATGACGTTTCAGCCGTTGTGCACTCCAGCCTTCTTCAGGTGATATACGTTGGAATTTCAAACTGAACACTTTATTTAGTCCACGGGAGAGGATTATTCTAATTCCACATTCCATGCCTATTTTAGATATTTCAGTTTCAGTTACCCCCCTTTAGTAACTCAACTCTCCAATGTTTTTCTTCTCTCTGCAGTGACCAGGTATTTAACTCTTAACTCTTTAGGTCAAGTTACTTTTTGGATTACTAAACCAATGTTTTTATCCACTGGGTCATGTATCCTTGGGGACACCTGCCTAAATGTTGTGAATATGCCAATAAAGATGAGGACAACAGTCTGAATGATGTAAATAACGAGGGGTGTTTGATTGATTTGAACCTTTTAAAACCCTTCATTCTACATTCAACACCATCACTTGATAAGACACCAGAAGTGTTGAAACAAAATGACTATTTTTGTAGTGATTCTATAACATATTTATGTTATAAATTTCCGAATAAATAATTATATTTGCTCTACTCTGTATTGAGCACTCCTTTAAGAATAGTATTTGTTGGTTATTGGAATTTATTCTGTATACACCAATCCTATACTTGGAGATATATATATATATATATATATATATATATATATATATATATATACACACACACACATATGGAGGGTGCGATGGATAAATTATCATCTAAATTATGCAAAAATGAAAATAAAGCTGATATCTTATTTTAACAAATATATTTACCAAAATTGCACAAAAATATCTTAAAATAATAAAGAGTAAATTTATTCAATAAAATAGCCAGATAATATCCAAATCTCTTGCAACTCTTTTGGGCGGTCTCCTTGTTTAAGTTGGTGAATGCTGCCATAATCCTTGCCTTCAGTTTATCTTTGGTATTGCAAAGAATTTTGTTGGTCTCTCACTCAACTGTGGCCCACACATAATAATCAAGGGGGTTGCAGTCTGGGGAGTTAGGTGGCTAGATGTCAGGGGTGATGTGGTCACAGAAATTATCTGACATCTATGTCTGGGTTCTCCTGCTTGTGTGGCATGGTGCAGAGACTTGTTGACAGACATCGGGTCTCCCAGCAGCCACCCGCTTAACCCAGGCTGAACAACTTCTTCAAGGCACTTGATGTGGGACTCTGTTGAGTCTGAGGCCCTGTAGGAAGATGAATGGAGGCATAATGTCACCATCACAAGTGATCACTCCAAACACCTTCGTAATCACCATTAGACTCATCCAACTCTTTCCAAATCCTCTGTACTGTCCTCAGATTGACACCCTAACACTCTGAAATGTTAGTAGTGTAGCTTCTGGTGCGAATGCCAAGCAGTACAGCATGCCATTTCAAAATTTCTGGTGGAATGAATTGCGTCATGGTGCTCTTTTTCTCACAGACAATACCCAAGGCGACAATTTACGCATCGCACCCTTCACACACACACACACGCACGCCAGATCATAATCTAATGATTAAGTTGTAAAACTGCAAGTTACCATTTCTCTCCGGACTTTTTTTTTTTATACACACAGAGACATATGTGGATCTAAAAAATTCTTGCCACAATCAAGAAATGACTAAAAAATTCTGATTTTCAGAAATAATTCAGGCCAAGAACTTTTCGTCCCACCCTCTCCCGTGTAATATAGAATTTTATGCCTAGTCATGTGTGTGTATGTTTAAAAAAAAAAAAAAAAAAAAAGAAAAAAGAAAACCAAAAAAAACTCTTGATGTTCATTATGAAACTGTGGCTATAAAATGGCTGCCGGGGGGCGGGGCGGAGGTCCGTCATGGTCCACTTTGTCTTAATCTTAAATGCTGATATATCAGAGCAGCCAAAACAATCTTCTTATCAATGCTGTCATCTTGGGAATGTTAAAAATTCACCCATCCTCTCTCGTCTCAGATCAGACATCATTTATTGCAGGGATGGGGCGGGGAGGGGAGTAGATAAAGGTTTGTAAATGTAAACAACTTGCTCCAGGAAAGGCTAACTAAATGACACGAAAGAGGTGATGACATTTGTTTTTTACAGAATTTTTTTTTTTTTGTGGTGGGGATTTCCTAATAAACTTGATATTAACCAACAAAAATTGGAAAAATATTCAAGTGTTTTTTATTTATTTATTTATTTTTTTGTTGTTTGTTACAATGTTCACCCTGTACAAGGCCCAAGAGTCACTCAAGGTAGAGGGGTACAGAGTAAGAGGCACAGTATGTGAGAGGAAGAAAATGATTGAACCTAGAATTAAAAAGGTTAAGATTGTAGTGATTGAGATAGTATCCTCTTGGGAGTCAGTTTCACAAAGCAGCAGTTTGTGTGAAGAAGCTGCCTGAGTAGAACTTACTTCTCACCAATAGATTACAAAGGGAACGAGGATGTTTTGCTACAATGGGCGGGGCATGGAAGATCTTAGCCGGGAAGGTTAGAACTGGGAGAACTAAGGAATGAAGTTTATCTGACTACTTTCCATGGAAATAGTGATTCTGACAAGGTTTGCGATGTTTGTGTGGGGAAATTCAAATATGGGTATTGACTAAAAATAATTTTTAAAATGATCAAATCTGTCGGATTAATAAATAAAAATCCATTACTTCTTAGAAAATTGCTTGATTTACATTTGGATATGAACCTGAGCAGATATGAAAAGTTTTGAGAAGTTTATGATGAGAGGAATTTTGCTTAATATCATTCTTCAGCCTTGCCTGATTGGCTAAGTTCTCTGTGGCTCAGTCGGTTAGAGCATGTCAGATCTATCAATGGTTCTCTCAGCCCAGGAGGATGTGAGTTCAAATCCTGCTGGAGAGCATATATTTTTCTTTAATAAGATTACTGAATTATTCAGGCTGGTAGACGAAAATAAACAAATATACTGTTTAATAAATAAACAGAACATCTACTCAAATAAATATATACATCTTTAATGTATTAAAATTTCTTTTTGCTTGCCATTGTTGTAAAATGTGCCTCGATCTTATGCAGCAAATAATGCATGAATTTCATTTCTCCAAGAATAATTAATATTGTAATGTTGGATTTTATGATGGGGAAAACAGATACCTCGGCAGCTTTTTGGCTTTTTATCAAGTTCTGATAGACATATACGTTGGTTTTTGATTCAAGTTGTTTATTACAGTGGACACTTTCCTGACCGCATCAAGTCTAGGGTCAATAACGATAAGCTACATCTGACAGCAAGGCCTCTGATCAGGAGGTTTTGAGGAAAATGGAATCGCCTCTTAATTGCTGTTGTTCCCAGGTTCACCCTGACATGGGGTGGTAGCACCTGTTAGGGTCCCAGCTATAGACAAATAGTGAACCTCCCTACCAAACTGGGGTCAAAATACTAAGAAAGTATAAAAATACATTTTCATAGTAAAAATTTCCAGCAATAGATTTTAATAGTTAAAAACAAGTTCAGCCTTAAATGAACCATAAGGAGTTGTGGATATTCCTGGGTATGATGATAAACTACATCTGGCAGCAAGGCCTCTGATCAAGTGTTTTTTTTAGATTATTGTTGTAAAATGTTCCTCTGTGTTATGCTACAAATAATGCATGAATTTAATTTCTCCATCAAGAATAATTAATATCACAATATCAGATTTTATGATGGGAAACAGATACCTTGGCAGCTTTTTGGCTTTTTATCAAGTTCTGATAGACATATACGTTGGTTTTTGATTTAAGTGGTTTATTACAGTGGACACTTTCCTGACCACATCAAGTCTAGGGTCGACTGTTATCTAGCCTACAACGATAAGCTACATCTGACAGCAAGGCCTCTGATCAGGAGGTTTTGAGGAGCATGGAACCACCTATTAATTGCTGGTGTTCCAAGGTCCACTCTGACCCAAGCTGGTAGTACCTGTAAGGTCCCAGCTATAGGCAAATGGTTAACTTCCAGACTGGGGTCAAAACACTATGAAAGTGTAAAAAGATATCTATCTATCTATCTATATTTATATATATATATATATTTATATATATACCATCAATACATTTTCCTAAAAAATTATTACTAGCAATGAATTTTTGAAGGAAAAATTATTAGCAGCAATAAAAATCTTGTTGGCATTAAATAACCCATTGAGGTTGATATGCCATAAACCAAACCAAACCAAACCAATCTAGCCTACATATCCTCATAATCTGAAGTTACTTCCTCCTTACAACATCCTCACTCAGTAACCCTCTACCTTGAGTGGGTCTTGGGCCTTGTACTGGATGGCCGTTTAGGAGAAAAAAAACGAACATAGTGATAAAAATCAAAGCCTTTTGAAAATTAGTTTTTTTTTTTTTTTTTGATTCTTCTCATTTAATCTTCTCATTTGCTGCCTGTGCGTCTGTTGACACAAACTTGGACACACACTCAATGTCTCGGGTTTCTGTGTTTTTTTTTTTTTATTTTTATTTTTTTGAAAAAGCAGCTTTAGGTAACAGGTATTTTGAGTCTTCTCAATTCGAGTAAATTGTCTTTTGAGGATTCTGTGTACTTGAATAAATGATAGCATCTTGACACACATCTATGACAGGTTTTGTGAGGTAAGCTGCTGGTGTTTGATACCCACCCCCAAATAGTGTTTATTCCTTTATGGGCGTTTTCTCTTTAGCCTTCATTTGCTGGGGATGACATATGTTGAGATGTGTTTATATTTATCTTTTCTTTTATTGATATATATGAATTTGTTTTACTACTTTACACATGCTGTCAAAAAATGATGTTATATTTAAGTAATTTTGTTATATTTTTAAAATGGCATATCCCTTCAGGAAATAGGCAGTCATGGCTCTCCACAGCTGCCTTACCCTTAATATCTACAAAATGCCATAACTGGTAGTGGAGTGATTTACAGTTGCCCTCTCCATGAGTTTGAATTCAGAATTGTCTTTCTCCTAGACTGGTTGTCAACCAAGGCAAGAGAACTCTTTGCTATTTTGCTAAAAGCTTGTGTAAGAGAAAATGGATTCTTGCCTTTTCCAAGGGCATTAGTGAAAACTGAACACAGCAGCCTTGTCCAGAAGTTGAACTTAACCTGTTGATTCCATTTTTTTATGTTGATAATTATTATGCTGCCTACACATTCACACGGTTGCATTGTACTTGTAAAATATCAAAAACATTGTTCTGCATATCTATGTTTATACTCAATCCTTTCCAAATATTAAACTAATTGGGACAGTAATAGTAATATTAGCCATTTCCATACAAAAAACATTAAGCTGAAATAGCATTACTTTCTGTCAAAATTTATAAAATCTTTTTCTTAAAACACTTTTTCAGGAAAATAGGTTTATTAACATACGGAAAAATTTCATTTGAAACAAAGAAAAGAGCACTAAACTGTTACATGATATTTGTCCTCCTGTATGCTGTACAATCTCCTTAAAAATGAAGAAGAGACTTGAAGCAACAGAAATGTGGTTCTACAGAAAGATGCTGAGGATGCCATGGACCAAAAATGTGAGCAACGACAAGGTCTTGGAGAAAATGGAAACAAAAAGAAACTTATACTTAACATCAGGATGAGACATGTGGGACACTTATTAAGGAAGGAGGGCTTGGTGAACTTGATACTCACAGGACAAACTGAGGGAAAGAGAGACAGGAGAGCAGTGTGTAACTTGGTGAGCTTCAGCAGATTGATGTTAGAACAGGGTTTAGGAGAAATAGCAAAATGACAAAACCTATTAAGAGCTACAAGGGACAGGAAGATGTGGAGGACTATGATCGCTTGTGTCCTGAAGGGACATGGCACATAAAAGTTCATTAACTGTTATCACTCTTTCCAGTATTTTGTTGGAGTTTCCATCCTAATCTTTTGTTTGAAGTAGTGTGGAATGTCAACATCTTTATTATGTTATTATTTTCTCTTCAAATTATATATGATATCCATTTTTGTTGTTGTTGTTGAAACTACTTAAGTGATGGCATTTCTGTTATTTAGTACAATTCTTTACATGTAATTCTGTAGTCTAAAATGTTCAAAGAACAATGGTCCTTACTAAGATTGATGGGATTCATTCACTCAAAGCCATTCTAAGCAAATAAGATACTGTTCCCTATTGAACAATGATGGAATTTCATTTATCGAATCCATTACATTCACTTTTTTTTTTCTTACTTAATCCTTTCACCCCAAGCAAGGTGGAAAGCCACTAGCACGCAAGGGGTTGCAAAGAGTTGGAGCGAGAGCAAATAGGAGTGATAGAGGAAAGGATGAAGAGAAGGATAGGGGATAGATCAAGGCAACTGGAGATGTCGATTGACATTACATTTGAATAGTTGGAGATTATAGCTATCAGGGAAACAGGAAGAGGGGAGGAAGTTCCACAGGCGAGAGGTGCGAGACATGAAGCTATTGGAGTAGAAGAGACGGCTACATTTAACAGTTTCGACAGTGAAAGGGTGAGAGCGAGATGCCAGTCTAGTAGAACGCTTAAATTCATGAAGTTTGGGAACCAGTGAAAGCAGCTCCTCAGCACAGTTACCATGGAAGTATTTGTAAAAAAGACAGAGGGAGGCAACGGCATGTCTGTGATAGAACAACTGCAGACGAGATGCCTGATCAGGGTCAATTACGTTGCATATCCATCTCTGGATCTTATCAAGAACCTTGAGACAAACATAAGGGGCACCAGACCATATATGGCAGAAATACTCCATGCAATACTTATATGATGTGCTAATACCCTTGGGAAAGGTATGAATCCTCTTCTCCCACCAGCTATGGGTAATTAGCAGAACAGCCTGGGTTCTATAGCCTTGGATGGCAACTGGTCTACCGCAGAAGAAAATGGCAACCTACTGCGGAGAAAAAAATCTGTTAGGTATTGAAAGATACATGATCACCTAAGCGTGTATCAACCCTGACACATAACTGACTGACTACATCAGCAAAAGAGTCTACTACATAGAGATGGGTGAATTGTCCTTGTTGTAAACTGGAAAAAAAGACTTATATATAAATACACACACACACACATGTTTCTTTTTATATATGTGGATTGCTGCTAAAAGATAATAATGAAAGGAAAATGGAGGGAGAGAAATGTTTTATCCCCCCTCCTCCCATTCACTGTGACAGTTTTCTCTTATCTGCCTTTACATCACTCTTAATATTACTTACACCTTATATCTTTGATTTTTCAGGGATGGGTCAGATATTAGGGTGGGGCTAGATTATATTGGCCTGTCCCTAAAGGCAGAAAAAAGGTGGGACAAGAATGTACAGTAATTTGAATTGAAAAACGCAACTTGTCTGTATTTAATTCCCAATGTGTGTGGGCTGAGAAGTAAACAAATGAAAATAAATAATCTTGAATATATTTTATTTTTATGTATGAAGCAGCCCATTTTTCAGCAAACTCTCTGCTGATTGTGCATTAAAGCATTTTTTATATATATATATATATATATATATATATATATATATATATATATATATATATACTGTTCACATATATATATATGTACGTTCACAGCATTAATCCAAAAGAGGGCTCAATACCGAGAGTAGAGCAATAATTATTTATTTATTATAATTTTATCATATAGAGAAAACCATTTTTCCTCACTACAAAGATGAAACTTTGTTTCAGTGCATTTCAACTGCACTTTGACGGGTGAGAATAAAAAAAATTTATATATATTATATATATATATATATATTATATATATTATATATTTTATATATTATATATAATATATATTTTATATATATTTTATATATATATATTATATATAATATATATTTTATATATATATATTAAATATAATACATATTTTATATATATATTATTATATATAATATATATTTTATATTATATTATATATTATTATATTATATATAATTTATATATATATTATATATAATATATTTTTTATATATATATATATTTTATATATATACATTATATATTTTTTATATATATATATATTATATTATATATATTATATTATATATATTATATTATATATATTATATTAATGTATATTTTATATATATATATTATATATAATATATTTTTTATATATATATTTTATATATATACATATATATATTATATTATATATATATTATATATATATATAACCGTCTACTAGGCTGGCTAGCCAGTCCCTATTGCAGTCGCTTGCTCAGGCACCTTTGTGTTTGCCCAACACTCAGAGAGTCCATCTGTGGTTTATACTGCAACTATGCTGAGCAGACTTTATATTGCTTGGGAGAGAGCGGATTATCTAGTGTGATCAACAATTTGAACAAGGCCAGTACGCTCAAGCCCTCGGCCACAAGACTTGTGGCTTTTGCTAGCACAGATATTGACAGCCCTCAAGAGTTCTACCCAGTTTCGCTCACAAGGCTTGGGTCAACCTGTGGTATGGTTTTCAGGCACTTTCCAGAGGTACCGCATGCTGGGATTGAACCCACTCCAGTCTGATAACATCAGGAAATACTTAAGAATTATAAATCATCTGAAAATCCAAATTGGATAATTGTGAAATTTTCATGTTTATTGCTAGAATCATTAAATATATTATTTACCGTTATAATTCCTGTCTAATGAAATTTTTGAGCTAACAAAAATTAATGAAAAGGTTTGTTATTCATATTTTCCGTTTGGATTTGCATCATTCAATAATTCCTAAAGACATGGTAAGTGTATAATAAGTGGGTCAAAGAGTTTGAGTTGTCCTTTCACCTGAATGACACCTGATATAACAACAAATATAAAAATACACCAAAATTGAATTTGTATCAACAAATTAATGAAATGACATGGTTAAATCCCAACACCTAAATTGGTTGTCAAATATTTGACCTGTGTTGACATTTTGGATTTTGTGGGTGGCAGCCGTCAAGAGAAACAACAGGTGAAAAAGAGAATAATATTTGCAGAGAAATTAGCTTAAACAACCCTAACACCTGCACAAGGACGGCTTCTCCAAACACTGATTAACTATTTTAGGGATTTTTTTTTTTTTTTGCTATTTGGCATTGGTGGCAAACTATATGTGGCACAAAATGTACCATATATACATCTATACGTATGTATATTTACATATTCAGGTGATGAGGGTTGTAGTATAAAGAGTTGTGGAGTCAGATTTAGAGAAGCTATTTTTTCTGCCAAAGGTTTTCATATTCCTACCAATTTTGCCATCAACAAAGAACTTTTTTGTAGTAATGACAGTGTGAAAAGAACAACATGCTAACTAAATTACAAACAGGAACAAACAGAATTATAATAGATTTTAGAATTAATTTCTGATTGTATATTTTAAAAACAAGTTAACTCATTGATGTTTCAGTGCTGAGTAAGCCCATGGGAGTGTGCTTGTTCAGTTATGCATAGTAAATTGGTAACCAATCAGATTAGTTAGCAAGTTACATCAAGGCTCCACAACCAGTTCTCAAGTTGTTTAAATATTATATTTATGAAGCTAAGTTTATGCCACTCGGTGAAGATTGAATTTTCCCAAAACTATTTACTATGCATTACTGACTGTAGAGTATAAATGGTAGGTCTTAGATAATTGGGGACTTCCACAGGCAGATACGGGAGGACATATGTTATCTCTTCCAGTGTTATATAAACTAAACAGCTGGGTGGCCAGGGACCAAGTGTGTGTTTTTTTTTTTTTTGCATTTCTATCTCGAGGATGAAGTAATTCGGAATTGTCATTGTGGTTATTTTACGCTGACCTGAAAAGCTGTGAAAAAATCCAATGACTGAAGTTTACAGTTAACTTACAGTATTTTACATATTCTTACATTTTGTCATTATCACAACGTTTTGGCCGCTGTACTCTCTGGCCTTCATCAGATGTTATGTCCTGGGCTCAATACCCTGAAGGTTAACTGGCTCAACAATCACTTGAAGTCCAGAGGGTGCAGCCATCTTAACAAATAGTACATCATCATCATCATCATCACAACAACAACTCATCACAAAATTAAGACAGAAATTAACCTAATTTATCTTTAAGCAGAAATTAAAACATTTTCAAATAAGGTTTTATGTCTTATGTCCCCCTTCATGACATTACCAATCATTTCCTGTCTAGATGTTAATAAATTTTGTATTTTTGTTATCTCAAACCTTGTTCCGCCGTCTATTTACTCAACCTAGGATTTTTTTTTTTTTTTTTTTTTTTGGTTGGGATGAAATCCTCAAAACTAAAGATATTTGTTCAAGTGGTATGACAAATAATTAAAAAAATTCGTTTTTTTTCCTCATAATCGAATGCAAACCAATTGGAAAAAAAGTAACTATTTTTCAGTGGCTCAGGGGAGATAACTAACTTTTTTTTTCTTTTCTTTTTATAAAATCTTGATTGCAATTTCGCCAAATTTTATTTAAATTAAATACATTGAATATTTTTTCATGGAAAAATTGGCTGACCACAGGATAATAGCCAAGTAGATTAAACTGTTGGTTCATGTATTTCGTGACATTTTTAATTGTTCAATCCCTGGGCTGCATAGTGTGGACATAGACAGTACTAAATAACGGACAGTGAAAGGGTTCAGTTCAAAATTCCTGGAGCCTAACCAGACCAACAAGCGCCTGATGAAGACCGGAGGACAATAATCTGCATGTAAATAATTATAACTCATCATCGAGAAAGGATTTTAGATGCTGAATTTAATCTTTTTCTCTCTTGTTGCAATACAATCATTCTAGAACCTTATCATTTGTCTTTGTGTCATGTTAAATTAAATCTTTGTAAATATTAAATGAAAAAAACATTTTTTTTTGTTTTGCCTTATTTCCACCTTACAAAATAAAATCGTCCTGGGTATGAAGATAAACTACATCCGTGTCCTGGGTAAGACAATAAAACTGATCAGCAGGTTTTGAGGAGCATGGAACGACCTCTTAACTGCTGGTGACCACAGGTCCACCCTGAACTGGGGTGGTAGCACCTGTTAGGGTCCCAGCTATGGGCAAATAGTTAACACCCAAACTTGTGTAAAAATAGGTTTTAATACTAGAAATACTTCATAATAAAAAAAAAAATTATTACCAGCAATAATTTTTGAAGGAAAAATTATTATCAGCAATACTTAAAAAAATACCAGCAATACAAACAGTTATACACTCTTTGAAAAAAAATATGACCAGCTATAGATTTCTTCAAGGAAAAATATTCCCAGAAATAGATTTTTAAAGAAAAACATATTACCAGCAATAAAAATTTTGGTGGCATTAAAAAACCCATTGAGGTGTATATGCCGTAAAACAAAACCAAACAAAATAAAATGTCTTCAGAATAAATGTAGAATAATTTTTACTTACATTATTCAAAAATTTTTTAAGTTTACCTGGATTGACAAACACCGGATGAAGGCTAGAGAGAACAATGGTGACAGCATTGGCATAGTGACAATAAAGATTGGGACAATAGTTCAAGTGTAAATAATGTGAATGATTACTTCTCATAATGATTGCTCCTAATCACAATGTGAATGATTACTTCTCATAATGATTGCTCCTAATCACAATGTGAATGATTACTTCTCATCATGTAAATGTTTACTCCTCATCCCAGGAATTCAGACATAATTTTATTTTCTTTGAATCTCATAAAGCTGGTAGAATTTTTTTAAAATAGTTAAAAAAACAATTTTGTATATCATTTAAAACACTTGACAAAAACTCCTTTGAAAATAGACTTGTGTAAAAGAATTTTCAGTGCAAACAATTTTGCTGCCTGATTGACATAACTGACTTTGAAATGTCACAGATTATCTGAGTTGGTTAATATTTTAAAAGACTGGCATCCATAATGAATACCCCCCACACACACACACACCTCCCAAAAGGCATGTTTAGTCCTCATTAGAAAGGAGTGGAATCTGCTCCTCTATCTGAAAATGTCTGTCTGGGTGATAAGCATGTCTTTATCCTCCAGCTGGTCCAGCTATGATCATTGGAGTTGACACCAATGAATTTGAACCTCTTATGCTTATCTAGGAAAGGAAGCAGATGAAAGCCCCCATTAGTCAAACAAAAAGAGGTTTGTGGTTATTCAGTTTGTAAGGTTATATAACCCTGACTATATAAGTAAACAAATCACCATTTGGATCTCATCTGATGTAGAATAGAAAAGCCTGTTTGCTATCAGATCTCTGATATAACCTTTTTCTCCGTGTGTTCTAGACAGAAAGTAAATAAGTTAAGCTTTTCCTTTCTGGCCACTGAACAAAGCTGCTTAAAAAGAAATTGGCAAGAAATAGGTCTCAGCAACTCTTATACACAAGATTGTAAAGGAAAGTGAGAAGAAAGGACTAAGTATCAATTGTAAGAAGACAATGGATGGTTGTCAGCAAAAGGGACAAACCAAGATGCGAACTACAAAATGGAGATGCCAAAATCAAGCAGCTGCAAAAATTAAAATATCTAGGAATTGTTTTAACAGAGGATGGAAAATCAGTCGGTTATGTGCCATGCGTGATACACACTTAGGCGATCATGAATTTCTCAATACATGACAAGGCAGATTTTTTCCTGCAGTAGGTTGCCATTTCTTTCTGCGGTAGACCAGTTGCCATCCAAGGCTATAGAACCTAGTCTGTCCTGTTATTTACCCATAGCTGTGAGGAGAAGAGAATTAATACCTTTCCCAAAGGTATTAGCACGTAAGTGAATGTAATGGATTAAACTGGAATTCAAACTCGGCTCTCCGGTTCCTCAATCCGAGCCGCTATCCATTACTCCATGGATAGAAAATGTGACACCAAAATTCAAAGATGCATTGGGATAGTGAAAGATGCTTTCCAAAAGCTAAGCAAAGTATTACAAAACAGAAAATTAGAACCAAAGAAAAGAGTACTGAGCTGTTATGAAATATCAGTCCTATATAGCAGTGACAATTGCCTCACAGACGAAGAAGAGACTTGACGTAACAGAAGTCTCCGTCTACAGAAGGATGCTGAGAATACCATGGACTGAAAATGATAGTAACAAGAAAATTTAAAGGAAAATGAAAACGAGAGGATGCTTATAGTTAGAAACCGAAAGAGACAGTTTAAATTTCAAGGGCACATAAGGAGGAAAGTGGGCTTAGAAAATGTTCACTCATAAGACATATTGAGGGTAGTATGGACAGGAAAGCAGAAAGTAACCTGCATAACAAGCTTGTGTAAATGGATGGCAGAACAGAGATAGCAAAACAACAAACTTTACTAAGAGCTAAAGAAAACAGGAAGTTTGGAGGGTCGTGATCACCCACATCTCGATGGGACTCAGCACATAGAGGAAGCATCTTATTCAAAAGACAAAGTAGCAGGTTGGTTTTTATGGTAGTATATATCTTTTATTACTTTAAAAATTATATTTTAATGGACGCACGTGTTCGTGTAGACATCCTGTTATTTTAAACAGTGTGAATTGCATCTACCAGCCCGTGCATTTGAGAATTTTAGTAAAGAAAATGTGTCCTCTGGCCTGGTTCAAACAAGACATCTGTATCCAGTAAAATCTAATGTTTACGGTAATGAGAAATAAGGTTGGATTTAAAAAATAAAAATCCGTTAATTTCTTAGAAATTACTTTGTTTACATTACGGATATGAAAATAAAGTTGGTAGATATGGGCTTCCGAGATCTGAATGAGGAGGTGGGAATTCCTTGAAAAGGGTAATTGAACTTTGTTAGGCTGTGAAGTTCTCTCTAGCTGAGCAGGCTAGAGCACACATCAGACAGTGGTTTCCCCTATAAAGGGGGATGCAGATTTTAACCTTGGTGGAAGGCACATTCTCTTTATTAAGACTCTCAAATACACTGGCTGGTAGATGTAATTCAGTTTTTTTTTGTTGTTTTTTTTTTTAAAAAAAAAACAGGACATCTACTCAAATATAAGATAATAAAATAATGTCAGATTAAAAATAAAAAAATTCCTTAATACCGATAGTTTTACATGTAAAATGATTGAAACTTATTTATTACAGGTTGATGGATTTATTCAATGAATCTTTTGAATAAGTATCCTTATCTATGTTTTAGTTACAGTGCCATAGAATCTTTGAATCTGAAAGTTGGGGCAGGGGTGAAGATTATTGGATATGTTAAGCACTTGGAGAAAGCCAAAGAATAGATTTTTTTTAAAATTAAGAAAAATGCCCTTGAAGTATTTAGCCATAGATAATTGTCTATTGTTTTTAAATGTTTCAAAAAACAAAAAAAATGTTTCAAAATTTAAGTGTTAAACGGAAGAGAATCAAAAGCCAAATTCATTGATGAAGCTTTTTTGAAAAACAATCATTTTCTTTTCTTTTTCTTCATCAAAGTCAGAAATACAGAAGTTGTCTTTAAAAAACAGTTAATCAGTGTTTTAAGATAGATAATTAGTTATCTTAAAGCACTTAAATAAACTTATTAAACAAGAGAAATGAATTGCTGGTTACATGTAGGCATAAGAATATTTGTTGAAATATGTTGATACAAATTAATTTTAGTGTAAATTATAACCTTTCCTTTTTTTATTTTCTTCTGTTTACTTGCTTATGTCAAGCATATACAAGTTTTTTTCTAGGTCCGTTTATTTTAATGCAGAAAATTTAAAAAAATGTACAATTAATCCCTGTGTATTTTAAATATAAAATAAAAATGTGTATTTTAAATATAAAAATAAAAATGTGTACTTTAAATATAAAATAAAAATGTGTATTTTAAATATAAAAATAAAACCTTTAATCACAGTTTGTTTTTAATATAAAATGTAAAACCTGCCTATCTTAAATTCAAAATCTTTTTTTGTATTTAAATTAGATTTTTAATACTAAATAATTTTTATTTATATATTTTTTTTACGGTTTTAGGTCAATTTATTTTTATAAAATTTAAATAAACAGTAATCTCTATTTATTTATAATATATAATATAAATCCCAACTTTAAATAAAAATTAATATCATTATTTCAGTTTTCTTGTTGAAGAATTTATTTTGGTTCTTTATATATATATAATCTCAGAGGATGCAAAAGTAGGTATATAGTAATGAAAAACGAAATGTGCACCCCAAACATAAGCTGATACCTTTTCATAACCGCCTCTAATTCTGCTACACTTGTATGCTTAAAGTCTGTTTACTTAACCAAACAGCATCTTTAATTTAGGAGGAGGGGAGAGAATGTTGATTCTTTTATCCTGAGTATACTGAATGACACACACAAAACAACGCAAGACTCTTACTCTGATATGAAATTTGAAAGAAAGAAAGAAAGAAACGTTTATTACAATGACATGAAAATAATAATAATAACACAGAATTTAGAAAACAAACTTGTGCAAAATTTTGTTCAATCAGTTTGAGGTCCTGACCTCATCTGCCGACAAGGCTGAATGCTTTGCTCGGAAATTCTCATACAATTCAAGAGATGGAGATACTATTCAACGTTCGACTCTTCCGGTGTACCCATACCCAATTTCCCTCTTAGAACTGAGTCCCTATTAAGCGTGTTGCACATAACCCTGTCATTGGTATTGGGCATTATCTCTAATTTAGACCCCCACAAGGCTAGTGGTGGAGATGGGATACCAGCCATTGTCTTGAAGAAATGCATACCTGAACTGAAATTGTCTACCAAGGTCTTTAAAATAACGGAGAAGCTCATGCCATGGCCCTAGGCATCTCCAAAGCATTTGATAGGGTTTGGCATGCCGGCCTTCTTCGCAAGCTTCAGGGTTATGGTATTACAGGTCGATTGTTTAACCTAATACAATCATTCCTGTCAAACCATGAATTGAAGGTCGTTCTCAACGGATTCTCCTCCAGCTCCTATCCCACGAACGCAGGTGTTCCTCAAGGCTCCATCCTAGGCCCTACTCTGTTCCTTATCTTCATCAACGATCTTCCTGATGCCATAGATTCCCAAGTAGTCATCTATGCAGACGCCACTACAATTTACTCCTGCCTCAAACACAAATCTAGTGGCGCTGACAAAACTAACCTGGCTGTTCGTCTCGAAAAGGACCTCCAATCGGTTGTGAACTGGGGCAGGAATTGGCTGGTTAACTTTAACGCCTCCAAAACAAAACTGCTCTCTATTAATCACCACAAGGATCCTTCCCTGCATCCCATCAGAATGTCTGAAGCTCAACTTCTCGAGAGCTCCTTTCTGCGGCTGCTCGGTCTCACGCTGTCTGCTGACCTGAGATGGAACAAATACATTGAGTCAATTGCTTCGTCCACCCCAAGGAAAGTTGGCTCACTGTGCTGCGCCAGGAAATTTTTCTCCCCAGAATTGCTCCTTCAAATCTACAAATCAACCGTTTGCCCTTGCATGGAGTATTGCTGCCATATATGGCCTGGAGCCCCTTCTGTTTGCCTTGGGGTTCTCCAGAGACGGATATGCAATGTAATTGGCCCTGATCTGGCATCTCGTCTGCAGTCGCTCTCTCACAGACGTGTCGTCACCTCTCTCTGTCTTTTTTACAAATACTTTCATGGTAATTGCTCTGATGAGTTGCTTGCGCTGGTTCCCAGACTTGATGAATTCAAGCGTCCTACGAGGCTGGCATCCCACTCTCACCCTTTCACTGTTGAAACTTGTGTAACCGTCTTTTCTACTCCAATTAGCTTCATATCTTGCACCTCTCGCCTGTGGAATTCCATTCCTTATTCCTGTTTCCCTGATAGCTATAATCTCCAACTATTCAAATGTAATGTTAATCGACATCTCCAGTTGCCTTGATCTATCCACTATCCTTTCCTCTATCGCTCCAAATCTTCTGTAACCCCTTGCGTGTTAGTGGCTTCCCGCCATGCTTGGGGTGAAATGCTTAAAAAAAAACAAAACAAACATATATAGGCATTTATTATTAAAGTTTTGATATTTGCAACAGTGAGTCCATTGTCTCTAGAAATGCCTACTCTATTTAATGTGATGATATCAGTCTTTTTAAATCTAATTCCCATCCCAGTGTCACATTCCAGCAACAAGTAGGTGACCATTTGGAGTCATTATTATTTCTACTAATTCCACACAGTCACTAATCCTCATCTCTGTTTAAGGAAGGGCACCCCCTCTCTCTACAACTGACATGTTGTTTTTGGAAAATATATAATTTATTTACAAGATAACACAGAAAAAAATGACGCTTGTGGGTTTTTTTTTCCTGAGGTTTTCATTATTTAAAAGTTTTAACAATCCTTTTTTAAAAATTCAGAATTAATTCAAAATTGAACTATTTTTAAATATTTAGTTTCCGCATGTAAGCAACAAAGGAAAATGGTAACAAAAAAAGGATGTTTATACTTACAATCTGAAAGAGACAGCTGAAATTTCTGTGATGAGGAAGGAGGGCTTGGAGAATTTGGCACTCACAGGATATAGTGAAGACAAAATGGACATCAGAAGGTAGTGAGCCAGCCACCTGCTTGTGTGAATAGATGGAAGAATGGAGAGTGAGAGAGATAGCAAAGACACAAACATTACGAAGAGCCACAAGGGATAGGAAGTTGTGGAGAGCCTTAATCGTCCACGTCCCGAAGGCACACTGAAGTTACAAATTAAATTTTAATTCATAATCTTAGATTTACTTAATATTTAGAGCTTGTATTATCTAGCGAACCCTGAATTTTCACTGATGACAATGAATGGATCTTTCCTCAGGGAAATGCCACACCTTGAGCATCTCCTGGGACTTAAAATCAACCCAGACCTCAAGTGGAACCCATACATATAATCCATTTTTAAAGATAATGGGAAAATGGTCAGCTCTCGGTACCAGACTCCTCCTGTTATCTTCTACTTTTACAAGAGCCAGATCTGGCTGAAAATAGAATACTGCTGCCATACATGGGTCTTCACAGTCTTGATAGGCTCCCAAAACCTCTGTGTCCTTGTGGGTGAGGAATTATTTTCCATCCTATAGCCCTTCTTCCACAGGAGAAAAGTCACAAGCCTCTTCCTGCTCTATTGCTATCTCCATGGAGAATGTTCAGATGAACTACATTCCTTAGTTCCACCAGTTCTAACCTTCATGGTTAAGACCCGCCATGCTATGTACATTCTAGCAAACCACCCTCATTACCTTCATATTCCATTGGTGAGATTAAGTTCCACTTGAGCAGCAGCTTCTCACGAACTACTGCCCTGTGGAACCAACACCCAAGAGGATGCTTCTCTCGTCACTATAATCTTAACCTGTACAAGTTTAGGGTCAACTGTTATCTATCTTCCCCACATATCCATATAAACTGTGCCTCTTACTTTGTAACCCTCTACCTTGAGTGGCTCTTGAGCCTTGTACAGGGAACATCATTGTAAAAAAATACAATAAAAAAATCTGAATATTTTACCAATATTTGTTGGATAATACCAAGTTTATTACGAAAATCCGCCCCCCCCCCCCCAAGAAAATCTGTAGAAATCTTATTTGGCAGCAAAGTGAAAAACAAATGTCATCAGCTCTTTCATATGATTTGGTTAGCCTTTCCTAGAACGGTGTCGGAGGGGGGGGCGTACTTTTATGGACCTTCATCTTCAACACCCCACTCCCCAAATTCCTGCAATAAATGATGTCTAATCTGAGAGAGGAGAGAATGGGAGAATTTTTGACATTCCCAAGGTGATAGCATTCAAAAGACGATTATTTTGGCTGCTCTGATCATCAGCCTTTAAGATTCAAAGTAAGTGGACCATGTCGGGTGGGAGAGGGGGTCTGTGTACAGGTTTTTTACTTTTTAACATGCAATGCCTAGGAATTATATATTACATGGGGCAGGGAGTTATTCCGAAAATCAGATCAAATATCAGAATTTAAAAAGAACAAAAATGGAACAATGTAAATTTCTAATGTTGATTGCATGGCGTTTTGTTTATAACTTTTTGGATATGTTTTATCCAGAATTTTAACCTTTGTGCAAGAAAGTGAAAATATTAACTACCAACAATTCAATGTTGAAATCCAATAGTGATTTTCTAAGCCTGGCTTAGATGTGGCACAAGACTGAAAGTATGGGACACCCAGTGAGGATCGAACTCATTGCTCAGTTGTAATTTTTCTAGCGAGACAAGCTTGCTAACCATTACACCACGCCGAGGTGACCGTGTTGAAATCCAATAGAAATCAATCTAAGTAAGATTGGGTGGAGCAGATGTTATCCTTTTTGTTCATTAAAGCTCAATAATAAATATATGATCCCACTACAACCCCTGCTAAAATAACTGTGGGTTTGCCATACCGGTCTTCTTCAGAAGTTTAAAGGTTATGGTATTTCTGGATTCATTTTTGAACTGATTCAGCCTTTCTTATAAAATCACAAAATGAAAGTTATCTTGAATGGCCACTCTTCTAGATCTTTTTGCATTAATGCAGGTGTTCTCCAGGGCTCTATTGTTGGACTTACATTGTTGAAGATGAAGGTCCATAAAAGTACCCCCCCCCCACCGTTCTAGGAAAGGCTAACCAAATCAAGAGAAAAAAAGTTGGTTGGGGGGGGGGGGAAGAGATATAAATGATAGTCTAGTAGATAAGACAATGTTATTATGGCAGAAGTTATTGCTTGGTTCAGAAAAGAAATTTTAACTATATTAATGTTAGTGAATTAGATATGGCTATGAAGGGCTATCAGGTTTCATAGAGAAGTCTTTTTTCCTTCCATCAGTATGGCTGATGCTAACCTCCAGGAAAGCAACACTTTGTGTCTTCTTGGTTTCACTCTATCTACTGACATGAAGTGGAAAGACTATATTGAATCAATTGCTTGGTCTGCTGCTAGCAAAGTTGGTTCAGTGTATCATACCAGATAATTTTTCTTGTCAAAATCCATCTTGCCCATTTATAAATCTAGGAATAGTTGATAATGTTATGCATCCTGACCTGGCATCTCGACTTCAGTCATTTTCCTACTCTTGTGACATGTCCTTCCCTCTGACTCTTCTATAAATATTTTCATGGCAGTCGTTCTAATAAGCTCTCCTCTTTGGTACATCAACTGCATGAATTTAACCCTTTGAGCCCTGACTACCACTTTACCGGTGGTAGAGAAAAATGACGTAATGCCCAGCTAACAGGTTGAACGGTCAGTAAACACTTGTAACTATCTACCGTGAAACATTACGTACCGATTATTTTCAAATCTTGACTCAGGAGCTTGGTAAGGACACGACATAGTGAACCAACTTTCTTAGCTGCAGACTTAGTAACTGATTCAATATACTCTTCCTGCTTCATGTCGGCTGAAAATGTTAGTCCGTGAAAGAGAAATGAGTCTCTCTCCTGGAGGTTAGCATCAGCCATACTGATGGAAGGTAAAAAGGGTTCTCTCAGATGATCTCAATTCATTTTTGAGGCACTGGAATTAACTCTAAAAGATTGTAGGTCATTTTTAAGATCAGCTGCCAATTTGACCTTATCTAACTGATCAAACTTATTATCAAAACAGGAGTAAATAGTTGTGGCATCAGCATAGATACCGAGTTGAGAACTGATGACATCAGAAAGATCGTTGATGAAAATTAGGTACAATGTAAGTCCAACAATAGAGCCCTGGAGAACACCTGCATTAATGCAAAAAGATCTAGAAGAGTGGCCATTCAAGATAACTTTCATTTTGTGATTTTATAAGAAAGGCTGAATCAGTTCAAAAATGAATCCAGAAATACCATAACCTTTAAACTTCTGAAGAAGACCGGTATGGCAAACCCTGTCAAATACTTTTGAGATATCCAAAGCGACAGTCCAAGCTTCACCATTCTTATGTAAAGCTTGATAGATTCTTTCAGCAATAATCTTTAACACATCAGCAGTTGACCTAGAGAAGCAAAAACTTGTTTGAAAGAAGACCTTGTGAGGTGAGATGCTTAACCAATTCAGAGTTAATAAGAGCCTCTAGTACTTTGCCAAAAAGAGGAAGAAAGCTGATAGAAGGATCAATGGTTCAGCTGAGTTCTTACAGACTGCAATGACAAAAGAAGATTTCCAAGAAGCAGCAAGGCATTTATATTTTAGTGTTTAGAGAGAACAGTTGACATGTTCAGGAGCTCACATCTTAAGAACTTTTGCACTGATTTCATAGTCATGATCACAGACTTCATCCCTTGTTGCTGAGTCTGTTTCTTTTTTTATCTCTTTATTTCTTTTAGTTCCTAATTTTAGAGCTAAGCTGATGCCCTTTCATAACCGCCTCTAATTCTGCTACACTTGTATGCTTAAAGTCTGTTTACTTAACCAAACAGCATCTTTAATTTAGGAGGAGGGGAGAGAATGTTGATTCTTTTATCCTGAGTATACTGAATGACACACAAAACAACGCAAGACTCTTAAGAAACATTTATTACAATGACATGAAAATAATAATAATAACACAGAACTTAGAAAACAAACTTGTGCAAAATGTTCATTTATGTGCCAGACAATTAGACAAGAGAGGTCCTAAATTATAAGTCTGTTAGGCTCATAAAAACAATTATAATTTTCAACAATATATTTACTTACTTCCATTCATTTAACTATTGAGAAGAATGACAAATTCATAAACTGTGTTGTGTAACTTATAGACAATAATTTTAGTTTTGAAACTGAAATTCAAAAATTAAAATAAATCTTGTGTTTTTATAAAAGTTTAAAATTACGGTCAATACGTTTAAATTTGTGACATTTTCACAAACAATAATAGAAATATAAATGTATATCTTTCTCTAAATTTGTAGAATCTTTTTTTTTTTCTGCCTTGTTTTTCTTTTTATTTTCTGTTTCTTTTTATCTTCT
This sequence comes from Acanthosepion esculentum, assembly GCA_964036315.1. NCBI lineage: Eukaryota > Metazoa > Mollusca > Cephalopoda > Sepiida > Sepiidae > Acanthosepion > Acanthosepion esculentum. Next base: position 5,789,462 of record OZ038503.1, read on the forward strand.
GTTTCTTTTTTGTTTTTTTTGTGAATTCTTTATTGCACTTTTTTTTTTCTGCTTCTCTTTCTTCCCTTTTGTCATTGTCGACTTAGGCTTTCCAGAAACAGCCCACGTTCATTCACCTGTGAAAACCAAAACCCTACTGGTCATTAGAGCAACCTGACTTTTTAAATATCCATAAATCCACTCCAGATTCAATTCAAAATTTGAAATTTTTGTAGATGTAACTTACTTTCCACATTGTTAAAAAAAAAAAAAAATCACAAAATGTATCACTTTTTTTTTTCTTTTCTTTTTTCTTTTTTTTTTCTTTTTTTTGTTTTTTTTTGTTTTTTTTTTTTTGTTTTTGTTTTTCTTTTTTTTTTTCCAAATTGTGAAAAACAAATTTTATACATTATTATCTTTTTAATAAACTGTCAGGCTTTATTTTGGTGGTTCTCAGAGACTCTTTTTTGTACAAATTTTGAAATCCAGATCTCATTCAATCTAGTCAGTAACTTTTCTCTATCAATAAAGGTTTAAGTAAAACATGACCCTCAAAAGAAATTTGTAATAAACAAATTTAGTCTATTTAATTTTTTTTATTTACCCTTTAATTAGTTTTAGATAATATTACATTTGCTTTTTTTTTTTTTTACATAAATTTTTATATCTTCTGACTTCATATCATTAATGTATCTACTCGGCTATCATCTTCTTCCCTTTATTTCACACCATGATAACATTGTACGAATATTTAAATAAAGATCATTTAATCGGTATCATGAAATAAGTCAATAACTAACCTCATTTAAAGGATGATGATGATGATGATTTAGTTAAATGATGATGATGGCTTGTGTTTATTTTATTGTAATATCGAACTAACTGGAATGATCATTTTATAAAAACAAGCAAAAATTGTTTTGCAACTTTCAAAATAGAAACAGTCAGTTACTTTAAAACAGTAGTTCTCAAATGGTGTGCCTGGGCACCACTAATGTTCCCTGGAAATGTCTAAGTGTGTCCTGGCATTCCAGAGAAATGTGTCCAGATGTAAGAAATAAATATATTTACTTATATATTACTATATTGCTGTACCTGTCTTGTTGCGAATAGCCCTCAAGGATAGCTTCAATGATAGAAAGCTATTCTTTTGCTGTATTGAACTGGTAAGGGTTGCTGGTCGGTCCTCCATGTCTAGTTCGAGAAAGTTGATTACTAAAAGATGTATTATGTAACATAAAATGATGAAGAGAATTAGAATTGTTTGTTTAAAAGTTGTCTTATTTATACTTTCATAGTAATTTATTATTTATAATTTATTACTTATTTGTTTATAAGAAAATGGGATGAATTAGTTACTTTATCATAAATACGTCAATCAGGATTACTTATTCTATTCCTAAACACAAGAATGAATATACTTAAGGTATGTTTCATTTTATATATTTTTTTATTTCATTATTTCTTTGCATCAATATTTGACTTCATTATAACATATTTATCTGAAATTTGTATATAGTGCACCTAAAATTATTGGTAGGATTTCAAGTGTGGCCCGACTTCAAAAAGTTCGAGAACCGCTGCTTTAAAATGTTAATATGCCTGAGAGTATTCTTGTTAACCCCCTCCCCCCCTCCATTTTTCTCTCCTGCCTCCCCACACATAACTCGGCTACCATATTTCTCATATCATGTAAATCACCTATAAAGACAGCCCTCAAATTCATTAAACATTGTTTGGCTGTTGATCTGAATATTTTTTTTTTCCATCTCAACTCACATGTTTTTCACAACCTTGGCAGTAACGGCCCCCACTCTGCTCTATCCCCCCCTCCTTCAATTGTCGGCCTGCCTTTTAACATCATTCCTTGGCCTTCTAGAATAACTGCAATTAGTTAATATTTGGGATTTCCTGTCTAGCTTTTGTTGGTGACACAAAATATTACTTCCTCTGGCCTTAACTGGGGGTCAGGTATAAAGTTACTTGTGGACAATTAGCCAGACAATAGGTTTATCTGATCAGAAAAAAAGGAAAATTGTCCTTGAGAACTTTACCGACCTCCATAGTATTTTTCTTGGCACTTCCTGTTCCATTCTAAGAAGAATAAAAACAAAAAAGATGCCAATTCTTTTTTACTTTCAAAGATGATCCTTTTTTTTTTTTTTCTTTTTTTTTTATTGATGGTACTCTTGGCACTGACTCAGAATTGGATGGAAAATCAAGGGAATTTTGGCTTGGTTTGATTTATCACACAAGGTCACCTCTCCCCTGGATAACTTAGACATGGGATCTTTTTTTAAATTTTTTCAAGTGCAGTGAGGAGGTATTGTTAAGATCTCCAGTGCTAAAGCAGGTCAAACTCTGTGAAGCTTACAGCCAAATTACAGGTTTTTCTTACAATCATTGAAGTTAAGCAACTTTGAGCCTGGTCAATACTTAGATGGGTGACTGCTTGGGAATAGCAGGTGTTGTAATCTTGGATGTGCAGGTGGTTTAATGCATAATGGCTTGAAACTGGAAATCAGAGAGCTGAGTTCCAATTTCAGTTGGGTTTATTGTTTTTTCTTACATGTAAATACTCTTAGGAAAGGATAAACCCACTTCTCCCTCAAATATGGGTTAAGTAGTCAAACTTGTATTAGTAAATCAATATTATCTCCAAAACATTATTATCTAAAAATATTTTCTAGCTTTAAATAATTTGCAAAGGGTTGATAAATCATAAAAAAACCCAATCATTTGAGAGTTTTGAAAGGTGGGACTAAAGTGGGCTGGGATTCGTTAAATCTGATTTGATTGAAGAATTTAAATAATTTTATATTAAAAATAAAAATAAAACCTCCTAAAGTGTGGAAAGCAAATATGTTTTAGTTTCCGTGTTTGGAATGTGACCCATTTTAATGCCCCCAATCGTTTTTGCTATCAAGTTTCAACAAGAAGATAAAGCACTGAGTAAATTTCACCTCTCGTGATAGTCAGTGAGATAAAAACAAACTCGTATTTATGATTGGCCACATTAATGAGAAAATAATTATTTAATGACGTTCCTTTTAATCTTCTTGATTGTCATTGTAACTACTGTCATTGTCTGTCATTCAGGCGGTAAAAGTCACTTACATAATAACAGGGTTTTAATTGGTCACCCAGTTCTTTTATTTTATTTTTTAACTTTCTCTTCCTCGCAATTATTTCTCACTCTGACATTTCTTCCTTATCACCTCTCTCTCTCTCTTTCTCTCTCTCACTCACTCTCTCTCTCTCTTTCTTTCTCTCTCTCACTCACTCTCTCTCACTCACTCTCTCTCTTTCTCTCTCTCACTCACTCTCTTTCTCTCTCTCACTCACTCTCTTTCTCTCTCTCACTCACTCTCTTTCTCTCTCTCACTCACTCTCTTTCTCTCTCTCACTCACTCTCTTTCTCTCACTCACTCTCTTTCTCTCTCTCACTCACTCTCTTTCTCTCTCTCACTCACTCTCTTTCTCTCTCTCACTCACTCTCTTTCTCTCTCTTTCTCTCTTTCTTTCTCTCTCTCACTCACTCTCTCTCTCTTTCTTTCTCTCACTCACTCACTCTCTCTTTCTCTCTCTCTCTCTCTCACTCTCTCTCTTTCTTTCTCTCTCTCACTCTCTCTCTTTCTCTCTCTTACTCACTCACTCGCTCACTCTCTTTCTCTCTCTCACTCTCTCTCTCTCACTCTCTCTCTCTCTCTCATTTTGTCGTACACTGTGGTGAGTGTTCATTTTTATCAGAAGCCTTTACTTAAAAACACAGTTCTTGATTTGTAGAATGATTTTGAGCAGAGATATCAGGAACCACCTCTGATTTAAAATTTTTCCTTATTAAGATAAAGTAGATACTGAAATAGCTTTAATAAATACTCGCAGTAACTAAGCATACCAGGATCTCTATCTTTGTTGTTTTGATCTCAGTATTTTTGTAACTTTATTTTTTTCATTTCCCCCCAACCCTTAGCAAGGCAATAAAGCCACTAAGAAGCAAGTGGGATGGTTACTGAGTGAGGGGAAAATGAGAAAAATAAACATTATTCAGGAGAGAACAATAAAGAATTAAGAAAACGGAAGATAATGATTGACGTTCCATTTAACTTTTTGAAGGTCAAAGTTGACAGAAAAGCAGGAAGCCAGAAGAGAGTTCCACAAATGAAAAGTATGAGAGCAGAAACTATTAGCATAGAACTTACAGTTGCATCTAGTCAATTCAACTGTAAAATGATGAGACCTTGACACTAATCTAGTACTGCACTTAAAATCGTAATGTCTAAGGATCATAGTGAAGAGCTCATCCGAACAATTACCATGAAATTATTTATAGAAAAAGGCAGAGGGAAACTACGTCATGGCAGTTGGAAAGTGACTGAAGCCGAGTTGTCAGGTCAAGACTAATAGCAAATAGCCACAATGTATGTATTTGTAGATATCATAGTAAATAACTTCAAAATAAAATTTACTAGTGTATTATTTCTATTCTGACTAGGAGCAAACCGCCTGCATATGGATAGAAAATGGATTCAAATCGACAAAAATAGAAAGGGGTGTATGACACGGATGCGTCTTCACACCGAACTTATTCAGTCTTTATAGTGAAGTTGTAGGAAATTCTCTCATCCAGGTTATTTTATATTTAATATCTGAACATCTGAGTTCCAAACAGAAATAAAGAAAACATAGATAATACCTGTTAAATAAATCATTGTATTTACAAACATATCCACATGAATTCAGAATTATTAAAAAGGAGCAAAAATAGACTTTAGTTGACTTACTCTTTCAGCAGTTGGTGCACAGAAAAAGCTGTACTTTAGAAAAGACTTTGTCCACAAAGATTCACTAACCATCGAAGCTGTTGTTGTTGTTGGAAGTGATTTGTTTGAAGTCACTGACAAGTTTCTTTCAGCATGTGCTGGATGTGGGAAGCTATGTATCCGCATCTTCTCTTGTGCTTGAACAGCTTGGAGACGGTGACATCTCTGCTTTTTAAAGTCAAAATCTGAGAGAGGTTTTAATTAGAAATCTTTCTCGAAATAGGGTTTGTTTTCTCTGACTGGTCAAATATTTCATGTGATGTTAATTTCTAACCAATAGACACTTTGATTTAAACAATGTGAGCTGTACTGTGAAATCTTTTTGGCACGTTTCTAAGTATTGGGCTAAATCGCAGGACAACCATCCCATGTACTGCTGTTTCTAATTTTTTGGCACTTCAGTTTATGGCAATAACCTTGCTTCAGAAATACAACAGTGGAGCTGCCTATCCAAGGGCATTTGTGCAAAAACAATTGCAACAGGGTAGACCAGAATTTGAACCCTTACACTTTGTGCCATCTTCTATGTACCATGTCCCTTCAAGACATAGGTGATCATGGCTCTCCACAATTTCCTGTCTTTTGTAGCTCTTACTAAGGTTTGACTTTTTGTTATCTCTCCTAATCTCTTTCTATGAATTAATATTGGAAGGACTTCTAATTTTCGCCTGATCACCCTATTTCCAACATAAATTACGTATCCACGTACATATGTCATATTAAAATTTTATTTTCTTCCTAACAGTAGACAATATTCACAAACGTTGTTCAGCAGACCAATTTAGGATGTATAATAATTTTGGTCCTCAATGTGTGCTATGCTACCATAGCCTTGTGTCAGACTCAGCTTACTAAATAACTGCTGTATATAAGCAAACAATTTTAGTTGGAAAATATAAACTCTGAATAATTTTATAAGGATACGATTTGAAAATGAGAAAATGTAAAATGATGAAAATAAAATGACCCGCTTCTCCCCAAATAACTGCAAGTGACATCAGTAAAGATTTATGTTCTTAATACTCTTGTGTCTGGAATACATAGGCATGGCCAATTACTCAAATTTTGAAATTTTCCTTTTTACCATCACCTGTTATTCCAGACTCCACACCATTTATTTAATTTTCCATTTCTGTCCAGCCTGACAGTTTATTCCAATTTTATCTCTCTCAATTTTTTTCTTCTGAAAAAAAAAATGAATTTAAATAAATTTTCTACGAGGCTGGCATCCCGTTCCCACCCCTTCACCGTTGAAACTTAGATGTAGACGTCTCTTCTACTCCAATAGCTTCATGTCTCGCACATCTCGCCTGTGGAACTCCCTTCCTTATTCCTGTTTCCCTGACAAATACAATCTCCAACTATTTAAGTGTAATGTCAATCGACATCTCCAGTTGCCTTGATCTATCCACTTCCCTTCTCCACATCCTTTCACCTTTCATTCCTATCTGCTTTCGCTCCAAATCTTCTGTAACCCCCATGCCTTGATCGCTCCACTATCTTTCTCCACATCCTCTCCTTTACCACTCCTATCTGCTCTTCCTCCAAACCTTCTGTAACCCCTTGCGTGCTAGTGGCCTCCAGCCTTGCTTGGGTGATAAGCTTAAAAAAAAAAAAAATCTAAACCCCTTTTATTGCAGTCTTCCTCTTTCTGTTCTGGACTTCTGAGCAAATATGGTCAAATGCTGTTTAAAAAAACAAAACAAAAAAAAACATGATATGCTGGTCCAACTTATCTTAATTATTAGGTGTGTGCAAAAGTATCCGGCAATTTCTGTTTTCTACCATTTTATTTTAGTCTTAAAAAGAGGATTCTGGGAAGTTTTGCTCTAAATTTCTCGTCCCAAACATCCGTCTGGTCACCCCACCCCACTCCAGTAATACAAAATGTTAAAACTTATCCACATAGATCAATCGTACACACAAAACAAATCCTGATGCGATATTAAAATGGTTTATTTTTCTGTTTATTTATATTGTTGTCTTTCTGTAAATATAAATTCTAATAAAAAAAAAAAAATACAATGTCAAATCCCTTTTTATTTAAAATTTAAGTTTAATTTCTGCTTACATGTGATGGTTTTTATTTTTTAATATTTCCTGCTGAAATGGAACCATGGGAATGAACTACGATAATTTTATGAAATGGCAGTAATTTGAATCTCAATGCTTGATATATTACAAAAAACTTGGCAATCAATTCTTATCTTTTTGCTGTCTATAATAGAATATCTTATTCTCAAAACTTTACCGTGAGTAAAATAAATATTCCGTCTGAATTTCTCAGATTAGGAATTAACATTTTTTACGCTATTTATATTCAAACTATTTTCCTCATTTTTGTTTTTGATATCACAATTTTTTGGCCGTTGTGTTCTCAAGCCTTCCTCAGGTGTATATCGACCTGGATAACCTACAGGGAATTATGAATCAAACTTTTTATTTAATCTACAATTGATTGATTCGTATTCTACAGCTTATCAACCCTTTGCAGCTTATTCAAAGCCAGAAAATATTTTTACATTGTAAGAAATTTTTTTTCTTCTTCCTTTTTCATATCTTCATTTCCGTCCTGGGTAAGATGATAAACTACATCCAACAGCAAGGCCTCTGATTAGGAGGTTTTGAGAAGTGTGGAACCACCTCTTAATTGCTATGTGCTTCCCAGGTCCACCCTGACCTGGGGTAGTAGTACCTGTTAGGGTCCCAGCCATGGGCAAATAGTTAACCTCCAAACACTATGAAAGTGTAAAAATAGATTTTAATACCAGAAATACTTTTTTTAAAAAAATTATTGCCAGCAAAACATTTTTGAAGAAAAAAATATTACCAAAAATAGATTTATGAAGGAAAAAAATATTACCAAAAATAGATTTATGAAGGAAAAAAATATTACCAGCAACAAAAATTTTGTTGGCATTAAATAACCCATTGAGGTTGATATGCTGTAAAACAAACCAAACCAAATATCTTCATTTAATTGTTTTTTTTCTTCTCTCATTAATTCTGTGTGAATCTTTTCAGATTGGTGCTACAGAAACGTCTCAAGAAGAAAGGCATGGTGGGAAAACATCTAGGCATTCAATGCTGGTTGGAGGCTCTTTGTCTGAAGGAGTACTTACCGCTTTTTCAAGAATTCTCTGGTGTTGAGGTAAGCGCCGACTTTTCTCTTTGCCTTTTTTAAAGATCTAAATCTCTGTCAACTGAAAACGGGACCATTAATTTCTTTTCATTGCTTATATTAAATGTTAACAATTCAAGATGAATCTGTGCCCAGAAAGCACTTGCAGCAAGGTCATTTACTGATTTGAACTTTGTATAGCAGTTTGGATAGAAACATTTGTGTGTTTCTGTCGGAATTTCTGGGATGAAGAATTATCATTATTTCCACTCGGATTATTGTCCTCATCTTTGTTGTTATTGTTTTGCCCTTCAGCTTTCTTCAGTTGTCAGTCGATTTGGGCAACCTTCAGGGATTTTCAAACTGACCCCTTTAATCTACAGGGTGAAAAGATCATTCTTGCTCCACTGCTCATGTCTAGGGATATCTTTGTTCTTTTTATCTTTTTGTGGTTTTTCTTGTCCTGTTTCCACTGAGTTCAAGTACACGAAATTGAACACACAATTACTATGTCACCAAATTCATGAAGCAATGTCACCTTCGACTATTGATGCTGTCGAGCAAAAAATCTTGTCGTAAATGAGGAATATTTTTCCTATTCATATTATTTAAAATTCTCTGAAGGTTATCCAGATGAACAAGCACTTGATGAAGGCTGGAGAACACAAAAGCTGAAATATTGTAATAATAACAAAGATGAGGACAATAGTCCTTTTTCTTTCTCTACAGATAAACAAGGCATTAAAAGGAAGAATGCTTTTGTATTTTTTCTCTCTATTATAAACTGCATGGAAGAGCTAATTGAGTTCACAAGATGCAATAGAACCTGTATGCTTTGAGCCGCCAAGTGAAAGGACCGCTGGTGGAGCTGCCAAGTGAAAGGACTGCTGGGAGAGCCGCCAAGTGAAAGGACCGTGGGAGAGCCGCCAAGTGAAAGGACCGCTGGTGGAGCCGCCAAGTGAAAGGACCGCTGGGAGAGCCGCCAAGTGAAAGGACCGCTGGTGGAGCCGCCAAGTGAAAGGACCGCTGGGAGAGCCGCCAAGTGAAAGGACCGCTGGTGGAGCCGCCAAGTGAAAGGACCGCTGGTGGAGCCGCCAAGTGAAAGGACCGCTGGGAGAGCCGCCAAGTGAAAGGACCGCTGGGGGAGCCACCAAGTGAAAGGACCGCTGGGAGAGCCGGCAAGTGAAAGGACCGTGGGAGAGCCGGCAAGTGAAAGGACCGCTGGTGGAGCCGCCAAGTGAAAGGACCGCTGGGAGAGCCGCCAAGTGAAAGGACCGCTGGTGGAGCCGCCAAATGAAAGGACCGCTGGTGGAGCCGCCAAGTGAAAGGACCGCTGGGAGAGCCGCCAAGTGAAAGGACCGCTGGGGGAGCCGCCAAGTGAAAGGATCATTCATGTACCAAACTGAAAGCTTCAGCTCTTGAAAAAAAAAAAAACCCTCATGATGTGAAGATGCCATAATTTGGACAGCTCCCTAATTTTCTATATATTTTCTGCTTATATGTTATTTTGTAAGAAAATTTTCTGTTTTTTAAATAAACAGTATTAATTACATTTACCAGTACATCAGATCAAATTATGATTCCCATTGAGGTTACAGGTTTGATCCCAATCGGAGAAGCACATATTTTCTATGAAATTTCTCAAACATTCAGGCCAGTAAATGTAATTAATACTGTTTATTTAAAAAACAGAGCATTTACTTAAATAAATTGTATCTATTAAAATAATGTGTAAACAGAAAATATATTAAATAATTGTCAAACTTAGTCCATTTCATAATATATATATATATATTTAGTATCTTGCACCTGAAGATTGCATAGTTGCACAAAACTCCGAGCCATGCTATTGACATGGTATATTTTATATATATATCTCAGACTGAAATTGAAAATGTCATTCTTACGCAAAACATTAACATCTCCATTAAGCTGTCAGCAAAGATGCTAATAGGTTTCCTCAGACCAGTGTCAATTTTTTTAGGTTTTCGTGGATGATGTACAAGGCTTCCACTTTACGTTCCTTGTTAAAGAGGCTAACCACATCAAAATAAGTTTTATGAAATGAGTCATATTCTTCACATAGACTGATGTCTTGCATGAAATTGGGTTTTCAAATGTCAACCAAGAAGCAGCTGAGCAGATGACCTGACAAGCTAAGACAATTTACCAGACGTTTTATTGGTATGTCTGGTTTCTATTTCTTAAGGCAGCCATGGAATTTGGTTATGATGTAACAATGTTTTATACTCTTTAGATGTAAGATAATGCTTGTTCTTCCTTAGGATACAAGACTGTTTCCTGTCTGTAGACAAGGTCAGATCTTTTTAAGTTCTCATATTTTCTTTCTATCTCTTATGAAAGGTTGTGCTTTTCTTTATCCACTGGTACAATTATAACCTTTTCATTGCCTTTAAACTCTAAATACTGCACTCACTTCACAGATGTTCTGTGGTTGGGAGAAGTTCTTATATTTTAATCCTCATGGTGGGCTGGAAAAAAATTGGGCAAAATCAAGTGCGGAAAGGTATTCAGTTGTTAAAGCAAAATTTAGATTATTGTACATTTTTAACAATTGGCTTCTGTCAAGGCTAACAATAGATATAGCAACCCTGAGCAAGTAAGAATGAGAAAAATTGATTGTCTATATCACAATTCTCTTTTCTTTCTTTTTTTCTGTCTACTATTGTGGTATGAAGATGACAAAGCACACGATTCATGACTTTAGCTAGTTCACAATTTTCTTTTTTCAACTTGAAAGCTGACATGACACTTTACCTTCTAATATTTAGTCCATTAATTATTTTGATAAATTTGTGCATTAATGAAATTAATGAAAGGCTGGCATTATTTGAAATGCTTTTTCAATCTTTCTGAGATATCAACAAAACCCCAGCTCGTCCGAATGACAAAGGATATCGCTTTTCAAAAAATAAGCACAAACTCAATAGGCAGTGGGGTAGTCAGTAAATTGACATTTAGGGGATTAATTATGACCTTTCATTCTAAAATTTGGGCCAACTCCTTTCAGTATATGACCAATCATGGTGTAATCAATTAATATTATTATTATTAACCATTAATCTCCCTCTTGGTTGACACCCACCTCATTCTGATGTTTGTAGTTGCATCATTTCACCCCAAGCAAGGCAATAAAGCCATTGGGATGCTAGGGGTTACTGAGTGTTAAAGATTATTAGAACCATTAAAGAGAGAGGACAATAAAAACAAGAATTAAGACAGAAGATAACAATTGACATTACATTTAAATTTTTGAAGCTCAAAGGAAATAAAGCCACTAGGACGCAAGAGGTTAATGAGTGTTAGAGTATATGAGAAAAACTACTATTAAGGAGAGAGGACAATAAAAGAATTAAGAAGACAGAAGATAACAATTGACATTGCATTTAAATGGTTGAAAATCAAGGTTGGCTGGAAATCATGAAGCTACAAGAAAATTCCACATATCTGGTCAGGTGCTCCTAGTATATATCTTGAAATTCTTGACAATATTCAAAGAAGCGTCCTTAGTGTAATCAATCTTGACCTGGCATCTTGACTTCAACCACTGTCTCACTGACATAAAATGGCTTCCCTCTGTCTTTTCTACAAATATTTTCATGTCAAGTGTTCTGATGAGCTTTTCTCTTTGGTACCTTGACCGCATCAATTTAAGTCTGCTACTAGATTGGCAACTAGGTCTCACCATTTTACTGCTGAACTAGATACATGAAACCATCAATTTTATTCTAATAGTTTATTTTCTTGCACTTCTCAACTGTGGAATTTTCTTCCGATTTCTTGGTTCCTTGCCAACTACAATCTTCAAAAATTTAAAGTCAATCGCCATCTTCTGTCTTCCAGAACCCTGTTCATTTAATGTCCTTCCCTCACGTCCCCTCACTCGTTTTTACTCCCTGTAATCACTTGTGTCCTATTAGCATTATCACCTTGCTTGGGGTGAAATGATTAAAAAAAAGTACTTAATAAAAGTTACATGATGGATAGAAGATTCGTTCCTACTGTAGATCTTATTATGCACATTAAAAGATTAACAAGAATAACTAGTAATAAAATAGAACAATCCTAACAATATAGCCTGGAATAAAAGTTATGTGACAGAAGATTCGTTCTTAGCGTAGATCTTAAGAACCTCAGGCTCCAGCATTTTTCCTGTCCATATTAAGTCAAAAACTTCAGGCTTTTCATTTAAATGAAACACTATTTTGCCAGCTTCTTTTATTAGAATTGCCAGCAGCATTACCCTTACATTTTGGAGTGGAGGTGGGGGGTATCAGTAATAAAAACTTCTGAATTATTTCTTTCTAGAATTGACTGAAACTGAAGATAAGGGTGTGGGGGACCCACTGTATCTTTTATTTGCTAATGGTGATTTAATTTCACGCAGTTTATGATCTAGAATTGGAATGAAAGAAGTGATGGCACCTGCACCGAGTCCATCATAATAACTAAGGATGTGGAATTAGTAAATACCAAACACTTCAAATATATCAGTGTATAGATCAGTTATAACAATTTTAGTATAAGAGAAAAGGAAATTGAACATAGAAAAACCACCTCTAGCACAGAGGTGGTTTTGCCCCCAAATTGCAAATTGCTATAAAGCCAAGGCATCAACCTTTGTACTCGAGTCATGTTCTTAAACAGCCTCAACAGATCGAGACTTTCATGTGGATTTCATGCATGCTGCCAAACCCATTCAGAAATAGCTAAACTCCCAGCTGTATATAACCGCTTTCTCAAATCAATGGTTAAAAATGACCTTCAGTGAGTGAAACCGAAACGTACCAAACCCACAGAAACCATATCACTTGGCATAGCACCTTGGCATATGGATAAGTTATAACAAATTTAGTATAGAAGAAATTAAACCTAGAATAGGCAGTGCAAAAGATAGTTTCGCCCAAAACCACAAATTGCTACAAAACCAATCCTTCTTCGAACATTGTAGAATGGTGCTACAGATTCACAAACAAAGAACTGTACCAAATAACAGAAACCAGGAATGACATGTTCTGGTGGAACTCATTTGGCATCACTGATTTCGGCATGGCCGAATCGGCATAGGAATTTTTCAGCAGAGTGACAATTAGGTGTTGGATTACTACTTCGCCATTATAGTCAAATTTGTTCTTTCTCTCTCTCTCTCTCTCTTTTGTTTAGTAGTCAAATTACTACTTTCTCGTTATATGCCACAATAGTCCAATTTAAGAAAAAGAGTAGTTGGAGGTATTTTTAAATTTAAGAAAAAGTGTAGTTGGAGGTATTTTTATATTACATTTCCTTCAGTGCAGCTTCATATTTTTCAGTCATCAAAGTTCGTTCCAGTTGAATGAACACACCCATGAAGTCCCTGGTGCAAAAGGTTGAAAAGATAAAAACAACTGTCAAGAAAAGAAATGCTGAAACTCTCGAGCCACCAACTGTTCTGGTAAATGAATGTTTGGCTGGCGCTTATCAAAGCTACTTTAGCCTTAGCTCCAGATTTGCCTGCATTGCAAAAACTTATCGCTATGAATCGAAAATTATTAAACAAGGCACCAGCTAACCCAACTGATTTGGAGCATTTAGTCATACCTGAGTCCCATAAATTTTGGGGGGTGAGGAGGGTTGCCTCCAGTCAAAGACAGTGATGTCCAAACAGTCTGACGCCTAACTAAACGGCTGTGCCGAATAGTTCAATTATTTTCTGATACAAAATCCGTCATGCAAAATTGGCTATGCCGAAACATACCAAATCCACAGAAACCATATCACTTGACATAACACCTTGGCATATGGATAAGTTATAACAAATTTAGTATAGAAGAAATTGAAACTAGAATAGGCTTTGCAAAAGATAGTTTCGCCCAATACCACAAATTGCTACAGAACCAAAACCTCAACCTGTAAACTCAAGTCATGTTCTTAAATAACCTCATCAGATTGAGACTTTCATATGGCTGCTATGCATGGCGCCAAAACCCATTCAGAAATACCTAAATTCTCACTTGTATATAGCCACTTTCTAAGATCAATGTTCAAAAATGTCTTTGAGTGAAGCCTGCAGGTTTTTAGTAAAGACCGTCCTTTGAACCTTGTGAGCTGGTGCGATTGATTCACAAACAAAGAACAGTACCAAATAACAGAAACCAAATCACTTGAGGACTATCAACAGCAGCATCAATTAAAATGGATAGCACATGTAACTCAAAGAGAAAATAATGACATAATCAAGATGCTGACATTCCACCCTACTTCAAACAAAAGGTTAGGAAGGAAACCTCCATCAATACTGGAAAGAGCAATAACAGCTACTTAAGAAATCTATTATTTATTTTAATATATTTTGAGAGAAAGATTTTATAAATTTCAACCAAAAGTAGGACAAGCTACTCGGTCAATGAATGCCAAATGTTTCCTTATAAGGAAACAGCTAATATTACTGTTAACCATTCTTCTTAAATCTTGTCTTTTGTTTCACTATCAGGTCAGTAATTGTTGATCATACTCTCTAACAACTGGACTTTGTATGTGACCATTCAAGCATCACTACCTTCTAGTTACTGCCTATCCTGGAGGGGGTGGGGAGTAGGGCAGTTTCCAGCACTTGACCTAGAAAGAAATAATCAAGCAACCAAATTTTTGCTACAGTTCAAAAATTTCCTGTCCCTATAAATACCCAACCCACATTGTTGTCAGTTTTTTTTTTTTTAGTGAGGAAACTTTCAATGTGTATAAACATCAAATCCTATTGGACAATTGTTATGTTAATCTGTTTGCAAGAACCAAATCGGGCCATTGTAGTATTATGATCGGACTTGACAAATAGTTGCTAACCAACTTCAATTTTTTTTCTAACAGGATTATCTATCATCTGTAATTTATATTTTGTTTATATCACCAACAGAAGGTAAGATTTAGAACTTTCAATTTTGATCATCTTGCAATCAAACATTTAATGATTTGAAAACAAATTACTATTTTATTTGTTTTTCAGTAGATCTAATTTTATCTCTTATGGATTTTTTTTCTCTTGAAAATGTACTTATTTTTAGAAATTAGAAATATAACCTATTGGTTAGGAAAGGTTATACGTCTGTAAATTGAGAGTTGGTGTCTGGTTTGTTTTGTCCAAAAATCTCCTCAAAGTTTCTCTCTCTCAGTTTTAAAAAGAAATACTACAATATTTCTTGATTTTTTAAATTTTTTTTATCTTTTTCGTCTGAATGTTTTTGATTAGAAATCGTTTTCTGATTTTAAATTTGATCAGTGACTGATTTGCAAGGAAGTTTTAGTTTGGGATTTGTAGTCATTGAAGCACATCTTCAATCCTGAGTTATTTGACTCTGGAGTATTTCGGGTTTGTTCTTTCAACCATTCAAACTAATATGTTTCAGTATAGTGTAAATAATTTGGATTTTATACGTTAATGATATGCAAAGATGGGTGTGATCAACAAAGAGATTTGTGTTATTCTGGCAAGTGCATTCACACACACACACACACACACAATGTGTGTGTGTGTGTGTGTGTGTGTGTGTGTGTGTGTATATATATATATATACATGCATATGTGTGTATATATATATATATATATATATATATATATATATATACACACACACATATGTATATATATATATATATGCACACACACACACACACATATATATATAAAAGTGAACATAGAAGTCAACACTTAGAGGCGACAGTCTGTTTCATGCTAGATGCAATCGTCAGGCCACCTGCATCTAGCATGAAACAGACTGTCGCCTCGAAGTGTTGACTTCTATGTTCACTTTTATATTTACACACGCTCTATCTCTGATATTGAGCACTTTATCCCATAAATATAGCACAATTTAAGACTATATTTCTTCATATATATATATACACACACACACACACACACAGTACTTTTCAAAAATGGCAGAATTATTTGCATAAGTATAAGCAATTTTGACTAGGATTAGTGCAGTTTCTGTGCACCCTGTGAAAAGTGTTATATATATAATTGAATAATATAGACATAGTATATCTATTTTTATACTGATCCTTTCCAGTTGTCTAATCAGTTTCTTGATGTTAAGATGAAATTCATCAAGAAAGGCACCATAGTTTTTTTGTTTTTTTTTGGGGGGGGGGTACCCAAGTACTTTCGACCTTTTCTAAGATCATCTTCAGGGATAAATTACAAAGACAAATTTATTGTAACTGTGTTGAAATCTGCATTCTGTTCTGATGGTGATTTTTTTTTTCAAAAAAATACGTATGAATTTGAAGTTTTTCATGGTGCAGTATATTTGTGTTGTAAGCAAGTATTTTCCTGTATTGTGAAGGCGGACAGGAATGTGTTTTTAGATGTTGTGTAATATTCAATGTCCACTTTTTATATTTACATATGTTCTATTGATTGCGATATTGAGCACTTTAACCCATAAATGTAACAAAAGAAATCCTAAAACTACATATTTACCAGATATATAAATATACTGTTTTATAAATAGTGTCTACTCAATTACAAGTACCCACTAAAAATAATGTTTACCTAACAAAATCTGTTGTATTAATAAATAAAAAATCCATCCTGTTCTTTAGAAATTGCTTTGTTTACGTTAGGATACAAGACTGAGTAGATGTGTCTATTTTGAGTCATAGAGGAATCTGTATTTAAAGGTACTATTCAATTTTGCTTGACCATTGACACACTCCATGGCCAAGGTTCAAAGCACATCAGATCTAATGACAGTTTCCCCCAGGGGAACACACACAACCAACTATCCATCCATGCATATACGCACGCAATCACTGGTATGCCAAGAAGGTTAATGAAGTGAATGAATATATGAGCATTCTATAAATACTTTATCTTCTCAGTTTCTGTAACAGCAAAAAGCTGTTACATCCATAACTAGCCTTGATAGGGTCCAATTTGTTACAGTTAAAAAAAAAATTATTTCATTTCAGACTTATTCTATTATCTAAAATTGAGGCTTTGATTGAGAAATTTTTTTTTTTTTCTTGCTTTACAATTTCTCTTTTCAAAATAATTTAAGCTGCTTGTTCTTAAAAACATTTGTTTCTTAAGTTGAGGCCTTAAAAACATTTGTTTCTTACAGCAAGGTCTTAAAATTTATTTGTAAAAATTTAAACGTTTATTTTTTACAAATAATATTGATTTAAAAAAAATTAAATTTTTATCCTACTTCTATCGCCATTATTACCATGTCGCTAATCATTCGTCTGGTTTGGAAAATCTATTTTTAATCTTTTGTCTACGTAAGGTGTGATACTATGGATAGAATTTCTTCAAAAATTACCTTTTATTAGGAGAAGAAAACAAAATAATTGTGTTTGTGTTACATTTGAACCCTGTTTTCATTCAGACATGGGGTTGGAATTTATCATTTTACCATCACTCTACCACTTAGTTACAATTGAAATATTGCTGGCTTTATGAGAAATTTTACCAACCATTATATTATCTTCAAGCCTGTCTGTTGGATAACTTTGTAAAAACAAATTTATTATTAAAAACAATTAGTATTAAAATTAAAATCTAATTTATGAAATTTTTAAATTTTACATTTAAACTTAGTAAATTTAAGAAAAGGCATCTGAAAAAAAATATCTTTTAATTTTAAGGTTTATATTGATGATAATTTGTATTTTATATTTCAACATAAAATTAAGTTTGAAGTTTTTGGTGTGCACCCCCCCCCCCCAAGAATTCATATTTTTGATGAAGAGAAATACCAATATAATTCTCAATAATACAATATATAATGTGATATTTAACAAATCTAGTCTGGCACAAGGGCACAAATATAGAGTACAACTCCTAGTAGTCTATGGGATCAGCTTGTTTACAATTGTTTCAAGATACCCCAAAATGTATAATTTATTAATAACTTGAAGAAAAGATGCCTTTTGTTTCAACGTGACCACAATAAACTTGCCTTTTCCAAACCTGTAAAAACCACAAAAAAAAAACCTCTAAACCTTGAACAAAAGCTCTACAGATGAATTCATGGCATCGACAGTACACTCCCTCCATCATGTCTGCATTTTTTATTTCCCTCTTTCCGACCAGTTTTTCTTTCGTATTTCCTCCTTTGTGTTTCTTGTTTTTCTGCTTATTCAATTCTGTTTACAATAAGCCTTTATATATATATATATATATATATATATTTGTGTATTTAGGCAGCAATCCTTCTTTCAAGCACATTTCATTAAAAACGACTGACAAGGTGCTTTTATTTAGTTTTTTTATATAATTTCTCGTGCGATCTAATAAAGTTTTTCTTTTCAGAGGATAAATTATATAAAAACTGTCCGAATGTTCTTTTTATCCAAGCGCTTTCGGCTATACATTTAGCCATTTTCAAGGATTATATTTCAACTGATAGAATTAGAAATATAAATAGTTTGTTTGAATCACTTTATAAAACATACATATAACAAACTATTTCTATTTCTAACAGTTGAAATATAATCCTTGAAAATGGCTAAATGTATAGCCGAAAGCGCTCGGATAAAAAGAACATTCGGACAGTTTTTATATAATTTATCCTCTGAAAAGAAAAACTTTATTAGATCGCACGAGAAATTATATAAAAAAACTAAATAAAAGCACCTTGTCAGTCGTTTTTAATGAAATGTGCATATATATATATATATATATATATATATATATCTCAAGTATGTGGTGCAGTTCAATTTACATTACATGAATCATTAATACAAAAAGCACATAGTGAAGTTAATGATATAAATTTGCTAGTGATTCTTGCCATTTATATCATTAACTTCACTATCTGCTTTTTGTATGAATGATTCATGTAATATATATATATATATATATATATATATATATATATATATGACAATAGGAAAACACTGTTAATTGCTGACGCGTTTCGTCCAATGTGGACTTTCTCAAAGTAAAAAACAAAATGAATTTAATTAAACAAGGAAATTAATAAAAACAAAAGACAGAGTGTTCTTAGCAACTGGAATGTAGGGAACGCTATTTTCATATTGTTAACTGAAAATAACGTGTGTATATATATATATATATTTTAAATCAATTTATAATATATATATATATATATATATATATATTATAAATTGATTTAAAATATGGGTTTTTCGCTACACAGTGATAATTTAGGAAATGGAACTAATGTCTTTGGTTTAATAACAAAATTAAATTCGAAGGCTTTAGCTTCCATTTCTGAAACATGGTTATCACTGTGTAGCGAAAAACCCATATTTTAAATCAATTAATTTATAATATTAATGCTCTGTAAATTTACATTGAGCACTATTGTGTAAAAATAAAAATATCTATAAGAACACCGGATTTTATATCTTACTGTTCTTTCTTTTTATTTATTTATATATATATATATATATATATATATATATATATATATATATACAAAATGCTTAACAAGAAAACTCGTATTACATCTCTCGGAACATAGTACAATTAGGTTTAATACGCATAGAGACCTACCAAACTCTA
This sequence comes from Acanthosepion esculentum, assembly GCA_964036315.1. Classification (NCBI taxonomy): domain Eukaryota; kingdom Metazoa; phylum Mollusca; class Cephalopoda; order Sepiida; family Sepiidae; genus Acanthosepion; species Acanthosepion esculentum. Next base: position 5,808,918 of record OZ038503.1, read on the forward strand.
TCTGCAACATACTCATTGATAATACAAATATAGTCGCCTCATCTACATGTAAAAAAAGACTAAAAATAATGGAAGCATTATTAATAAAACAGAAAAGGCCAACACTCAATAATATCAACTATGAACACAGCCACAATGTGCTGACAGTGTTTGGAAAAAAGACATTCCTATAACTCTAGATACACACAAAACAATCTGTACATTCAGTTAAAAGTAAAAATAAAATCATCCGTGATAATCGCTAAAAGTATAGCTGAAAGTACTTTGACATACCAAACGTTTGGACAAATTCTACATAATTTACCTTCAGGAAAGAATAAAATTATAAGATCTCAAGAAAAATAAACAACATAGCTGTCAGTCGTAACTGAAACCTTGTCAGTTGTTTTTAATGAAACTTATATAAAAGAGGGGCTGCTTCCCTATAAACACACATATATATCTATATGTATGTTTGAAATCTCTGTTAAGCCTTTTAGGTTTTTCTCCTGGTGTTGAATATGTCATTTGATGTCACATTGAAAGTTGTAAAAGAACTTGCTGAAATTGTGTGTAATGTCGCACATACTTTCATTGGTCATTTTAGATTTTAGCATCCACATAGCAAAATGATCTTGAAGGCATTTTAACATGTGTGCACACAATGATCAGAACAATTATGGTTGATTGCTATTGTTTGATATTAACAGCCTCTAATGATGGTTGGAAGCGTTTGGAACATTGCACACAATTTCACCAAGTTCATTCATCTTTCTACATGACATCAAAAAACTTATTCAACACCAGGAGAAATTCACCAAAATGATCAACAGGCATTTATTATTATTTTTTTTTTTCTTAATTATTAACTTGTATCCGATTGTAACAATTTGCCTTAATGACATGTCCCCTGTTCATATTTGCATATTTTTTATTATTAAATATTTGTTGTGACTGTTTCTCTAGGGATCTTCTGTTATTCTGGATTACATTTTTTCTGGATTTCTATTGGATCTTACAGTAGCTTTGTATATTAAGGTGGTTTGTAGGCAGTTAATACTTAGTGGACATTCAAACTTTGTTCTGCAGTTACTAGTGGGGGTTGTGGATATTTGTGGAATATTGATGATTTTTTTTCTTTTTTAATTATTTTGTAGGATATTTTTTAGTGCAGCTGCATAGAGTGTTTCTGTTGAATATTTTGTGTTTGTGTAATTTTCAAAAGTGTTTGTTGATGGGATTGATGGAGATTTATTTTCATCTTAATATTTTTATTGTATGATGATTCTTTTCCTCTTGCCTTTTTTGTCTACTTCATGCGATTGTTACTTTTGCTGACAAATTTGATGTTATTTAGTGCAGCATCATAATTGCTTCTGACCTTATTGACATTTTTTTTTTGATAATCTGTGGCTGATGGATTATGGGATTGGCTTAAATATAGTTCTATGAAAAGTGGGTAGTGTGCATATATATATATATATATATATATATATATATATATATATGTGTGTGTGTGTAATTTGGCAGCAACTTTTCTTTTAAACATGTTGTGTTGAATGTCAAAGACAACATAGTCCTACATATTCTCTTTTGAATTTTCTCATCTTTTCTATATTTTCTATTCATTAGAAAATATGAGAAAATTCAAAAGAGAATATGCAGGACTATGTTGTCTTTGACATTCAACACAACATGTTTAAAATATATATATATATATATATATATATATATATATATATATATACACACACACACAACAAATCAACCTACAATAGGTGCATGAGCTCTGTAAGAATTTAATGTTGAGTGTTAGTGTTGGAGATACAATTTCCGAAAGAACATTAAAATTTACCTTGTATTGTCCTTTGGGCTATTGCATCTCCAAGACTAACAATCAACAAACATTAAATTCTTATATTGGTCACACATGAACAACACTATCTCATGAATTGACTTGTTATTTGTCCAAATTTAGTGCAATTCACACAGATATAGATCAATACATCACAGTCAATAAAATATTAACACAAGACAAAATCTTAATATTATAAAATATCCGAATATGTTTTGCCATTTGCCATTCTTCTTGCTCCTATTCACTGACCCTGATGACCAAATTGTTAATCTTCTTGCCTGAGAGTTAATGGCCAGAGGGTTGATTTAATTTCATATTTGTAGTGAAAACATTTACAGTGTCATTTTAAAAATTCAAAATCATTTTCAGTAATCATCACTTGTAATCCTTCAAAGGGTCAGTCTGTCACCTGGAAGTCATTTCTTAGCCACAGAATGCAGTGGAACAACCAATATGTCCTATGGCACAATATTTATCTTCATGTGATCGACAAAGTATAGCATCAGTGGCAAAACTGGGTCTAAAAATATTGGGTGCCAGAAGAGAAAGGGGAACTGCCAGCAACTACAATTCTATCATTTCATTTTTATCACAAATAAATAAAGTATTAGCAAAATATATATGTTATAAAGAGTACAATTACAATTTTTGTTAAAAAAAAAGAAGTATTTTTTTAGTAATTATAGTGTACATGTACTGTACATTTTACTGGCAGTAGATACCAAAGGTAAATACAGAATATTATAATTGATATTTGAATTTTAAGTAATTGGTTGATATTTTTTATTATTTTTTAAATAGTTTACTGACTACACAATTTAAATATTAACAGATAGTTCAAAAGCACAGCAGAGCATTGCATGCAGTCCCCTATATTAAGAGCAATCGTTTGTGTTCACTTGATGATTGTATGAATCTGCCAATAATTCCTCCTCATCCAATTCATCTAACACTTCCTTTCCAATGGATAACAACATATATGATTCCAAATTCTCCTCAGTGAATTTCTTAACCTTGTCTTTATTAACTTTAGCTTTGAAAATGTCCTCTCTCATTGGACTTTAGTAATTAATAGTGGGCAGATAACTTTATAAAGTTCTTATTCCTTTTTATTACTAAAGCATTTGTTTGTTTCTTTATTGCATTTTAATTGATATAAGGGGCCCACTCTATCAAGGGCCCACTTGCCATTGGGCAAGATGGCGCTGGCCAGTCTGCCATTGTATATCATTAATAATGACAGCTGCTCACTTAAAACATCCTTGATGGCTCTCTTATCATGATCAATTCTTTCATCTGCATGACACGGCAACCACAAACCCGATGAAACTTAGAATTACACATTTAGACATTTGTTCGTTATAATTAGTGGGCTTTACTTTTGTTTTTTTGTTGTCTTTCCCTAAAATTAGAATTTAGTTTTATGTTTCTATTAGTCTATGTTGAATGCAACAGCCTTGAAGATACGAACATCCACATCATGATTAATTGGTATAATTTCCACTTTAAATGTTTGTTTCATTTTCATTTCTGAGGTGTACACCTATTAGCATTCAAAGAACAAATTGAATAACCAAAAATACACTTAATGGTATCTTTCATATCTTTGAAAAGTAATGTTCTTCGGTGCTGACATTACCAAATGTGCATATTTTTGGGGAAGGTTCACTGAAGAAAAAAGCAAAAATGGGTTGGGAATTTTTTTTTATCTTGAGCAAATTTAAAGTAGGTATGATCAAAATTGATTAAAAAAATCTTTCATGTGCATGTCGGCAGTCTGATGCAGATTATGTAAGTTATTAAAAGCAACAAGGTTATGTCTTTATCTGTCAAAAATAAATTGTCCATTTTTTTTTTTTTTTTTTTTTTTTTTTTATACCTGAGCAACCTTGTAAATCTGAAGATTTACAAGGTTGCTCAGGTATAAAAATAAATTTACAAATTTCAAAATTACCAATTCTCGCTTTCTCATTCGATGACAAGTGAACTGTCAAACGTTGATTACTCATGATTTTATGTGTACAAGTCTTTTGGGTTTTGTTTTTCTAAAGTTGATATTAGAATTTGTTGTTGAGTATTCGGAGCCACTCAGAAGAGCTTCAATTTATGATGCTGAAACACTTTTACAGAGCAAAAAGCAGAAATGATGATGCTTTGTTCAAGTATCCAAATCAGAAAGTTTAATTTTCCAACATTAATCTGTAACAAAAGTTCAGCAAGATGACAAAAACAAACAAATTTACCTACTTAAACAGCCTCAGTAAAAGAGTCCAGTCACAAAAAGGGAGATAACTTTTCATTTTTATAAATGTCCCTTTTACAAGTAATATTTAAGAAGCCAATGAAAACCTGTTTCAGAATGCTCCACAAGTTCTTTAGTCAGTTTAAGGTTGAGTGGTCCAGTGAACAAGCAGAACACGTCACCAAACGAGTGTTTGCGAATCCTATTTTATTTAGCTGTTCATTAATTTTCTTTGCCAATGCCAAATTTGATGGTACCTTGTTATGCATAAAAATCATCTGTCTGAAAGTACCTAGCTGCTTCTTGAACCAAGGCTCCATAAATGCCGTAAAAAAAAAAAAAAAAAAAAAATCAGTGAATGTCTGAACTATTGTCATCAGCATCTGAAATTTGCCAAAAGTCCAACAATTCACCACACATCATTCCACCACCCCTGTCTTGTTTATATTTCAGTATGTGTGGGGCAGCTTCCACCACTGGTCATGGAGCCTCTGCTTTGTCTATTCTGGCTTATAGAAATTAGCAGAGTGTTTATTAGCGAAAAGAATAGTTGAAAAAAAAAACAGTCTTTATGTATTTTGTTGCTTATTTCATTTGCTTATGAATTTCTTTTAAAAGCGTCTTCGGGGTCAGTTTCACGTGTTTTGCCACATGGTTTAGTGTCGGATGTCTCATGGTTTTTCAACACTTCTTTGTTGCTGCAACACCTAAAAATTTCATACCTTAACAAAAGCAGTTTTTTTTTTATAACTTCTCTCTCTTGATACAGGACACCTGGATTGATGAGATAAAATCCTTAATTTGTCCTTGTCAGATCCATGTCAGTGTCATCCAGGATCCGTAACAAAATATTCAAAACTACTGATCATTTTTGCAATTTGCATTGTTTTACTTACAAAATTTGAGCTTAAGTATGTCTCTTTATTGGTTAAATTGGCCTTACAGACAGCTTACAATGTGCAGGGTTGGTAAAAGGGTCTCATGGCCCCCACACTCGAACCTATGATACAGTGTGTGTCTGAATCTATGATAACCCCACCACCACCACCACTCTACTATATCTCAATTTCATAAGGTAGTATTCATATAAAATACAAGTTTTATTATATATACAATAATGGATCATATGCAATATAGGTTGACTATTCAACTAGAAAGATTGAAAATAAATCCAATGTATCTAAGTACAAATTAGGGACATGGCATAGTAGATCATTCCATCTTAATTAAATCAACGTTTTGCAGCAAATTTTAACATCAACTTGAGATTTTTCTTGTTAAAAAGTTGAAGAATTTGAACACATTCAACATTATGGATAAAAAAAATAGTGAATTTTATTTTGTATTTTGTTTTTTTTTAAGACTTAGCATGAGCAAAAGAAATTCATGGATTTTGAAAAAAAGGAAAAAAAAGAGAGAATGACATCAAAATCCACAAAACATTTCCACCCTTTAATAATCAGTTGCATTTAATTTAATTTTTAACGTATATAAATGTAGGTAGAAAAAAAACAAACAAATGTTGATAAGATAGTGAGGTTAACAAAGCACTGTCCAGCCCAACCTCCCCACCCGGTTGGAGGGCTCGGATGAAATCTCTTGTAACAATTTTCCCAATCCACCAACTTTTTTTTCCAGATCTGACAAGAATAAAATGCACTTAGTGAAATGCTGTCTAATGTTTCACTTTGACAAATCATTTTCCCCCTTCTTTTTTTTTTTTGTCTTCATTTTTTTTTTTTTTGTTACCTCCGGAATTTTGTGCTAACAAATTCTTCCGTCAATTCTAATGTTGAGTACAAATAAATCTCTTCACTGCTGAATTTTTATTTTGTCTTACTTTTTTTTCCCCATTACCCTTATTTTCTTGACACAAGTTAAACACTGATTACAAAACATTGAAAAGCCATTTTAAAGTTTTTATAGAAGATGGTGCTGGGACCTTGTGTTTGTGATTTCTTCACGGAGTCAATTTGTTTCCCAATTCCTGAAGCAAAAAGAATCAAAATGATCCGATTTCTTCTTTTCTATTCTCTTAAAATATTGCGACATTATGACTCGATCCTGGTGGTGTTGAAAGATTCTTTATTCTTCTACAGTGTAACCCGGATATAAGAGAGTTGTCAGGACCGGAGAAGAAGTCTCTTATATCTGGGTTTGGTCTGTTTTGTTTAGGTAAGTATGGCTCTAATTTGGGACCAGATAAAATCTCTCTTATATCCGCTTTTTTCTTATATCCAGGTCTAATTTATATACATTAACACAGGCTCTAATTTGGGACCAGAGAAAATCTCTCTTATATCCGGTTTTTTCTTATATCCAGGTCTAATTTATATACATTAACACAGGCTCTAATTTGGGACCAGAGAAAATCTCTCTTATATCCGGGTTACACTATATATGAAATCCTTCTACTACCAGCAGCTTGCAAGGCTAATCACTTTATAGCAAGTCTTGTAAAAGTTTTAGAAAATGAAACAAAAAGACAGTCGTGATCTTTGTTTTTAATTCTTGATGAATCAAAAACTGAGAATTTACCTATGTATATTACAGGAGTGTCCTCGCTTTTCTGCCGTAGCATGTTTGTGTCTTTTCAGGTCATGTTGGGGGCTGTTTCCAGTCTGTGACCTTCAAACCAGACCTGCAAATACCAAGCTGTTTTGATAAGAACTAGTTTATCATGCCTTAACCTTCTGTTTCCTCTCTCTCTCTCTCTCTCAAAATATGACCAACATTTTTTTGCCCTCGTTTCTGTAAATACACCCCCCCCCCCTGCACACACCCATTCAGATTTAGTTTAAAAGAATTTTAAGAAATTAATCATTTCCAGCCCAGCTATTTTTGGAATTGTTGTAATTAATCTCAATTTCATTTGAAATTTTTTCTAGTATTAGCTCAAAGCGCCCAGGAAAACTAATATGATAGACAATTTCACCATTGGCTTAAGTCCATGAAAAAGAAAAATTTTAGAAGCCAAAAAAATTTTAAAAAATACTCAAATATTCCATGGTCATGCATAACACACACACACACACACACACACACACATTTTATCAAAATGAAACTCGGTTATATATATGCACTTCTGTTTCTTTCAGGTGAGAGGAATTAAAATCCGAGTGAAAAGTGGTCATTTATATAAAATACATATTTTTATAAATATTTTAAATGATTATTTTTTTTTTTTTAAATCTCACCGTCTCTTTTGTTTTGGTTTAATCATCTAATTCTAAGCAAGGCAATAAAGCCACTAAGAGACAAGCGGTTTACTGAGCGTGAAAGAAACTGAGAAAATGTTATTGAGGAGAAAAGACAATGAATAAGATTCAAGAAGACAAAATATGAAGTTGCTGCATCTAAATGTTTGAAGATTGCAGTTGACAGCAAAGCAAGAAACTGGAAGAGAGTTGCAAAGGCGAGAAGTGCGAAAAAAGAAATTATTAGAATATAACTTAGAGTTGCACTTAACATGTGGGGCATTACGGCAGTGGGAAGTGGTTGAAGCAAAAATGCCAGGATCTGTAACATTGCAGATTCTTTGGATGTTGTCGTGAATCTCTAGATATATAGCAGAATGGTGCTTCTGCTCTGTATCTAGAGATTCTTGAAATATGTGGCAACAATTGTCAATGCAACTGTATCTGATGGCAGTGTGTGTGTGTGTGTGTACCAGGTGTAACAGTAAAATTGTCCAAAATATGTAGCAGCATGAGATAATTGTCCATCCCACAAAGTGTTTAATATCTAGAAAACCACTAAACTAATTGAGATTCTTTTTCACATGTTTTCAGATAAGACGTTTAGCCATCTTGACACCATTTGTCGTAAGAATCACTGAAGAACCATTTGAGTTATTCAGCTAAAAAGATAGAAGGATAAAATCGTTTTGTGTCAGTGCCACTGTCTTCCCAAATGAGCAATGGTGAGGGGGAAAACATCCTTCAGGTCTTCAGTAATGGTACCAACATTCACATTCTGTCTTCCATCTTCAAAGTCCATTCAAGAACCATCAAAAGAACAATGAATAAGTTTAAAAAAGAGGGAACAGTAGAGAGGAAAACTGGATCAGGAGGTCACAACAGGAAGAGGGATCATCATTTCAACTGAGAGCTAAAGAGATCAATTAGAAAAGATCCAATCCGTAAGAGGTTTGGCACGTGAGAGAGGAGTTTCAGCTATGACAGTCCAAAGAGCAGTGGGAAAAAAAGACTTGAAAATGAAATCATACGTGAAACCTGTGAGGTACCTTGTTACTCCAGGACAGAAAGTTAGAAGGTTAGAGAGGGTGAAGATCATCTTGAATAAGTTGGAAAATGATCCTGGAATAATATATATATATATATATATTTGAACTTTATTTCAATACTTGATGAGCCTCCAAACCTTAGCATTAATTAATGTCATTTTTGTTTATGATTGATTTCATCATGATACTTCTGTAAAGTTTAGAAAGTAATTATACATTCTTATTGCTTAAAGTCAAGTCCAATAGCATTATAAAACTTTTTATAATTCCAGTAAGATATCTTTAATCATTTCTAAAATACAATGGTTCAGAGCTTATCTAACAATTGGACAATTTTACTGTTACACACAGTGTTTGTGTGTGTGTGTGTATATATATATATATATATATATATATATATATATATATATATATATATATAAATATATATATAAATAAAAAGAAAGAACAGTAAGATATAAAATCCGGTGTTCTTATAGATATTTTTATTTTTACACAATAGTGCTCAATGTAAATTTACAGAGCATTAATATTATAAATTAATTGATTTAAAATATGGGTTTTTCGCTACACAGTGATAACCATGTTTTAGAAATGGAAGCTAAAGCCTTCGAATTTAATTTTGTAATTAAACCAAAGACATTAGTTCCATTTCCTCGTCAAGATATATATATATATATATATATATATATATATATGTTTTTATCCTCACTGGTAACATGACTCTAAGCTGTGCTACTGGTGAGGATAAAAATGTATATTTTTTAATATTAATATATATTAATTGCTTTGTTATATTCCATTGAGCACTATTTTATTAACACCAGGACTCAATGTGTGTTATTTTATATATATATATATATATATATATATATATATATATATATATATATATATATATATATATATATATATATATATATATATACGCACACACATACACACACATATGTAATATGAATGTAAAAATTTCAGAAAGAGTATATATAGGGTGTGATAGGTAAATTATCACCATTTTATATTTTTAATTTTGCTCATGCATTTTGTTTGTATTTGATTTTGTCAATTTCCCAGTCTAGTAGGGTGAGTTGGGCATCATCTGTGATAAAGTGAGCACCATAATGCAATTCACTCCACCAGAAATTTGGAAATGGCATGCTGTATTGCTTGGCATTTGTGCCAGAGGCTCCAATATGAACATTTCAGAATGTTTGGGCCTCAATCCGAGGAGAGTGCAGAGGATTTAAAAAGTGATTATGAAGGTTTTGGGATTGATCCATAGTGATATTGACATTATGCTACCCTCCATCTTCCCACAGGGCTTCAGACCCAACAGGGGAGACCTACATCAAGTGCCTTGAGAAGGAAAAGAGGGTGGCTGCTGGAAGACCCTATCTCTGGCAACAGGACTCTGCACCATGCCACACAACGAGGAGAACCCAGTTATGACTGTCAGACAATTTTTTGCGACTACATTACCCCTTACATCTAGCCACCTAACTCCCCAGACAGCAAGCCCTTTGATTATTATGTGTGGGGTGCAGTTGAGAGAAAGAGACCAACAAAACTCCTTATAATACCAAAGATGAACTGAAGGCAAGGATTATGGTAGCATTCACCAACTTCAACAAGAAGACCATCCAGAAGAGTTGCAGGAGATTTCAAAGTCGTCTGGAGGGCATGGTTAAATCTAATGGCGATTTTATTGAATAAATTTAGTGTTTAGTATTTCAAGATATTTTTGTGTAATTTTGGTAAATATATCTGTTAAAATGAGATGTCAGTGTTATTTTCATTTTGCGTCATTTAGACAATTTATCCATCGCACACTCTGTGTTATATATATATATATATATATATATATATATAGTAAAGCAAGTGGCCATGGTTAAATGTAAACAAATAGCAGAACTGTCCAACAAATAGAATTGACAAAGTTTGCAATAAACAACATCGAGAAAAAGAAAAGAACAGGGCCAAAAATAATATAAAGCAAGCAAAAAATATATGCAAGGCAAATTAACAGTAATATTATTACTGTTAATTTGCCTTGCATATTGCTAATAAGGCAAAAAGTTCATAAATCAAGAATTAGGGTTGATACAGAAGAGTGAATTTGGGTAAATAAACATAGAATTTTGACTTGAAGACAGACTGGGACTGAGTCAGATGAAACCAAGAACTGACCTTTTTTATTGGCTAGGAAGAAATCCCAGCATGCATTTGTGCACTTCTGCTTATAAATTAGGATTGGAACAAATATATTATATATATATATGCACATTTCATTAAAAACCACTGACAAGGTGCTTTTATTTAGTTTTTTATATAATTTCTCGTGCGATCTAATAAAGTTTTTCTTTTCAGAGGATAAATTATATAAAAACTGTCCGAATGTTCTTTTTATCCGAGCGCTTTCGGCTATACATTTAGCCATTTTCAAGGATTATATTTCAACTGTTAGAATTAGAAATAGTTTGTTATATGTATGTTTTATAAAGTGATTCATTTTTTTTGTTTCAAAATATATATATATATATATATATATATATATATATATATATATATATATATATATATATAAAAATATATATACACACACAAACTCACCATATTGCATTAAACATTATATTTTAGTGGCTAAATATGTCGAGTAGACACCCTTTTTTGTGTTTGTTAATTACATCTACTAGCCTATGTATTTGAGGATCTTAATAAAGTAATGCATCCTAAAAAATATAAGCTTGTCAATAATATATAATATGAAAATTTCTTCGGATTCCATTAACAGAAGAAAGGAAATACAAAAAGAAAAAACCTCTTCCTTAAGATTTAAATCTGACACTGTGTTGGTCAACCTGGAAAACAGGCTATTTATTTTTCATTGTCCCATTGTTGTTTTTGTTGTAGAAGAAAAAAACAATGTTATCCCCCCCCCCCTCACTTAACCTAATAAGGGTGGGCCCAAGTTTCATGAATTCTTTTTTTTTTCTTTTTATAGCTGATAGTAGAAGTGGTAATATTAACTGTGGGTGGACATAACCCATACACCACCCTTTCCGTCCACACCCTTCTCTTTTCTGGCCTACAATCAAAAATTAACTTTTTCTTATTTCCACTGTCTTTTTGATAATGAAGTCATTGGCTTTTTAAAACAGGTAAAAAAAAACAAACCTCTTTATTTATTTCTCGTATTTTTCTCTTGATTGCTTTTAAAAAAAATTGTTGAAATGATCTGTCACGAAACAGCTTTCACGTTTCTATGGCAATAAAATTATATTAAGCAAAATGCAACGACAAAATCATTGTATAACGTTCTTAGATATTTCTCACTCTGTTCATATAAATAGATTTTTTTAAAAAATATTTTTTAGTCTGTTCTTGTCAGTATGATTTTGAAAAGTAAATCTTTTAAATATTCACAAAATTAGTTTAAAAGAAATTTTTGTTTGTAAACCACTTTTTCTCTCATATAAATTTTGTAAATGAAAACAGCATTTATTTTACATACCAAATATTAATTTTTCAACCTAAACCTTTTTCCTTAACAATGCATTGAATTCAGTTATGAAAAGTAATCACGTCGATCAAATATTATACATTGAAAATTCAGATGAAAATTCAGCTAATGACTACAAGTCAAGTTACAGACACATAAAGTACAGCCAAAAAGTTTTTTTTTGGTGGTTGTTGGTAGATGACATTTAGTTTAAATTGGGTTTATTTAAATAGAACAGGTTAGGAAGATGAGTTTCTATCTGCCATTGAATGACTTATTTGACACGAGGAGAAAAGCACCAAAAAGAACTTCCATGTTTATTTTAGTCAATGTTTAATAAATATATATATATATATATATATATATATATATATATTAAACATATTTAAATATATTAAATATATATATAAACATATATTAAACATATTAAATATATATATAAACATATATATGTATATATAAATAAAAAGGAAAGAACAGTAAGATATAAAATCCGGTGTTCTTAAAGATATTTTTTTATTTTTACACAATAGTGCTCAATGTAAATTTAAATTTACAGAGCATTAATATTATAAATTAATAGATTTAAAATATGGTTTTACCGCTACACAGCGATAACCATGTTTCAGAAATGGAAGCTAAAGCCCTTGAATTTAATTTTGTTATTAAACCAAAGACATTAGTTCCATTTCCTCATCAAGCGAATTTTAAAAAGTAAGTTACACCAAAATTCGCTTGATGAGGAAATGGAACTAATGTCTTTGGTTTAATAACAAAATTAAATTCAAGGGCTTTAGCTTCCATTTCTGAAACATGGTTATCGCTGTGTAGCAGTAAAACCATATTTTAAATCTATTAACTTATAATATAAACATATATATATATATATATATATATATAATTTTTATTTACAACTTTACAAACAAAAATTTCATCTTTTTTTTTTTTTTTTTACATATATATACAAATTTTGTTTATTTTAAATACCGAATATAATTTTTAAATTAAAAATCTGTAATCCCATTATAATATATAACTGCGGCAATAACCGATATATTAAATATCATATTGGCAATAACAGATATATTTTTAAAATTAAAATTACATAACAGCCATTCTATACTCAGCACCTGAAGATTGTTTTATAAAAATGTATGAGAAAATGGAAAAAGTTTTCTTCTGACACGTTTCCTTCTTTATCATCAGACTAAATTTGTTTATGTTTCGTGCGGGTATACATGTGCACAAATGAGGGAATGCTGCGGATTTTAAATAAAAATCTTTTTTTTAATTTAGCTGATTTCATTTAGATTCTTTTTCTTTCCGTCACTTTCGTTGGTAGTTATGCGAAGCTGTGATAATAGAGGTTCTGCCAGGAATGGTGAAATGTTGAAAGAGTTTGGGAGCAAATTTACTGTGGATGACTTTGTGATCAAGACACTCAAGAATCTAAATGAAATCGGCTAAAAAAAAAAAGAAAAAAAAGTGAAATTTAAAATTCCCAGCATCCCTCATTCGTGTGCATGTTTAGTCTGTAGATGTCCTAAAGGCTGAAACACATCAGACAAAAACTTTTTACACTTTGTCATACATTTCCCTATATATATATATATATATATATATATATATATATATATATATATATATATATATATATATATATTAAAATAAATGGAAAAGAACAATGAGATTTATAATTCAGAGTTCTTAGCTTTTGACTTTTATTTTTAAAAGACGGTGCTCGATACAACAGTAGAGCATTATATTATATGATTGAATTTGAAGTTTCAGTTTTGAAACATGGGAATTTTGGTGTTGCGAAGATAATATATTTAAAAAAACAATTTAATATATATATATATATATATATATATATATATATATATATATATATATATATAAAAGTGAGCATAAAAGTCAACACTTAGAGGCGACAGTCTGTTTCATGCTAGATGCAATCATCAGGCCACGAGTGCTGTTATTTTTCTCAGCTATTTATATATACGGGTTAGTGGTGCATTGTGGGTAGTCTATTTTGGCGGTTATATATATATAATCTGTAATGAGAATGTGTGTGTGTGTATATATATATATATATAATCTGTAATGAGAATGTGTGTGTGTATGTATATATATATATATATATATATATATATAATCTGTAATGAGAATGTGTGTGTATATAATCTGTAATGAGAATGTGTGTGTGTATATAATCTGTAATGAGAATGTGTGTGTATATAATCTGTAATGAGAATGTGTGTATATATATATAATCTGTAATGAGAATGTGTGTGTATATATATATAATCTGTAATGAGAATGTGTGTGTGTATATATATATATAATCTGTAATGAGAATGTGTGTGTGTGTGTGTGTGTGTATATATATATATAATCTGTAATGAGAATGTGTGTGTGTGTGTGTGTGTGTATATATATATAATATATATATATATATATATATATATATATATATATAATCTGTAATGAGAATGTTTGTGTGTGTATATATATATATAATCTGTAATGAGAATGTTTGTGTGTGTATATATATATATAATCTGTAATGAGAATGTGTTTGTGTGTGTGTATATATATATATATATATAATCTGTAATGAGAATGTGTATGTATGTATATATATATATATATATATATATATATATATATAATCTGTAATGAGAATGTGTGTGTGTGTGTATATATATATATATATATAATCTGTAATGAGAATGTGTGTGTGTGTATATATATATATATATATATATATATATATATATATAATATCTGTAATGAGAATGTGTATGTGTATATATATATATATATATATATATATATATATTAAATGAGAATGTATATATGTAAATAATTCTGTAAATATTTATTCTATGTTAAATGCTTCTGATTTGTGTCACACAGTTTTTGTTAGTCGCTAAAACCTGATCAATGTTCAGCAACCACCCCCACCCCTGCCCAACATTTGTGTGCACTGAATTATTGGGATATCTTCCGACCTGACCTCTATGTATCTTTTCTCAGATGAACTGAATTATTTCTTCTTTAGCAACATTCTGACACTTCCGCTCATTTCCCTCTCTGCCTTCAGCTCGTTGATATGAACAAACAAATAAAAAAAAAAAAAAAACCACGTGAAAATTTTAGTTTTTGAAATGTTCGTGGAATAAATATTGTTTCACTTTAGAATTCCCAACAACACAGTTGTGTTTGGATGTTTTTTTTTCTTTTTCTTTACTTAATATAATTCATAAGCTCTTTTTTTTTTTATCTAAAATAGAGTTGTTTTTTCCATTAAGTTTAAAAATAGATTTGTCTGATTGTAGATATTTTATTTCATGTTTAGTGCAGATCAAACTTACTTGTAATATGAGCCTCTGGTCAAATTTCTCTCACGGATATAAATATTTTCTAAATTTAACTTCATCTGTTACAAAGCCACACTCCTAATGATTAAATTTGCTACCTAAGCAATGATTTGTGAGATTAGCTTGTTAACCATAACTGTTAGTCTTATACAATCAATTTACAGTTGAATTAGCTATGCTAACACTAAGTTTCTTCTCTCACACTTCTCATTTGTGGAACTCTTTGTTGGTCTCCAGACAATTTTGATTTTCAAAAATTTAAATACCTGTTCTTTTATTGTTCTCGCTCCTTAATAATTTTTTTCCTTTTCTAATATTCTTTCACACTCAGTAAACCCTTACATCTTAGTGGCTTTATTGCCTTGCTTGAGAGTGAAATGATTTAAAAAAAAATACAAACAAGAAACCCAGGGCAGCCAATGCATATCAATCAGACTCAATAATCATGGCTTTTGAGATAAGCTTAATGACCAGCAAGAACCCAGATTCTTTCATAGGTTAATCTTGCGGGGAAACCTGTCCGATACACAGATAGACATTTACAAGAACTGATCAATATTTGCATCAAATTTTGTAAGTTTATTTCAAATGATATTTTGACATTTGGCTTTGATGAATTGAGCAACATTTCTTGAAGATGTTTTGGAAAGTTCAGGATGTTTTCAGTTTTCAAACCACTTTGATTTTGGTCTCGACTTTTGGTAGTGACATAAATATTTTTTTTATTTTTCAGGATTTGCTTGGATTCACTGAAGCAGAGATCAGAGACCTTGGTATCAAAAATTGTGCACATCGTGCCAAACTGGTCACTAGTTTATATTGTTTGCGGGACAAATACCAGCGATCCACAGGTAAAACTAAACTTTTTTGAGTTTTTTTTTTTTTTTTTTTAAGTGTAAAAAATCTATTTACTTTCCTAAAAGTAATTAAAGATTAATTAAGAATTACAGTTTCTTTAATTAACTTTGAAATTAAAAGTGATAATGCTTGTTTTAATTCCTGACCATTGACAATCTCTTTTGTTTGATTTTCACTGCATTTGTAAAATCAATAATAATGCCTTGACATCATAAATTAACATTCTATTAGAAATGCTTACTCTGATTCCTGACCATTGACAATCCCTTCTTCATCGTCAATGTATTTCTCTTGTAAAATCATTAGTAATGCATTTACCCCTCGTAATCTGTAATATTTTAGATTCATTTTTTCATAGAAAATCATTTGAATGCAATCTTTGTAGCCTTTACTTTTCACAGACAGACAAATGATTGTGGGATGACTTTTTTATTTATTTATTATTTTTTATTTATTTATTATTTTTTTGCTGAAAATCTGTCTTAAAAATTTACTATTCCTCTAAGTCATTTTTACACTTTGTCATACATTTTCCCATATATATATATATATATATATAT